>JASEVX010000002.1:138448616-138790836 GCA_031761405.1 Serripes groenlandicus | reverse complement strand
TTTGAAAATATGTGGAAATGAAGGATATTTCCGAGCAATTTCTCGTTTTGAAACAATGTTTTCAACTCTTTTTAATAATTAAACTTACCCTTATTAAAATGTGCCATAGTGTTGCCTATGGGTTTTCGATGTTGGAGATTGGTTGTATGCAAAAAAGGTTAATCACGACCTCTCACCAGATGCATCGATCCAGGATGAGTTAACGAATGAACGATCAGTGAAGACCCAGATCAGACTTCGTCTCCACATAGACTGATCTTGATCTTCCCGGATCGACAAGTCCCGAGGGTCGGTGATTGTATGGCGTGGCCCATTTCGATTTTTTTCTAATTCAGTGTGGTCTCTCACATTTTTGTTAATTATACACAGAAAGGAAACCGTTTAAATTTTATATTATATTCAACTAATACCGTGTTATTAGAATGCATTTAGTGAACGTCGTCTCTTAATTGAATGTGCTTAAACGATTAATTCAAATTTATCAAGTTTCAAAAAACATACTTTACTCTAGGTGATTCCTATATTCTGTATGAACCGGTTCTAGTGAACTTCATCTCTTAATTGAATGTGCTTAAACGATTAATTTAAATGTATCAAGTTTCAAAAAACATACTTTACTCCAGGTGATTCTTGTTTTCTGTATAATACGGTTCCCTGATATAAAAAAAAAAAACTGTTGACGCCTGCAACATATCATTATTTTTAAAAAGTCTACGGTAGGACTTATTCATATCCACCAAGATCCGCATTGAAGTACATTTTGGAACAAATGAATTTTAATTCGTGTTCAGTTTAACAAGTACATGTTGTGTGACTGCTTCGGTGTTGTATTGGTAGGCTAGTCACCTCGGTTACGGGAGGTCGCGAGTTCAATCTCCGGTCGGGTCATACCAAACACTCTAAAGATAGTAGTAACGGTTTTCCCTATGTGGCGCTGTCGGTACTAAGTAGACGCCGAGATAAAACTGAAACATTGTTGAGAGTGGCGTAAAACCCCATACAAACATGCTGTGTGAAGTGACGCACAGCAAGATAAGGGTCCATGAATATATCACGTGTACAGGGTAAACATGCTGTGTGAAGTGGCGCACAGCAAGATAAGGGTCCATGAATATAGCACGTGTACAGGGTTTGTAATATTATAACTAAGCATGCAGTTATTAACATTAAACGAGGGACCGCCCACATTCAGAAAGAAAGCCTCAACTCCACCCTGAAACCCTTCAACATCCGGAAATGTCTTTGTTTGAATTGTGTTAAGGCCGCTTTAAATAGTGTTTCAGCTTTAAATAGTGTTTCAGCTTTAAATAGTGTTTCAGCTTTAAATAGTGTTTCAGCTTTAAATAGTGTTTCAGCTTGATCACGTTTCCTGATTAATATATGAGCTGTCCCTCGAGAAAACCAACATTATGGCTTCTGCGTAATATATCGACACAGATCAGCCTGCGCAGTCCGCGCAGACTGATCCGGGCCGACACATTCCGTCTCAGGGGGATAGAGGTATAGAGTAATGATTCCTGTAACAGAAAATCCACAGGAGGCGAAAAGTGTATATCCGGGTAAGCCTGCGCGTCATGCTTAGGCTGATCCGGGTCGATACTTTACGCAGAGTCCACAATGATGATTTGCTCGCAAGACGGCTCAATTATCAGCTCTACCGGTAGTATTCATAATGCCATCGATGCATCAATCGTAATGCTCACTCCGCAACGCTGGCCACCAAGCAGGTGCTATCATGTTTTAATTATTTGATATGACGTGACCGGGGTAAAACATTTGGTTAGCACATGTCCGAGTGTTCAGCGTGTTTAGACAATCTGAATACGACCAAGATATAATGGCGTCTCGTAGGATTACACTTCTATGTGTTTGTCAAGGGATATATGAGCCGTCACACGAGAAAACTAACATCGCGGACTCTGCATAAAGTATCGACCCAGCATACCGCACAGGCTAATCCGGACAGACACTTTTCGCCTCCTGTGAATTTTCTGTTTCAAGAATCATTACTCTATACCTCTGTCCCATTGAGAAGGAATGTATCAACCCGGATTAGCCTGCGCGGACTCCGCAGACTGATATTTGTCGATACATTACGAAGAGACCATAATGTTGGTTTTCTCGCGGAACGGCTCATATATAGGACTACATTACAATCCAATCAGAGATTGTGCATGCACAGATTCACTTGAATCTGATTGTGGACTCGTATCCTATTGTTTGAATTTGTCGCGTCAAACAAGTTAAGGTCTTAATACATCTTTAATGAAGACTAAGATGATTATGTGCATCCACGCAATCTCATCTGAGGGGTGACCGTCTGTCTACATGTACTTTAGTCCTGCATGAATCTTTTGTAAAATAAAAAATAGAACTGTTGTCTAATCGATTTTACGGCAATGTATTTTGTTAGTGTTTTTATAACGTGTAATGATGGCTCTATAAGTCGAATCCGTTTCTATTGTCATAGGCTCTATAAATGCATTTCAATACCAGTATAACGGTTTGGAGTAAAATATACATTCATGTTGAATATAGTTTATTGAACTACAAATTGTGAAATATGCAGGACTGATGAAAGACACTTCCTTGTTTTACATTATCCCTTTTAAAGACGACATTTGAAATAAAGCGTTTAAAAAAGAAAACTGCTTATATAAAACGCCCAAGGGCTGTCGGAATGGCATGCACACAGTCGTCTACTATACAGACGCCTGCTAAGTTGTCAGAAGCAGTTGTTATTTTTTTTTAAGTTTTCAAAGAAGAAGAACCCAACATATCAGATTATGTGACGGTTTAAATGCCATTTCGAAATTATGTATTACATAAATAATTTGGAGCTAATTTTGTTTCCAAAAATGATTTAACGAGAAAAAAACACAACTATATATAATGTAAAGGTAGAGATTTTAAACACTTATACCAATGATCGAATGATCTCTTTCGAACAATGAATAGCATTTGCATGTTGTGTTAAGACTTTCCCCTTTCCGTGTTCAAGAACAAAGCCCATGTAGCTTTAATGGAAGTGACGTGGATTGTTAATCCAGGGGTTGTGAGTTCGAAATCCAGCTCGGTCAACATTATTTCCGACGTTTGACAAACTTCAATACGGCAAGCGTCATTCGGCTTCCACCAATGTGCTAACAGTATATGTGGAAAAGCAGCCAGTTGTTTGGAAAGATTGTTGTGAGGAGTACTTATGTGAGAAAGCAAGGAAGCACTACGGTAGGCGAACTGGCTGCCCTGTTATGTCTGATCAGAGTATATGTTAACTGGTATTTAGTGTGATTAGAAACATAAAAGCCTTCCAAATCAGAAATACATATATGTGTACCTTATTTAATCCGCATAGAATTTTGATAATTGCAAATGTTATAAAGTCACCAAATCTATATTTAAACTAATTTTCTTCAAATGTTTACAATTTTCGAAACTATCAAAATGAGTAATACAATGTAATAAGTCAATCCTTTCCTGCGTACAGACAAGTTTTCACTTCCCTGCAGAAGACGACTTTTGAAAATATTGTGGTAAAAGGCGAAAGAGCACATAACGATAAATTCTTCCTTTTGTCACATTTTTTCAAATATTTTTCTAAAATTATAATTGTATATCTTTAGTTTTTTCATATTTCACAAGATGATTTCAAAGTCGTCTGCTGCATATTTGTCGTATGTGGGAAAAGATTTAAAGTATCGCAGTTTTGACCCCAGGATTTCACGTACCATGCTGTATCGAGTCGACTGGTGTAAAGATATGCAGTTATTGTACGTTAATGATTTACCTCATAGTACAGTTAAACAGACGTCTGCTTAGGAAATATTTGTAGAACACAATATATCAAAAGGAAAATTACATTTATGAGTTAGCCACAAATATTGTGAGATAATAAAAAATACCTACATTGGACAATTTCCTCTTTTTCAACTTGTGTTAAGCTTGTTTTTGTGTTGTTTTCTTACAGCCTATATTTCTTTTCTATGTGATTCTCTTAAACACCAGTTCGACTGATCAATCAACGAACTAGAAAAATGTCTCATTCTCCTCTTACACTATTCTAGCGAAGTTCAAATCATAGCAGTTTACCCCCCAAAACAACTGATTTGTTTTCTTTTTTTTTAAATGGCCATGTAATTATGTATTACAAGATGCATGTATATGTATACGTAAATAAAATCTATCTATCTATCCTCTTTTTCAACGATGTTTCCCTGAGTCGTCTGATGTTAATGATGTTAATGTGTCAATTGTCGTCTGTTTCTTTGAAAGGGTTGACCTAGAGCTGGATTTGTTTGTCTTTGTTTGAATTATCATAACATTGGATCGAGTTCTTACAGTTTTTGTTGCGGCATATCTTTGAAGTAACGAATACAATGTAGATAAATAAAATGCGTCAGAAATCGAATACAACCCTAGACAAATCATTGTTTATGCAACTCGTATCAGATTTAAAACACAATGTTTTTTATATTTATTTATTTCTTCGTTATATATGATAATTGAGCCGTCCCGCGTGAAAACCAACATTGTGGACTTTGCGTAAGGTATCGACCCGGATCAGCTAAAGCATGCTGCGCATACACTATTCGCCTCCTGTGAATTTTCTGTTTCAGCGCAGGCTGATCTGGTTAGATACAATACGCAGAGGCCATACTGTTGGTTTTCTATTTTTATGTCCGCTTCTGGTAATTTTAGGTCTGTGTGTGTCTGTATGTGTCTGCTTCCATTTTCCCGTGTCTGTCTAATTCATCTGATACAGCCGATCTTTATACCGAAGCAGAATTCGCGTTTTTTGAAAACATGGTGGAAAATTAGAAATTTTCCAAAACGTGCTATCTTTATTTTCTCCACAGAATATGTTCATTGATAATGTCGTGATCAGAATCATGATTCAATTATAACTTTTTTTTTCTGTAATGTTTATGATAATTAAAATATCACATCACGTAAACTGAACTCTGTCCGTTCGATATGATATTAGTTAGAGTCGTCTGCATTCAAACATCTGAGGACATCCCTTGACATATTGAAAATTTGAAATTAAGTCCATCAATCTAACAAAGAGTTGAGAATATTGTGGGCGGAGAAGAAAATGCTCGTTTTTTGCTTTCTTCCTTTTTTCTATAATATTATCAAAAGTATTCATCTGCAGACGGATCCAATGACACATATATTAGGTTAACCCTTTCCCTCATACGACAATTATGCAGCAGACGACTTTGAACATATTTTGTCAAATAATGGAAAATCTCTATAATTGAATGGATAACCTATGACTAAAAGTGGAAAACATTGTGACAAAAGGAGAAATTGCACGTTTTGTGCAATTTCTTCTTTTGTTACTATGTTTTCAAAAAGCTGTCTGCTGCAGAGGCGTCAGAAAACGTTTATATGAGGGAAAGGGATAAGGTGTTAACCGGATCACAAAGCCTCCGACAAGAAGCCGGCAGGGCGGTCCCCTCACTACCTGTAACAAGACTAATCTAGGATCCAGCCTGTGACGGCGGAGAAAGGTAATACCCCATACCCCTCTGGTCACCGTGCTATCCCGTGATTGATTCATAAACACGGACAGTGCCCGTCACGGGGAAATGGGATGTTTTTATTGTGTACCTATACTCCGTACATTACAATTATATGTTTGTACAATACCTTTTTTTCTAATTTATTGAAATCTAACAGCAATATCCCCTGAAATGGTATGTTATTTGCTATTAGTACTAAGTTTACATTTGTTCTAACATAAAATATTAAAGTAATGCATTTAAATACTATTTGCCATGGTATATATTCGATTTTATACCGCTCTGCAGCAGACGGCTTTAAAAAAAAAAACATTGTTAGAAAATGAGAAATTGGGACTTTCTCCTTATTGCTCCTTTTCCCATACAATGTTAAATTATTCTAAAGAGCTGAAATTTCTACAGATGCTAATGCCTGGTCTAATCCACATTTACCCTATACATGTATACCGTACAACAAATATGCAGCAGACAACTTTAAAAACATTCCCAAAAAATACCGGAAAATTTCTATACGAAAGGTCAATTATTGAATTTAGTTGAAAACCTTGCGGTAAAATATGAGCAATTTCTCTTTTTGTCATAATGTTTTCAAAAGTTGTCTGCTACAGAGGCGTCAAAATGCGTCCTGAATGAGGGAATGGGATAACAAACATATTTATGTGACATTTTTTTAACGGACGCGGTTCCGGCCGAGAATGGACCGCTAGCCGGTGTCGTATTGTGGTCGTATTCAGTCGATAGCCACTTGAGAAACAAGGAGACCAAGCACGGCCATTCGCCACCAGTGTCGCCACCAGTCTAGAGGCGGATCTTATATCAATAGTCGTAATGGGGGGAGACAGAGAGAATACACAGTTTAATGATCTGTACCCCCCGCGTTAACAAATCCCGCTGAATATGGACATTAAAATTAAACATAAATTAAGGTTAATATCAATTTACAAAAGGTGAGAGAAAGAAATAGGCTAAATACAATGTACCTTGATACATACGGGCTATCCTTGAAAAACTTGCGGTAAAAGTAGAATTTCTCATTTTCCCCTTTTTTTTTCCAATTATGTATGAACATTTTAATTCCCTTTTTATATATTTATTCATTGTTGGTGTTTTCAAAGCAGACGAATATTTTCCATTATTCAAGACGATATTCATTTTGAGAGAATTCGATAAATCACAGAAATCACATAAATCACATGAGGTCTAAATGATACCAGTGCCGATGTTGATACTAGTAATTTTAACAAGAATTCGTTAAATATGTCAGGAATATATTAACCTAAATAGATTAAGGACTATGTATGTTATAATGGTATTTAGCCAGACGCTTTAAGACTTTAAACAACCTTGTTGCAACATGACATGTTGCGCATAATGAGCATTTTTTCAATTTTCCACAATCTTCTAAACTGTATCTAATTATAAACGTTAAATTATAGAGATTTTCCTAATGTTTGCATTTATGTTTTACTTTCTTTTTAACTTTTGTATAACATGGAACAGTTAATCACGTCTTTTCTTTCAAAAAATTACAAATATTTTAACACTTAAAATAAATACAGTGTTAATGTGAGAAACATGAGAGAACTCGTTAATTATGGTGTTTTGAAGTGGCCAGCCGATCAGTGCACGGGTTAACACCGAGCTCGTCACGAGTCTACACCGATTACCGGCCGAGTAACCTCGAGATCGTCACGAGTCTACACCGATTACTGCCCGAGTAACCTCAAAATGGCCACGGAAAGGCACGACCAGGTGTCTTAATGAACCATCAGTTTTCCATACAACTGACAAAACCTTTTAAAAAATGTAACGAAATGTGTTGAATTTATAATTGAAATATACATTGTCGTTTGAAAATAAAGAATAATGATTTCATTTTGCTGAACTTAAGTATTGGAGTGGAGTGGTGGAGGTGTAAAGCAGTGACCTCTCATAACACTGGTCTCGGGTTCGAATCCCGTAAAGAGCGGGTTCTGCTTATAAGATTTGTCCACTAAAACGGCACGATTAGCTTTCTGGTGATGTCTACACGAAGCAGACATCGAAAGAGATAAATATGAACTTAATTCGCAAATAGTGTGAAACGGATAAATATAGTGTTGGCGTATCTCTCTATTTACTTGTCTAGTACTTTAGGCAGAATCATTGACATAGTATAACGGCAAGTTCCCACCTTTACAAAAAGCGCAATAAATCCAATCATTAACGTTAGAATTCACCATGGTATGCTGGCAATGAGAAAAGTCCTCACCATTCAGTACAACCATTTTTTTTAATATAAGTCCTAATTGCTAGCAAACTGATATACAATTTAGGGTTTGAATGCATTTGCGAACAGGGAAGACGCATTAGTTTTATGTCAATTTAACTTCAGAGTTGAGTGTCGATAGAAGCGGTTCATATTTAAGTAAAGAAACATCATTGAAATTGTAGGATCGCTTTGTAAAACTAAATAGAAAGTGTTCACAGTTTCAAAGAAAGACTCGCTTAATTGAACAAATTAATGACAGTAGTTGAAGACATTGTGGAGAAAGTAGGCACCTTTTCAAATGTCTCCATTTTCAGATTTGTAAAATGCTTCTTCAAACTAAGTCAGTATGTCAAAGCAAGTGAAAGTAATATCCTGAAAACAATTACACGTGAATTCGAAAAGACTGAAATTGAATGCGTTCTCAAAACACTTTCGAAGCGCAAATCGCCTGGGATCGATGCAATTCTTAACGAGCATGTTATACATGCTGGTAAACCACTAACAAAAGCTCTAGCCCATCTCTTTAATACTATACTTATATTCGAAAAAGTACCAAAGATGTGGCAAACAAGTATGCTAATACCAATTTACAAAGGTAAAGGCAAAAGTAAATCCGACCCAGCTAGTTATCGTCCCGTATCGTTAATACCATGCTTCAGTAAAATATTCGAGAAATTGCTTCTTAATCGAATAAATGCATATATATCATGTTCTAAGATTCAATTTCCATGTCCTCAGCAACACGGCTTCCAGAAGCAATTAAGCTGCATAACCACTGCCTTTAACGTCCAAGAAGCTGTGTTCTATAACGTCGAACGTCAGAGTGACGTTTACGTCGCAAGTCTCGATCAAAAGGGCGCCTTTGATACTGTAAGACACACGTCGTTATTTCTTAAACTTGGTCGTATGGGCCTCGTGGGTAAACTTTTGAGGATCGTTCAAGCTTCATACACTGATTTACAGTGCGTCGTACGGTACGCTAAACAAACGTCTGAATCATTCAAAATTGTACGTGGAGTACGTCAGGGAGGAGTTATGTCCACTTTCCTGTATCTAGTATATATAAATGAGTTGATAACGGATCTCCAGGACTGTAACTTAGGTACTAAAATCATGTCTACGCCGGTTAGTAATCCATCCTTTGCCGATGACATAGCGCTGTTAGCCATATCCCCATCAAATTTACAAAACATGATTGATATGGTGTATCGGTATTGTCAATCATGGCGAATAGAGGTAAATGTTAAAAAATCAAGCGTCATTGTGTTCAGCAAGAAGCGTTATGAGCCAAGGGTTGGAATCCTGTATGGGCAACATTTTCTCCCACAAGATAAATCGATGACACATTTAGGCATCATCCATGATTCGAACCTGAAACTAGGTAATCGTTTAAAGGAACGCATTCAAAAGTCTCGTAACGCTCTCTTTTCGATGGTTGGCCAGGGGGTTAATCCACAGGGAGTAAATCCAATTGTTTCAGCAAACCTTTATTGCAAGATTATACTACCCATCCTCCTATATGGATCAGAACTTTGGAACAATATGACGACCACCGACTTAAAACAGATTGTAATATTCCAACATTTTGTTGCAAAGAAATTACAGGGATTTGCAAGAAGAACTAGATCGGATATTGCAGAGTCTATGCTAGGTCTATTTAGAATAAGCAGTCTTATAGAGACAAGAAAATTAATGTTTTTACACAAAATATTGTGTTTACCAGAGGCTTGCATTACAAAGGAAATATTCATTAGAAAATATTTCATGTACCTCTCAGACAAAAATTCCGTCACTCTTGGATTTATCCCTGACATATGCCGTACAGTTATTAAGTACAACTTGCAGCCTATTCTAAATAACTTCTTTTGTGACAACTCACTGCCCTCTAAATATTCATGGAAGAATACTGTCCGTAATGCAGTTCGTGTACGAGAACAGCTAATGTGGGATGATCGTTTGTCTAACAACCCAGATTGTGCCTTCTTCCGTCTTTTGCATCCGTATATCCATCCTTGCATAATATACAGGGTATCCAAATCTAGCTCATTCAGATCAACCATGAATACAATAGCTAAAATATGGTCACGTCCCGTCTTAACATGTAATACAGTCTGTACTGAATGCGGCAAAACATTTCAGGAAGAGCTGGGCCACATTCTAGCTGAGTGTACTCTAATAGAAGAAGCGAAATCGCACTTAAAATTGGAATTATCATCCAAATATGGAACTACATTTGTCGATGACCTCTTTGTACAGGATAGCTTAATATTTACGCTACGTATATTAGGCGCGCCAATATTCCCATACCTTGACGAGTTGGATAACCTACAGCTGCTAGATTGTACTTTTAGATACATATACCGGTGTCTTCAAATGTATTACTCTGGTTAAAAGCGATATATTGAAGCACTGGTATGTGCCAGCACCAAACGAGCACTATATATTTGTTCTTTGCAAAACTGCATACATGCTTTATACATAGTATGTAAATGACGATCTGTCATGCGTGTATATACATTGATATACATTATTTTCTTAGGTTTCTTTTGTTTTTTTGTCTTGCTGTTTTTCTTTTTCTTCTCCTTCACAAATCCAACTATGGATAATCTTTAACCTGTATTGTTGTTTGTTTGTATTTCTGTTAATCGTGAAAAATTGTACATGTACTTACAATATCTCCTAGAAAGGGGGCAATAAAGAAATTGTATTGTATTGTATTGTAGGTCTAGAGGAGTTAATAAGATATTGTCCCGAAATAATTGTTTGTATTTTTATTTCGCGGTGCGATCTCAGCCGGGACTTTATGATATATGATATTACTGTTAACAGATTGACAATGGAGCGATGTATAACGCCATATTGTCGGGTTAACTACATGTATACACTTAGAATTTAAGAAACTATACGGATATTAATAACAAGAAATAAACCATTTATCAAGAGTTCTGAAGTTGCCTGTTCGCCTGATTTGATTTAATTTGTTTTTCATAAGACCCTAACGCGATCCCTTGCCGTGACCCAACCCCCGTGAACGGAGCCCTGGAGGTGGTATCCGGTATACCGTTCAAGATCAACAGTATCGTCGTCAAACTCAAATGTCTTCACGGTCTAGTGTTTCCGGACGGGACCACGGAAAAGACCGAACAGTGTTTCGGCGCCCCGACCCCGCTCCGAATGACTGGTATATGGAGTCCGGACCAAACAATATTTGTCTGTCAAGGTTATATATATAACATTACATTAAATTTGCTTGAAGTAATTAATTATGTAAATTATTATGTTATTGAGAGATCTATATACCATTTTCGAAATTTAATGAAAAATGGTGAAGGTATTGTTCAATGACACATACACATATGAGGAAACCAACATTATGGAATCTGCGTAATGTATCGACCCAGATTAGCGAAGGCTAATCTCGGCCGACAAATTTCGTCTCGGGGGGGGGGGGGGGGGGGGGGGGGGAATATAGGTATAGAGTAACGATTCCTGAAACAGAAAGATCCACAGGAGGCGAGACGTGTCTATCCGGGTAAGCCTGCGCGTCATGATTATATATATAGGCTAATCCGGGTAGATACTTAACGCGGAGTCCACAATGTTGGTTTTCTCGCGAGACGGCTCATGTCATGACTTATCAACAATACACTCAGTGTTTCTTCTCCGTGGTGAAGTGGTCAAACTTATTAGCGGGAGACCGGGGTTCAATACCCCCGGTCGGCTCATACCAACAACTTAAGAACTGGTAATAATGACTTCGCTTCGGCGCTCAGAGTTACGTGAATAGCGTTACGACTGGTGCATCCGCGAGTATCAATGTTAATGATACATGTAGTACTGGACTACTCCCCCAGGACACACCGTGGTATCGAACACGGCATCAACACCATTCAAACCAACAAACACACCGTGGTATCGAACACGGCATCAACACCATTCAAACCAACAAACACACCGTGGTATCCAACACGGCATCAACACCATTCAAACCAACAAACACACCGTGGTATCCAACACGGCATCAACACCATTCAAACCAACAAACACACCGTGGTATCCAACACGGCATCAACACCATTCAAACCAACAAACACACCGTGGTATCCAACACGGCATCAACACCATTCAAACCAACAAACACACCGTGGTATCCAACACGGCATCAACACCATTCAAACCAACAAACACACCGTGGTATCCAACACGGCATCAACACCATTCAAACCAACAAACACACCGTGGTATCCAACACGGCATCAACACCATTCAAACCAACAAACACACCGTGGTATCCAACACGGCATCAACACCATTCAAACCAACAAACACACCGTGGTATCCAACACGGCATCAACACCATTCAAACCAACAAACACACCGTGGTATCCAACACGGCATCAACACCATTCAAACCAACAAACACACCGTGGTATCCAACACGGCATCAACACCATTCAAACCAACAAACACACCGTGGTATCCAACACGGCATCAACACCATTCAAACCAACAAACACACCGTGGTATCGAACACGGCATCAACACCATTCAAACCAACAAACACACCGTGGTATCCAACACGGCATCAACACCATTCAAACCAACAAACACACCGTGGTATCGAACACGGCATCAACACCATTCAAACCAACAAACACACCGTGGTATCCAACACGGCATCAACACCATTCAAACCAACAAACACACCGTGGTATCCAACACGGCATCAACACCATTCAAACCAACAAACACACCGAATAGTCAGACGTTATGTATATGAGCCGTACCACGAGAAAACCACATCATGGATTCTGCGTAATGTATCGACCCAGATCATCCTGTGCAATCCGCGCAGGTTAATCCGGACCGACACATTCCGTCTCAGGGGGATAGAGGTATAGAGTAATGATTCCTGAAACAGAAAATCCACAGGAGGCGAAAAGTGTCTATCCGGGTAAGCCTGCGCGTCATGACTAGGCTGATCCAGGTCAATACTTTACGCAGAGTCAAAAATGTTGATTTTCTCGCGAGACGGCTCTGAGCATTGAATACGCCATGGTTACATAGTGTTCATGTCCCGATAATTTAAACCTCATTTATAACATCAAATCAAATGTAAAAATACGAATGTCATCATGTTTGCGACAAGGAATCCGATGTGGTCGAGTGGTTAGCGTCGGGGATTTCGTAACAGGGTGTCCCTGGTTCGATACCCAGTCGCGACACTGTGGTCATGGTGGAGTGCCCTTTGGCAAGGCACATTTTCTAGCCTAGTACTGGTTTGTTTACCCAGGGATCATGAATGAGTGAACTGTCGCCGTGATATAACTGAAATAATGTTGAAAGCGGCGTAAAACCCCAATAAATAAATAAATAAATAAATGTTTGCGACAAACGCTTCAGCAGACTAGCTTGCGTATCAGTAAAGTCGGGATAGAATCAAACTTTGAATGCAAGGATACGCAAATGTATCCGATTTTATCGTAAATTGACTATTACTTTTATGATAAGTCTATAACTATTGATTGATTTACTTTCAGAACCTAAAAATAAAACTCAAATTTTGAGTACAGGTTAGTATGAGCTACACTCAGCCACATCATTAGTTGAGCTATACTCTAGATAAAACAATCACGGTGTATTAGCGACTAGTGTAGATTAAGATCGGCTTACGCATCTGCGTAGTCTAATCTGGATCTCCTTTATTCGCTGGCAAGTCTGACTATTATTTAAGAAACCTCGGACATACATTAAAGATCACTTGTTATGAGAGTCACGCAGGATCCGAAACTTTAAAGTCTGAAAATAGATTGTACGGCTCAAGTATTTGTATATGTGACTTTCTTGTATAATACACGCGGTGTTGGGTTATTGTGTTAGTATGCGACCGTGTGGTGTATGAATCATGCATTTGTATGCGTACACGCGGTGTTGGGTTATTGTGTTAGTATGCGACCGTGTGGTGTATGAATCATGCATGTGTATGCGTACACGCGGTGTTGGGTTATTGTGTTAGTATGCGACCATGTGGTGTATGAATCATGTATTTGTATGCGTACACGCGGTGTTGGGTTATTGTGTTAGTATGTGACCGTGTGGTGTATGAATCATGCATTTGTATGCGTACACGCGGTGTTGGGTTATTGTGTTAGTATGTGACCGTGTGGTGTATGAATCATGCATTTGAATGCGTACACGCGGTGTGGGGTTATTGTGTTAGTATGTGCCCGTGTGGTGTATGAATCATGCATTTGTATGCGTACACGCGGTGTTGGGTTATTGTGTTAGTATGCGACCGTGTGGTGTATGAATCATGCATTTGTATGCGTACACGCGGTGTTGGGTTATTGTGTTAGTATGCGACCGTGTGGTGTATGAATCATGCATTTGTATGCGTACACGCGGTGTTGGGTTATTGTGTTAGTATGCGACCGTGTGGTGTATGAATCATGCATTTGTATGCGTACACGCGGTGTTGGGTTATTGTGTTAGTATGCGACCGTGTGGTGTATGAATCATGCATTTGTATGCGTACACGCGGTGTTGGGTTATTGTGTTAGTATGTGACCGTGTGGTGTATGAATCATGCATTTGTATGCGTACACGCGGTACTGGGTTATTGTGTTAGTATGTGACCGTGTGGTGTATGAATCATGCATTTGTATGCGTACACGCGGTGCTGGGTTATTGTGTTAGTATGTGACCGTGTGGTGTATGAATCATGTATTTGTATGCGAACAAACGGTGTTGGGTAATTGTGTTAGTATGTGACCGTGTGGTGTATGAATCATGCATTTGTATGGGTACACGCGGTGCTGGGTTATTGTGTTAGTATGTGACCGTGTGGTGTATGAATCATGTATTTGTATGCGAACAAACGGTGTTGGGTTATTGTGTTAGTATGTGACCGTGTGGTGTATGAATCATCATGTATTTGTATGCGAACAAACGGTGTTGGGTTATTGTGTTAGTATGCGACCGTGTGGTGTATGAATCATGTATTTGTATGCGAACAAACGGTGTTGGGTTATTGTGTTAGTATGCGACCGTGTGGTGTATGAATCATGTATTTGTATGCGTACACGCGGTGTTGGGTTATTTAGTTAGTATGTGACCGTGTGGTGTATGAATCATGCATTTGTATGCGTACAAACGGTGTTGGGTTATTTTGTTAGTATGTGACCGTGTGGTGTATGAATCATGCATTTGTATGCGTACAAACGGTGCTGGGTTATTTTGTTAGTATGTGACCGTGTGGTGTATGAATCATGCATTTGTATGCGTACAAACGGTGCTGGGTTATTATGTTAGTATGCGACCGTGTGGTGTATGAATCATGCATTTGTATGCGTACAAACGTTGTTGGGTTATTTTGTTAGTATGTGACAGTGAAGTGTATGGATCATGCATTTGTATGCGTACAAACGGTGCTGGGTTATTTTGTTAGTATGCGACCATGTGGTGTATGAATCATGCATTTGTATGCGTACAAACGTTGTTGGGTTATTTTGTTAGTATGTGACAGTGAAGTGTATGGATCATGCATTTGTATGCGTACAAACGGTGCTGGGTTATTTTGTTAGTATGCGACCGTGTGGTGTATGAATCATGCATTTGTATGCGTACACGCGGTGTTGGGTTATTTTGTTAGTATGCGACCGTGTGGTGTATGAATCATGCGTTTGTATGCGAACAAACGTTGTTGGGTTAATTTGTTAGTATGTGACAGTGAAGTGTATGGATCATGTATTTGTATGCGTGCACGCGGTGTTGGGTTATTTTGTTAATTTGTGACAGTGAAGTGTATGGATCATGTATTTGTATGCGTACACGCAGTGTTGGGTTATTTTGTTAATTTGTGACAGTAGAGCGTGGATCATGTATTTGTATGCGTACACGCGGTGTTGGGTTATTTTGTTAATTTGTGACAGTGAAGTGTATGGATCATGCATTTGTATGCGTACACGCGGTGTTGGGTTAATTTGTTAGTATGTGACAGTGTAGGCATGGACCATGCATTTGTATGCGTACACGCGGTGTTGGGTTATTTCGTTAATTTGTGACAGTGTAGAGCGTGGATCATGCATTTGCATGCGAACAAACGATGTTGGGTTAATTTGGTTAGTTTGTGACAGTGTTGGCATGGATCATGCATTTGTATGCGTACACGCGGTGTTGGGTTATTTCGTTAATTTGTGACAGTGTAGAGCGTGGATCATGCATTTGCATGCGAACAAACGATGTTGGGTTAATTTGGTTAGTTTGTGACAGTGTTGGCATGGATCATGCATTTGTATGCGTACAAACGGTGTTGGGTTAATTTGTTAGTTTGTGACAGTGTAGGCATGGATCATGCATTTGTATGCGTACAAACGGTGTTGGGTTAATTTGTTAGTATGTGACAGTGAAGTGTATGGATCATTGCATTTGTATGCGTACACACGGTGTTGGGTTAATTTGTTAGTTTGTGACAGTGTAGGCATGGATCATGCATTTGTATGCGTACAAACGGTGTTGGGTTAATTAGTTAGTATGTGACAGTGTATTTTGTTAGTATGTGACAGTGAAGTGTATGGATCATTGCATTTGTATGCGTGTCTTTGTTGTGTTATAAAAACCTAGTTGGGTTAATTTGTAAGTAGGTATGTATATATGAATGTTGATCTCTTTCCAATGTTTTAAACCTCCCACACATGCAACAAATATGCAGCAGTCGACTTTGATAACATCTATGCTTAAATATAGAGTTGAAGACATGGTGAAATAACGAAGAAATGCAATTTCGCATTTTGTAACATTGTTTTCAAAGCCGGCTGATTCATGGGAGCGTGTAGGAAATGGATAACGGTTATCTAGGGTGCGTACAATAGACACACAAACGTAAATGCTTTGTACGAGAACACACTCAATCAAAACGAAGTCGGTTTAAACTGGAAAAACGTTGAAACCTAAATGATATTCAAAGTCCTTTGCGTCCACTATATATAATACAAATAATTCTCTGTTACAGTTATTGTTTGTGTTTAAACTCGACATTTGTCTATATAACTTACAAAATGTAAACTAATTTGAAAAGCATGTAACTATTGTTTTTATATTTTCTTTCTCGTGGTCGTGTTTTACCTGATCGGATAACGTATATACAGCAAGCAAATAACATTATGTGAAACTTAGTAATTCTTAAATAGAGAAGTTTCTCCATTTTCCACATTTACTTTTATTGTATCAGCATAAATATGTCAATTTTCAAGAAGAAGATTTCACTTTTTGACCCAGATATTTTAAAGCAGACGATTAAAAACAATACCATAATAGGTAATCAGTTAAATGAACCATTGTTTGTTATAAATTGTAGAAAACGGTAAATCCAACAAAAGTGGGAAAAGATTTCTCGGTTTGTATTCTCTTAAATTTATTATTTTATCATCAAGTAGTCACTTTTATGCTAAATGCGAATATATAATTGAAATACATGTATATGGTATTATATGCGGTTTCTTATCGTACACACACCATTTAATATACATTTATTCATATTTAACCCTTTCCAACATAACGATGCTTTCTGACGCTTCTGCAGCAGACGACTTTTAAAAACAGTGTGACAAAAGAAGAAATTGCTCATAATGAGCAATTTCGCCTTTTGTCATACTGTTTACTACTCTGTAAAATACTTAAACTTTTATTTATAGAGATTTTCCTTATTGTTGCCTACATGTTTTCAAAGTCGTCTACATATAGGTTGTGTGTGGGGAAGGGTTAAAATAAGCCATATATATATATATATTGAAAATTAGACAGACTCATTGATTGATTTATTTAATTTGGACTAACGCCATTTTCAACAATTTTAGTCATCTCACGGCCTTGAATATAAGACAAAACTGTTTGGATAAATGCATATGTTGAAATAATTTGGTTTTCATGCATTACAAGACACTCATTTTAATTATTTTCATGCAGGGATTGATGGGTGGTTATTAGCATTCTTTCATATACTTCAACAGAAGGACTCTAATGTTCCAGATTGTCATTAATTCTTTCCCACATACAACAATTCTGCAGCAGACGACTTTCAAAACTTATTGACACATGAACAAAATCTCAATAAATGAGAGTTTTACTATTAAAAAGAGTTGAAAACTTATTGGCAAAAGAATAAATTGCTCGTTTTGAGCAATTTCGTCTTTTCCCAAAATGTTTTCAAAAGTCGTCTGCTGCAGATGCGTTAAAATGCATGTGGGAAAGGGTTAAATTAACTAAAACAGAAATTCATAAAAAATAAATCTGAACTCTTAAAACCAGTTCATATTCAAGATTTAACAAGACCAGAAAATTATATAGTTTTGTTATATCATGCGGGATGAGTATAACACCATTGTCATTCTACGTCAAACACTTACAGCATTCCTTAACGGCTTAATCTGCAGCAGACGACACTGAATATGAGTGGGCTAAAATATGGAAACTCTCTAAATATGAAAAGAAAACAACAACTAAGGAATATAATTGAAATTAATGTGACAAACGAATAATTTGCTCATCTGGGGCAATTTCTCCTTTTGTCACAATGAGTTCAAAAGTCGATTACTTCATAAAGGTCATAATGCGTCTTCAAGCGGGAAATGATGTAGTATACGAAAACACTATTAACATGTTACTAATATCGATCTATTTAGAAACATTACTGTGCAAGGATCCCAAATCTCCTAACAACAAAATCAAAGTGCTGAATGGACACCCCAATCACCTCTATAGTACTATACAGGTATCCTGTCCCGCTGGTACTCATTTATCGAATGGAAAGGAAGTAATGAATGTCACGTGTCTACCACTTCCGGATCCGTGTTATTGCAAGGCATCATGGGAAACTCTGGATCAGAACCTGCTTGTTTCTGATTTCACTTGCACAGGTTAATATTTTGGTTACGTTACAGAAGAGAAGACATATGGAACTTAATGCGCTTAAACAGTTACTCAAAGGAATTGCCTAAGAATTGCTTATATAAAACAGACTATTCTGCAATCAATTTGATCTTCACTACGATAATTTAAAACAAACATATGAATATCTGATTTCTTCGTGTGACATGTATACATTCATTTGTATTGTGTATGTGATTTACACGATTTTGTGACAAATATATTTATGTTTTTACATTAGAAAAGAATAACTTATTGTTGAGCCAAAACCAATGTCAAAGTTCTGGAAAAATATTATCCTAGAAAGTATGTTATTATATGGAAGATCAACATCTTAGGTTATTTAGTGCGGTTATTTAGTGCGCATGTAAAGGTGTCCACGTTGTGTACACAATAAAAATTACCACGCAAAGAAAATACAGCAGTAGACAATGGTATTAAACCGATCCCATGGTCATAAAATGTGATCAATTAAGCTAAACAGAAGACTTGGCACAACCGTTTCTTATTAAAGCAAACTTTGTTTAATAGGACAGCATCCCTTTTTGTTTGGCAAAGATGTTTTACAGAACAAATAGTTAGTTACTTTATAAGAGTCTCGAGTGATTTCTTCGACAGAAAGAGAAAATTGTACCTTCATACACTATCACAAACTTTATACATTATATATAATCTACACAAACAAGACATCTCTCTGGGTAGAGATTTAAGTTACATAATGCCGATTGTGTAAACAAACATTAATATCTGGGAGTGATTCCAATGTAGCTTTCGATAAGTCTCTTGGGCAGTCGCTATCTAAATCAATCGGTTCTAACGAACACCTGGCTAAAAACCAATTTGTGCGTGTATAGGCCAAGCGTAGATAGTGACATGTTAAGGAAATATCCATGCTAAAGGATCCCAATGTATACGTATTTGTAAGACATTTTCTTGAAACCATCTGGGACTAATTGCCGAACAGTGCAGAGTCTGATCATAGTGCACGGATGTGGTGGCTGATCGATTCCAAAGATTGGTTTTCCTGGAGCTCCGTTAATTTATTTTACAGCTTCAGCTCCAGTGATAAGGAATGACCCAACACCAATAGTCCAAATGCATACGCCAGGTGAGATTTCCAAATGCAGTCAAACATCGCTATTAATTATTGCCAACATACAATAGATTGTAAACTTCCTTTCAAAACTATGAATTTTCTCTGCAAATGAAAATATAGTAATGTAATAGAGTTGAAATCATTGTCGCAATAGGGTAAATTGGTCATTAAGTCAATTGCTTAATAATTTGTCTGCTGCAGAGGCGTTTAAATGAATATGTAAGTGAGCAAGGGTTAAGACTACTCTCGTTCCGTTTAAATGGTCTTATACGCGAGGTGGCCTTATATCCGAGGTAATCCTAAGTACTTGTATTTCACATCCTATGGAAACCGTATTTAAACATCTTGAAACACTATACATGAAGTAGAAACACTGATATGTCTGTCTTACACTGCGTGCATACAGTTAATATATTTTGATAATAAAAATAGTATTAATTGGAACACCGAATTTTTTTCCTTTCAAATTCACTGATATTTGATAACGTATAATCTTATAAATAAATAATGCATCTCTAGAGCTGGAATACATAGACATAGAGCATGACACACGTACTAGTTAAATGATATGATGATTTAATACTTACTTTGACCAAGATTCCAAACCGGTGCCATGTTACGATCCTACCCCGACGAATGGTGCCCTCGAGGTTTTATCCGGCATACCGTTCATGATAGACAGCGTTAAGGTCAAGGTCATGTGCTTACATGGACTGCAATTTCCAGACGGCACGACAGAAAAAAACGCGACATGCTTACCTGCTTCAACCCCATATCACGTGACTGGAGTCTGGGTACCAGACTTTGGACCATTGAGATGCGAAGGTGATTTATAGATTACCGTTTGTTTTGAAACCAGCATAGATCAAATAATAATATCATTTGCAAATATGGTAGCGTATGTCCGATTTAAATTTTGAAATGTTGTTAATGACGATATTGTTTAAACAATCAATACCTCCTTTGCATTTTGTTTTCAAAATTTAGTCTGCTGCAAAGACGTCAAAAATCGTCAGTATTAGCAGGGACAATATATACATGTTATACACGGTCCCTGGTATTAGTGAAAAGTATAATAAAATGAACGTTATTTGTCTGTTTCAGCAACTGTCCTTTTTCTCGTATTTCCAAATCCTTAAACATTGTAAATGGGACTTAATGTCTATCCTCAACGTCATGTTGTTGATGTTGTTGTTGTTTTTGTTGTCGCATTCATTCATTGTTAATATCTTATACTTATGACACTATTTTCATTTGACATCGTGAATTTGTTTTTGATTTGTTTTTATTTTTGGGAAAAGGTTTATTATTTTTCCCTTATAAACGAATGAAAACTTGCACAATTAATTACGTATTTAAATGCCTAATGCATCTGACACTTAAGCAGGTGTTATTCACAGACAAACATTAACAAACTAACACATAGTTTCCTAAATATCGACATGTTTTGTCATTTCGGGCGATCCATTGCTTCATAGATTGTAGAGTATTTTGTTTTCGTTTCCAGAAAAACCAAACAGGACAAATAATCGGAAACGCTTTCTTGGTTGGTATAATTATGATTATATTAACATTTTCTTCGACAATTTGTAAAAGCTTCCTATTCTGTATAAACAACGTGTCAAAAGGAGACATTGTTTTTAAATAAGCAAATTATCTTGTGTAAACAATGTTTTCAATGAATTTCAAAATAACTTTTTTAACCCGAAGGTTTTGAAATCATTTTTGAAAAAGACCTTGGCAATAGGAGACTTCGTTTATAGTTACACACATCGTTTTTAACGAATTTCTAAAAGTACGTTCTGATCATACCGGCTTTAACACTTTCCCTCATACGACAATTCTGCAGCAGACGACTTTGAACGTATTTTGTCAAAACATAGAAAATCTCCATAATTGAATGGATAACCTATGACAAAAAGTGGAAAACATTGTGACAAAAGGAGAAATTTCACGTTCTGTCTAATTTCTTCTTTTGTCACTATGTTTTCAAAAGGCCGTCTGCAAAGTGCAAAGCAGAGGATTCGAACAATATAACATCAAAGAAAACTTGAAGTATTTAATAAGTTAAGTCACGTACATTCCATTGCCTTGTTTTGTTCCATGCGAATATATAACAGAATAAAATACAGATCTACAAATACTCTATGCCTAACCGGTTATCCGTTATACTATTAGAGTGGTCAGCTTCGACAACATCTGAGGAAAGTCTAAAATCTGAAAACTGAAAAACACGAAGCGCTTAGTTTTGAAACTGTAAGACATCTGGGGAACTGTTCAGCGTGTGCAGTTTCTCCTTTGTCAACAGTATTTTCTTAAATCAGAGGCAGCAAAGGTCGTCTTGTTGCATCTACGAAGAATAAGGTTTATCTGCTGAAGATAGTCATAGCATGCTTTCAAGACAGAACATACTAACATAGGTATTCTAGAATATATTTTCTGTCTGCGGCTTGAGCAGACGTACTTGGCCCACTGTTATAAGAGTTTCATTGTGAAGAGCTATAAATATATATTCCTATGAAAAACTAGGGTTGCAGCACTACTGTAATATCGTAATGTATAGTGTACCCGCGATAACTCAAACTCTAATTTGTTTCGAGTTATTGACGTGTTCGAGGGATTGCTGGATTTATGCTTAATTCGTTTATGCAGTGTAAGCTTCCTAACTCACCTGTATACGTGTTTATTACGAAAAGCAGGCCTGTCATATCAAGAAAACAGCGAAACACCAGTTCTGATTACTCGTTGGTGCAGTCAGAACTGCTGATATGCTGTTTTCAAAAGACAGATCCATTTCAGAAAACGGTTCGAGTTAAACGATATATTGGAATTTTGCAATGTTCGAGTTATCGCTAGTGCACTTTAAATAATCTATGAGAATTATCGTGATGTAGTTATGTTTTCTAATGTTCTTTTATTCTTGATTGCGAATAGCGCACATTCTGATCAGATTTTGCGTATACTAGCATGCAAGGTATGACGGAATATTTCCCTGCATCGTAATTCATATGTTATCAATCAGAAACACTGGTATGCGTGGACCCTAAAACTCCTGATAACACGGTAACAAAACTAGACGGGGACCCGTTCCACATGAGTAGTAAAGTTCAAGTATCGTGTGAAGAGGGCCGCCATTTTCCAAATGGTTTAGAATCAGTCAACGTCACGTGTTTACCACTTCCGCATCCGTGCATGTGCATGGCGGCTTGGCAGAGGGAGGACGATTATCATCTGATGTATAACTTTAACTGCACAGGTCGGCAATAGTATTTTACACGTCACACGTGCGTTACTTAGGTTATGAGCCGTCCCGCGAGAAAACCAACTTAGTCGTCTCTGCGTAAAGTATCGACCCTGATCAGCCTTAGCATGGCGCACAGGAGAACCCGGACATACACTATTCGCCTCCTGTGGATTTTCTGTTTCAGGAATCATTACCCTATACCTCCATCCACCTGAGACGGAATATGTCGGCCCGGATTTGGTTGCGCAGACTGCGCATGCTGATCTGTCCCGATACATTACGCAGAGTCCATAATCATGTTGGTTTTCTCGCGGGACGGCTCATATGTGGTTTATACACTACCGAACTTTAATACTGGAATTTCGTAACATTCCGAATGGCAAAATAAACGAGTGCGTCAGTGCGAGTTGGCTGTGAGCGAAACTTTTATGAGAAATAGAATTCCAATGTCAAATGTCCATTTATAAATATCAAGTTTGTGTGTATGTAAGTGAGTGCGTCAATCAGACATATATTTAAGTAACATTAATCGAATGATGATAAACATCAATGTCATCTCTCGTCACGAGGGTTATAATATAAGACAAGCATAATTGTGTCTTGTTTACAATATATTTCAATAAAAGGTTTTCAAGAAATTTGTCCTATAGTTGACACTGCATTTCAATATAAGTGATCATCAAACATAATAAAATGGTCACAACAATAATATCTGGTTAGTTTCTTTGAAATCTGACATAACATTAGCCATGTTTATAAACATCCTTTGTTCCCTGTAAATATTTACGTAGAATCGACTCGTTAAGAAACATCATATGAATATTTGTAAATGTTTGCAATACGTGGGTAAATGTTATAATGAACATGTGTACACATTGCAGAAAAAAGAAATTGCTAGCTCTTCGAAATTGTGTCCATTTCGTACAATACTTTGAAAAATCGTCTGCTGCGGAAGTGTCAAAGTAAAGTGTAAAATACGGTTAAGTTGACCATCTAATCATACACTTTCAATGAAAGTTATCCCTTTCCAACATACAGACGACTTTTGAAAACATTGTGGAAAAAGAAAAACAATCTAGTCAATAAATATACTTTCATCTACACAGAAGATGTTAACATTTTTGCCCAGATGTTTTTGAAGTCGTCTGCTGCAGGGTTTTTGTATGTGGGAAAGGGATTAACAGGACACTATTTCATATTCGATTTATTTAATTGATTTGTTTAATTGATTTGTTTAATTGATTTGTTTAATTTTGATTTGTTTAATTGATTTGCAGAAACTGGACAATAAGTACTATTCGCCTGGACAGAGGAATAACATGAACTTATCCGAGAAATTCTGTCGCCTTGAAGTTGTAATAAATATAGAAAAATATCCTTCGCTTTGTTCGTTTAGGAGTGATTTCGTTGTATAGCCATGCATGCATGTCCAATGGAATTCGCCATCTTAATCCCAAAATTATTAAATGCCTCATCGGCACACCTTTACGTTTAAAACGTGACTGTTTACAGCCAAATCTTGTGAATACTTTAGAAAGGTCTACACCACATCTGATTTTAGACTACAGTGCATATATGTTTAACCCTTTCCCTCATACGACAATACTGCAGCAGACGACTTTAACCCTTTACCTCATACGACAATTCTGCAGCAGACGACTTTGAACATATTTTGTCAAAAAATAGAAAATCTCTATAATTGAATGGATAACCTATGACCAAAAGTGGAAAACATTGTGGCAAAAGGAGAAATTGCTCGTTTTGAGCAATTTCTTCTTTTGTCACTATGTTTTCAAAAAGCTGTCTGCTACAGAGGCGTCAGAAAGCGTCTATACGACTGAAAGGGTTAATAAATTATCCACATGCAAACGCGTATTAACCCATCCAACACAAATTGTGGAAACATCCTAAAATCAACACGGTTTTAAATGGGTTTCTGTTGTTAAACAATGGATAAGGAGTAACCGATGCGTAAGAAACACAGTCACACCAGAACATGCAATCGCTCAGCGGATAAATGACTGGACAATATTGACCCTCGATTCTGGTCTGTACACACACATATATATCATGATGTATGTGGAAATATATTTGAACCCGATGTGTGTGATTTCTTGTATATACATGTACATGGTAAGGTAAATGATACACCTGCCTTTTTTAATTTGCGTTGAATACACGTGCTCGTGGATAAAAACATACAGGTGAGGATCAGGTTAATGTTGTTGAGTAATAATGCCAAAATGAGTTTGTACATGGACAAAAACATGAGGAAAATACAATTTAGCATTACAAACGGCGAAACAAAATGACATATATACATGACAGAATATAGAACAACCCTCTTTGTAATATTCTTTACGAACAAAATAATAAATATACATGTATAGATCTATGAATAGACAGATATTGATCAACATAATATTCCACGATTTTTATTTTTATTTCAATTTTTGAGATATAGCTTAGGATGGTTAAAATAGCCAAAAATATAATTACCGGATTCTATAAGGGTTTCGTGATTCATGTTACTGTTTAAAGTCAATCTCGGTTAGCATTTATGTGCCGATTTTCCCTCCTTTTGTATACTCTAACAGAATTTTGGATTGGAAGAATTACTTCCCTTTGTAGACTTCTAACGGAATTTTAAACACGAGGATCTAGTAAAGCGTGCTTCAACAGCCTTATAACGTTATTTCTATATATTCTTCGTGCAAGTGGATATAGTTTACGTGGAGGTGGTGTTATACTGATGGATTACATCGTGCAATTTTAGTTTCTTGTTATTGTTTTCTGTTATATTCGAGTCCGAGCTAAATGATATATTCGAATTATCCCGTATTATTAAATACTATTTATCATATACATTGGATTGTCTATTTATCTTTTCAGTTCCTGATTTAAAACCGCAGCCAGTAGATCCTGTATCAGTGAAGGAAGAACCTGGCAACATATCTGACAATGAAGAAACTAAAACTGTAGGTAAGTAATCCATTATTATATTGAACATGTGGAATACACAGATAAATCAGAAATCTGCATGTTTTGTGAATATTATTCTGCCGTTAACACGGCAATACAACATGAGACCACTTCACTCTAAAAAAGGAGGTCACGGTACGTTCGTGAATGTTCACATAACCCAGTCTTGCTGTGTTAAACAACACCAAACCACACTTTAAATTGTCTATATCGTCAACAAACGCAATTATTAAATGATGATGATTATTTCCAATACTAAATAATCATACCGGATGAGTTTCGTTTTTCATACAACGAAATACTGGTTCGATGAGATACCATGATATGTTATCACTTGTCGATAATGAAAATGATTTATCTGACGTTTGAGATTTAAGATATTACAAAAACATTGGGTGGACAGAAACAATGGTTCTATAGTTTGTCCTCTTACTTATATTTACAAACAACCAATGGTATTAGTCATTCAGAGTCATATAAAAGATAAGTCAAACTCGATTCAACAACGGAGGAGAGAGTGTTTTTAAACAGGCAAATTTGTCTAAAGCTGTCCAAAACAACATAAAAACACTAAATACATTGTCCGGGATTTGGAACTTGGCGTTAGAACTGGAATGGGCTATATACTCCGAAAGAGAAAATTGAAAAATTAAACCTGTACCGGATGAATTTCGTTTTTCATTTCAGATGAATCCTCTATCATTGCAGAAGAAACAAAACAATCGACAGGTTCCATAGATAACATTAATACCGATATCCACGATGTAATAACTTATAATAAAATCAGAAACATTAAACCTGATGTTGAGGTAGTGGAAAGTGACAAAGAACTTTACACCACTGATGAACAAATAAGTCAAGAAACCGGAACCATAGAAAGTAACAAATTTGAAAATAATGAAATATACAAATCTAGTCAAAACGAAGTGAAAGATAAAACCATCAGTGCGAAAGAAACATCAAATCATGAAACATTACATGAGGTACCTGTTAACAAAGAAAACGAAGAAATTGTTGAAGATAAAGAAGACGAAGAAGCAACATCGGGTGAAAGATCCAAGGACATTCGTGAAAGTATTCAGAACGAGAGCAATGAAGAGGAACTGCATACAGCGGAAATTGAAATCAAACCCATACCACAAAGTTTCATATCGGAAGTAGTAGAACAACCGACAAGTGAGTTAGACAATGAACAAAATGAATCTGGAGATAGTGCTGAGTCAAATAATATCGCAAATAACGATATGGAAGAGACAGATGAAGAAACTGTTCCTGAAAATGAACTCACTGAACAAGTTGTCATAGCAGAGCAAACAATTAATGAAAGTGAGCTCCCGATCGAAGTTGCTAACGAGGATGAAGAAGAAGAAGCCAGGATATCTGAATCAGCCGAGGAAGTCGAACATGAATCTGATGAATCAGAAGAGACAAGTGTAAGCGAGTCAGAAAACAATGAAATATCAGAGGAGAAAGAGGAAGAGGTGCGCGAAGATGTTTTTAACAATGAACATAGTGTAGATAAAGAATCTGAAGACGAAGGTCAGTTAGAAGAAGTTGAAGAATCACACGAAGAAGAGAATGTCGGAGAATCACATGAAGAAGAAGAGAATGTCGAAGAACCACATGAAGAAGAAGAGAATGTCGAAGAATCACATGAAGAAGAAGAAGAGAATGTCGAAGAATCACATGAAGATGAAGAGAATGTCGAAGAATTGCAAGAAAAAGAAGAGAATGTCGAAGAATCAAATGAAGAAGAGAATGTCGAGGAACCACACGAAGAAGAGAATGTCGAAGAACCAGAGGAAGAGGAATGGGAATCTACTGAAGCAGAAACCTATCACGAGACTGATTCAGTCAATGAGGAACCCAAATACATCCAACTAGATGAGATATTTCCAGTGAAGGCACCGAGTATTGTGTACGATACTTTAAAAGGTAAGAATTGATCAGACAATATATGTTTCGTAAATACACCTTGCGCTATCATGTCGGTGCATGTTAATTATTTTTAGAGACTGTGACACCATCCCTTTTAATACTGCAACATTATTACTATAAAGAAATTGTTTTCATTTTGTTCACATGTATAATACACTGCAACATTATTAATATCAAGTCATGTTTTCACTTTTTTCACATGTACATGTATATTACATACACATTATATAGAAGGAATAGATACACAAATCACGATGTTATAATAGTAAAGAAAGTATCATAAAAACGTTATGGATTCTTTTTAATATTATAGATTCCCTCCGTGCTTTCGAACTACCTGAAATATATACGATAATCCAAGCTAGACGAACCATTAATATGTCTAACCAGTACTAGGCTAGAAAACGCACCCTGTCAAAGGTTATAAAAATAGTCTCATTTTATTTAAAAACATTTATCGTTTCAGAAACATACAAACATCCCGAGGTGGAAAACTTCGACGAGGAAAGCGAAAATGAGTTGGTGAACTCAAAAGAGAACGAAGTCGATGAAGAACAAGAAGAAGTAAATGAGGAAGAAGAAGAAGAAGTACATGGAGAGGAAGCAAACGAATTTGAAGAAGTAGAGGAAGAATCGCAACACGAACAAGAATTCGTTGAAGAAGAAGAACTTGATGGTGATGAAAAAGAAGAATCAGAAAATAATTCTTTTTTATACGAGGGTGAAGATAGCGAGGACGTAGAACCACCAGGACCGCTATTTGAGGTCCAAACTATTCCTTTTGAGAGTAAGTTATTTAATCCTTTCTCGAATACAATACATCCGAATAAGGCGATCGTTTAAAAATATCAAGTAAATAATGTGGAAAATCCATACAAATAAAACTGCAGTTTAATATCGCAATTGAAAATAAAACATTGTGGCTAAAAATGAAAATGCCCTTTATGAAAAATACATGTATATAATTTTGTTTTTAAACTGCACTGGAAATGCATCTTTGACCACCAAGGTTATTATTGTATAACCGATGAAAAGATAACATAGTCTCCACCTTTGTCATAGATAATAACATCTTTGTGATATATTTCTGTATATTTTATTAAAGATAGACATCAGTGTAATAAGTTAGGCTATGTTTTGGATTTAATAGAAAACAGAAGCACGTTATAAAAGTACATATCTATGTGAACAAATGTCCATCTGCATTAGACAAAGGCACTCTGTCCATTACATACACTTATATATGATAATATAGAAGTATCTACAACGAGTACATGTATATCATGAATCCGAGGCCAGACAATTTTGTTAACTCTTTCAGCGCCGAATTGTCTAAAGTAGACTCTTCCAAATTCGGGCGACTCTAATATTTGGATAACTACAAGGCATACAATGCTGATTTCAGGTGAGACAGCTCGTTACGAGTTGACTCACCTGAATCAGCATTGTTTGAAAAAAGCTCAATATTGCCTTTGGCGCTGAAAGAGTTAAACCGAATTATTGGATTGGAATTGAATGCCTACAAATAAATTTGGTTCCCTGTCAATGTAACGGACGATACGGAGGGAGCATAGTAAATATTAGGATATAAGTTTAATCAGATTCACGTACATGCAACTTCAATTCCCTGTCAAGGTCGTCGGCGATGACACATACAATCATCGCGTTCATTATAACAAGTTATCAAAAGTGTGAGTATAATTTGCAAAACGTTTTTCATTTTATCAGAGATGGAGGAGGATTTCCAGCCGATTGAGAACGAGGACAAACCGTGTTCACATCGGCCAGATTCCGGTAGGGGCCGCTATATAGAAACACGGTTCTTCTATAACTCATCGACGAAAGAGTGTGAAATATTTATATATGGCGGAAATGGTGGGAATAGAAACAACTTTGAAAGTTTAGAAGAATGTGTGAAAACGTGCTGTCCGAGTTACTCCTGACAAAATATAAAATTTGTTTGAAACATTTATATATGGTGGAATAGGTGGATATCAAAACAAGTGTTAGACCCCGGATGGAGTAAGATGGTGCCCGACTTTCTCGTCCAATGTGATCGCTACATTTCATCGAAATATAATTTGAGAATATGGGAAAAGGTAGTAGTTGGCTTTTGTGAACAGTCTAGATCAATGTGTCTGTTCATCCGCACAATCTGACCACGATCTACACTTTTCACGTATCATTTACACAATCCTGTTTGAAGAATACGTCATCTTGCGTAGATTGTGATAAGACTGAGCAGATGGACAGTGTACTATGAACCTTCAATGTACAGAAATGCCACTTTGTACCTTTTTCCAATAGACGGACTCGCCTTATGTAGGAAATATTTATGTAGGAATCATTGACGGTCACGTGACAGAGAAAGACGGGCACCATCTCGATAGGTTGGAAGCATGACTTCCGTTTTACTTCAAATCGTAGTGTGTGAAATGTGCCATACGAAAACTTCCGGGACCGAGTATAACAGTTCATGGCGTAGAAGTACTGTACTACAGAGTGTTCCGTGTGATTCTTATTCCATGACAAGACAATCATTATAGACATTTTCATGAGTGGAAGTATAAAAAAACCGAATTAATGTAGATTGTATATCCAGTGAACCCTAATATTGACCACTCCTGGCGTCACATGGACAAGGAAAATGTTGATAGCACTGTGAAAAGAAGAAAACGAATATTTCTCTTTTTCTCACAGTGTTTTGACTTGGTTTCACAATTATACTTTCAATTTTTACGATTACTGCATTTCCCCACAGATATTTACAATTCTAAAATATTATTCAGGTGTTCAAATAATTAAGCTTAAGTTACAACTTTGTTTGGTATGATCGAGTTTAGAAAATATTCAGCAAACGATTTGTTTTGAAAATAGTGTTGTAAAGGGATTTTTTAATTTCTCTTTCTCATGCATGTTCATATATTCAGGACTGTAATGTCCATTTAACAAGGCTGTACCGAGTCTTCGCTGTTCGCCGAGATGCAATAAGACCATCCTTTCGTCCATTTTTCCTATACTGTGTAAAAGGTACCATAGTGTCCCGTGTCATACGTCTCTCCATTTCGATTTCGATCACCTGAGGTTCGATACCACAACACATAATAATTAAACAGCGTCACAGGAAAATGAACCTTCCATCCTCTTCGCGACCAACTTAAACCAAAGGTCAATTCTCAAATGATCTGGTTCATTTATTAGTTTGAATGCCTGTCCAGAATAGTTATGTAACGCATGACTTTGTATGCCAATAAAACATAGGGTGAATGATTTGTATGCCAATAATACATAGGCTGTATGATTTGAACCATGATATTTGCATATATTTGATGTTGCACGATTTTGTCATCATTCCAAAACAGAATTAGTTCAAATATCGCGATTAAAATCATATGTTCATGTTTATTACACAAAAGTATTGTTTATCCATTTGGGAGGTAAAGCTGAACACGAAAGGGCGTCATTTATACCAAGTGACAAAATCTCTTTCCACTTTTACATGCAACTCATGTTAACTGAAAAATGTTCCAATACCCGCACATAAAGGAAATACAGGTTGTGTGATTTGTTTACACAATGAATTCCAACAAACACATAATGTCTCAAAATGAACAAATATGTTATATGGTTGGACATGATTGCTATGCAAGTTTTGTTCTCTCTTTGGTTATTTGTACAGAGTATGTCTATGATTCATTCTTTCCGTATATAAGTCTCAAACAAGGCGTTCATTTTTGGGGGAAACAGTGTAAAGAGAAATTATTGTTATTATTCCCTTCGTTTAAGTACAATAATATTTCGTTGTACATAATTCGTATTCCATGTTATTGAAATCCTGAAAGTTACAAAAAAAACCACACACATTTATTTGCAAAAGACTGATAACATAGTTTCTGTTATCATAGAACAAATGTTGATTTTTCAAATTGCAAACTACGAGAATGTTTAGTGCAAAAATAAATCTGACATTTAGGTTTTGTTGCAGAATAAATAAATCTAACTATTTGTTGCAAAATAATACATCTAACATAAAGGTCTTGTAACAGTTATATATCTGACATTTAGGTTTAGTTTTCAGAATTATATATCTGGCATTTATGTTTGGTTGCAGAAAAGTATCTTGCATTGAAAATTTGTTGCGAAAAAATAACTCGGATATTTGATAAAGAGGAATTCACATTCAATGAAGAGGGATCTTTGATTGAAACAACTGATACACAATCGGATCTAGACGAACATATCACTCATGAACCAGGAACTTAGATAAGATGACCTGCGCTCCTAAATTAAACTACTTTACCTTCTTTTTGTGCTCATTTTTATAGTACATTTTAGTATTCGGGTTTTATGCAATATTGTGTTTGTTTCCGTGTTTATTGCATTGTCGTGTACTTTATCACTTAAAGACTTATTCATTTCTTTATAATGCATGCATATTATAACGACTTTGTCTATGACAGAATATACTGTACGTTAAGTGGATATATAGCATGTCGAGAAGTTAGCAAATAAGGTGTATAGTGTATGTAGTTCTGAGTTGCGTTTTAGGGTTTTCTTTTTATTTTATTGTACTTGTTAATATCAGTTGACTGTTATAAACGATAGCGGAAATATTGCCGATGCTTTCAATTCTCGTTATTCGCACATACATCCACCCTGCTAACTTGACCACGTACAGTTATAAGTCTAGACCAAATTCACCCCGTCTACACACAGGCGACTTTATTTCATTGTTTTGTTAGTTGAATATCTTCTGTTCGTTTCAGTAAAATAATTCATGTTTTGTGTATTTCTGAAAGAAGCATGTTTCCAATTAGGTGATGCACGTTAATTCTTCACAATTGGAGAACCCTAACCCTAAACCACAAACTATATTTCAAAATGATTTAATATCTCAATGTTTACTAGTGGCTCTTTACCAATGGTCATTCTTGGATGACACAAAATATGAATTATTTCAGTTGAACTTGTTAAATCATGTTAAATAATTATTTGATTTAAAACATAAATAAAAACAATCATTAACATTTGTTGTTTTCGTCATTGTCTGACATGAATGAAACCTTTATACCTGACTACATATCCTCTTTATACTTAACAAATGGCTCACTCCATCCATCCCTGGTTGTTCAGCGTTTTGTAATACATTCATTTAGTTCTGCTTCGTTTGTTCAATGTTTTAGTACAATTTTAACAAGAGTACCGCAAACGGTACATAATACGCCCGTCAGGAAAAATGTGAAAATACATTATTCCAAGCCCAAAAAGGGGCATAACTCATGCAGAAACTGACAAATATTTTAAGTCCAAAAAGGGGCATAACTCAAAGTGCGGAAAACCAATATTCTAAGTCCAAAAAGGGGCATAACTCATTCAAAAATTGACGAAATTCGAGGAAATGTGAACTTGATCTGTGACACTTGATTACAAAGCCATATACATAAGTTCAGCTCAATACATCAAAGCATGTAGAAAAAATGTGCGGAAAACAAATATTCTAAGTCCAAAAAGGGGCATAACTCATTCAAAAATTGAGGAATCCCAGGAAATATGAACTTGATCTGTGACACATCACTACAAAGCCTTATACAAAATTTCAGCTCAATAGCTCAAAGTATGTAAGAAAAAAGTGCGGAAAACCCGAACGGACGGACGGAGGGATGGACATGACCATACCATGATACGTACCGTTTTTAAGAAACGGTCGTATACAAAATAGTAAGTAAAATAAGATTATATGTAAAGGTCATAGTTCTAAACGTCGCCTACAGGTATCCTATCATCAGAGTTTTTAGCAAGGGGCTCGTTAGAGCCAGTTGCTATAGTAGCTGATTTTCGAAACGACGCATCATTTTAAGACTGGAATCTAGACGGGCGTTTTACGATATCGGCATTGAATTGTGAATGATCTCTTCAACTGTGTTAAATGCAATAGTCCCACCAGTACGTTTAATGCTTTGATTATTTTGGGCTGACTTTCTTGCAACACGTTTAGCCTAAAACATTATAAAAGAGACGTCATTATTAAACACTGCTCCAAACCTATAAATCAAATATCCCATTGATCAGGTATCTGATTGGTCAGAAGCAAATTCATTCTCGAAATTGACCAATCTGAAGTCTTAATTTGAGCACAGAGTTCGTTACTGATTAAGGAGAAAGTTCTCACAGTACGGAAGTCTCAGTGTATGTGGGTGTGGAAGACACACACACACACACACACACACACACACTTTGCTTCCGTTTGTACCAGTAATCCCACGGATGTTGCAGATTGTCTTATTCTCATATATTAACACTTGTTCGAGCCATTCCATTTCAATCAACTATGTTTCATCTATTTTCTGATTTGTGTGTGTTAAGAGATGGCATACAACTCTCACATCATTTCATATGGTTTTATCTGCGCCCCTAGCATGTTTGTCTACCAAACAAACTCAAAGCAAAGCTTTCAGAGAGCAGATCAAGTTTTTGGGAAATATAGCAATGTTCATCCCGAGATGAATATCAGACAAATAATAAAGAGGATCATTGAGTGTTTTCTTCACAAACTAATTGTTTGCTTATCTCTCGGTCACATATCCGTACGATGTCCATACGATTGATAACATCGTAAGATTCCATCAACTTATATGGAGGAAGCAATCGTAGGATATCGGACGTACCTCGTACGATGCACGTGTGTTCGTACGACGCTCGGAGGTTGCCCGTATTTTGTCCATACGACATGAATAAACCAGTTCGGCGATACCTGCAAATTTCTCATTTTTAGCTAGTCAACTGAAGTGAATACACCTAGCGAATATAAATTAAAATTAAATCAAGATGCCCCCAAAAGGACAGATCGGTACTAAGGTAAGAGGAACGGTGAAAGCTACCAAGAAAAGACCCGAGCCTGATTCAGAAGTATGCCTAGAATTGGACAACACGGAACAGGCTACAGAGAGTAATGCAGATGAGGCTGAATCGGCAGAAAGTATGACAGGAGAAGATATCTGCACCTTTCGAGGAGAGTCCGTTCTTTTACGACCAAACGCACGAGAACTACAATAACAAACAGCGCAGGGATTCTGAGTTAGTAGAATTTGCCGCAAGTATTGGGTAGAACTCCAAAGATATACCTGGTTTATACCACCTTGAATCGTGATGGGTGTCGTTCGGAGCCCGTACGGCGAACGTAACGCCCTACGGGCTCCGTGCGGACATCGCAAGTTCGCCGCCCGGTGTCTATAGTATCGTAAGTGTACCCTGCGACTCCCCTGCTATAGTCGTGCGAGCACCGTTAAGCTATCGCAGGCCTCTCAGTGTTCCGTATCCGCACGGACATCGTGCGATCTCTACCGAGGCCCATGCGGTGCTTGTACGGTCCCTTGTTGTGAGTGTACGGTCCCGTGCGAGCTACTCTCGACTTTCTGCTAGTTCGGTGAAACCTTTTCACCGACTCCGAGCTACGAGTTTAAAAAATCCGTATGATGCTCACAAGTCAACGATATCCGTACGGACTCCGTGCGATTTTGAAAACATTCGAATGAAAACCTACTCGTACTGAGCTCGTAGCGTGGATGTGACCAGGGCATTAATTACTCGTTCAAAGAAATTTCACATTTTTTTCTTTAGCAATGTGTTTAATCCTTCACACAAGATGTCGTGTGGATACTACATCCCTCAGTGCTGTACGTGTTCGCGTTAATGCCCCAGTCAGACACACACATACGGACTCTGTGGATGCTACGGATGGCTCGTCCGTATCTATCCGTCCAATCCGTAATGGTCCGTAATCGCATCCGCAGAGTGCGTAACTGTCTGTATCGTATCCGCAGGGTCAAAACGATCCGCGTCTAAATTTTGAAAAGTTTCAAAATTCAGGCGCGGACGAGAAAACCGTAATGATCCATAACTGAAGGCATTTATCCGTATCTAATCCGTATCTAACCCGTATCTTAACCTATCATTCCGGGGTCCACCCCAAGTTGTGGATTAATAAGGTTTCATGCTGATCGTTACCTTTAGTTACGGTTAATTACATGTTTCGTTCTGCGTATTGTTACCTACAGAAACGTTTCAATACGGATAGTTTGCGTTCCAATACTGACAGATACCTGTTTGTGCGGATGAATGCGAATAATTGCGAATTAATACGGATAAATACGGATTATTACGGACTCATGCGTTCCATTAATTTCTCGTGCGACGATCTCTACCACTTTGGCAAAACAAAAAGACACGTGAACATAGCATTCTGGGAAGGTTTCTCGATCCATATATATTGGATGGTCTTCCTAGCTCCACAGCCATGGATAACGAATACAGACTGCTCTTGCAGAGACTTAGCCAGTCCAACTTGAAAATCACACTCATTTATGCACATATCTTGCGCATCTGGATGACACGCCGTTGGGAGAGGAGGTGGTGGGTCCGCCGTTGGATAAATCTCAGGCCGGAACAGGGAGCGTATGGCAACCTCATGATGCTCTTGAGGAACGAGGATTTGGTGGCGTTCCGCAACTTCACCATGCTCATACCCGAGATGTTCCGAGACGTGGTGGAACGCCTGGTGAGATGTTGGAGGTGGAGTGTGTGCCTTCTTTGGAAGCTGACTCTTCTTCTGCTGCTTCTTTGCAGGAATGATTTTCCAGATGAATTTTACACAACTTCAATGATTTGATGATGTACTTTGTTCAAAATGCAAATGGCGACTGTGTACGTGACCCCTTCTTTCCGCAAGGCATGCGCAACAGTCTATATATGACGGTATATAACCGCATCTACAGGTAGCAGAAGGTAATGGAAGGTAAGTAATCCGTATCTATCCGTATCTATCCGCATTGTGTCAATTCACTGAGAAAGTATCTAACCGCTGACTTCCGCTGAAATGCTCAACCATACGTATCTATCCGTATCTATAGGTTACTGTATCCGTAAATTCATCAAGACAATAGGTCACGCCCATAAATTTCTACGGAAGACTGCGGATTTTATCCGCAACTATCCGTAATGTGTGTGTCTGACTGGGGCATAATGTGCACGATTTCGAGAAAATAATAATAATTAAATAATAATAATAATAATGATAATAATAATTATAATGATAATAATAATAATAATAATAAATATATCTTTATCTTAATGATGTTACATATTATATCTCTCTATATTCATTCATGCATAAACACATTCGTGCACCCATATAAACACTTACATACACATACACATATATACATATATAACTATAAACAGACCCGTATACATAACATTATCGTTTACATGTATGAATAAGAAAATATATCTATATGCAAACACGCATCCTGATTTAACTCGGCAGCTTATATACTTAATATTACACAATTTCATGATAATTAACAGTCACATATAAATTTAAATAGGTAATACTCAAGAATGCAGTAAACGTTTTTTATATTTTTCCTTAAATGTTTTAAAACTAAGCGATGCTCGTATGCCACATGGGATATCATTCCATATAGATTTACTGAGATGAATACCATCCCTTATGAAGAAATGGGAGGCTATGTCACCATTCCCATATGTGAATGCCCCTTCACATTATATTATGCCGATTCCTGGCATATAATACACACAGATGTGTTAAACTGGGCGTCCTTGATATCTTGACGCGGACAAACAGTGCATAAATGTATTTTACCTCGTTGGTTTTGTACTGCCTTTGTGAGACATAGCAGTTCTCGCTAAGATGTTTCTAAATTTATTTTTCTGTCCGTTTTCAGGTCTTTGACAAGTGGTGCTTTTAATTGGTTCTTTTCTTGTTTCAATGCTGTGCCTTTCATCATCTAGTTTAGTTTCTTTGTGGTTAAATTTTTCAGTTGAACTGTGATCTGTTGTAATCATTTTAAGGCATCATGATTTGTGTCTGTGTTTTTGTTTGGTTCCTCTTGCTACAGTGGCAACTTCTTCTATTTGACTGATTTAGTACGCACGCTCACATTTTACTTGATTTTGTATACCTTGTATTTGATCACGAAATTGTTATGCGTTGTTCTTATGTGCGTTTCCAAATTGTTTTTAATTTCCGATATTTTCTGCAATTGACTGCAATAAACTCATACTGTTTTCACATACTAAAATACTGTTTTCCCGTGTTTCATTTCCACGATATTGTGTTTCTTCTGTCTCGCATGAGTCATCTATTCTGTCATTACATGTCATTACATGTAATGACACTAGACGTCTATACATAGAGAAACATCTTCTTTCTGACTCGGCATTTGACACGACTTCAACTATTTACTGAGGTGTTCATTCACCCGAGATAGATTAGTCCCTGACCTTGAAAGTGAACTTACAATTTTGTTGAATGAGTGTTGGAAAGACCTTTTCCATTAAAATGTGAGCTTTCTTCCCATTCACAAGGAACGACGACGTTGTGTGATAAAGTTCAATGTATATATGTAACTCATACCATCTGCTATCTTGTATTGTGTTTCAACATGGCGTCCGCTTTTGTCGTGCAAAACAATGGGCTTATATTTACAGGGAGCTTTGTCCTCTGTAAAGCGCTGATCAGCGACAGTTTTCAGCATTTCGTAAGTTCCTGTATTAAGCAGCACGTTTACTCTGCCTCCTGTCTGTATAATTTCCTCGCTATTCCGTCCTGTCTCGGAGAGCTTTTTATCGACGACCCTGTTTTATTCAGAGTATAGTTAGGATAAGAAGTTTCGGAAGTATCCCAAAATGTCCCACTAATCGTACTGATGGTAATCGACAATTGCCATAATTGTTCCCCAATATGCTAAATATGGCAGATTGATTTTCAGGGTTAAAAGTCAAGGTCAAATGGTCATTAAGATAACTGTACCACCGAAAATAACCATACTTGCTCCCAATTATGAGAAGTGCCCTTGTGTATACCAATTAGGAGATACCTTTTTTAAACATTCTTCTATTTAATTTAACATGTTTAATATACAACAAATCTGCACAAGATGACTGAAAAAGTGTTGGCAAAAATATAAAAAGTACAAACATTTGGTAGGGTTGAAAACATTTTGGCAAAAAAAGAAAATGCTCATTTTGAGCAATGTCTACATTGCCACAATGTTTTCAGAAGTCGTCTGCTGCATAGGCATCAGAAATCATCCTTTGTGGGAAAGGCTTAAAGCTCTGGTGGTCATCTTTGTGCAGCGGATTGGGACAGTTTGAGATATTTTGGTAGAAGGCCATTTAAGGAACATGTTAATTTATTTTGTCATTGGTCCAGTGGTTTAGAAGATGCAGTCTAAATATGTATAGTCTAGCTCCGGTTGCAATCTTGTGCAGAAGTGTAACCATTTAAACATTTTTGGTTTGAAGACCTGACTAAAGAATATCACTGAAAAATTGGTCCCTTTGGTTAGGATAAGAAGTTTTAGAGGAAAATGTGAACGGACAACCAAACGACCGAAGATGAGTGATCATAATAGATCCATGTGAGCTTACAGGTCAAATGTCAAGCTTTTGTTGAGAATGGATGCTCTGCTTTGAAGTGCTTTGTTAACATTAAAGGACAACGCTCGGCTGAAAACAACCCGCTTTGATATGAAAGATATCGATCTCAACTAAATTTATTTTAGATGCATTTCATTAACAAACACCTTATAATCAAGAAATTGCAATTTTAAGACGACTAAAAGTGCTTTTCTGTTCCGGTAATGGGCGCGGCCATTGTTTGCTTATCAGTCGATCGCGAGACATTCTGATAAGAATCGTGACGTCATAACCCCTCATCGGTTCATTTATCACACAGTAAAGTATACACATAGCCGGTGGTCGAAATTAAAAATTAAACATCGTAACTATAAAAAGAATTTACAATAGTTTGTGAAATACTTTAACGTAAAATTACTTGCTCAAATAAGAGTTCTTGGTGCATATATTTGTTTCTGTAGTGTACTAAATCGACTAAATCATGACCCCTTCGTGAAGGATATTGTGGGTGGGGTAGTGTTACGAAAACCATACAGTTTTGTTACTGGAATTTGTACAAGCGAATGAACAATGCCTCAGTGCCAGGCAATTCACTGCACAAACAGACAGGGAAATGGCAAGAAAAGCTTCTTTCGGTTTCCGAAACCTGAAAAGGGAATTAAAGAGAGAAAATTGTGCAAAAAATGGATTGACAATTTGAAAAATGGAAAACTTCGGATTAAAACATTTCGTAACTATAAACATATGGTAGTGTGTGAAGATCATTTAGCATAAATTAAAATATAATTCTTTATAATCTACAGCATATGACTTTGAAATTATAAAATCCAAAATACAGAAACTCTCAATAAAGGATATTTTTATCAATAAATATTATTCCATTATATGGACAGTTTCAGTTAAGAAACACTGTTTTACTGGAATAGAGAATCACTATTATTTATAAATCATTTGTTTTCTTCAAAATTATAAAAATTGTCAAATCAAAATCATCATCATCAAGTAACTTACAAGCTGATAAGATTACATCAAAGTGTCATAAAACACACTAGTGTGCCTGTACATCACAGCCAGATGGTCACACAGCAGGGGACCAACCATAAAGTACTGTCAATCAATGATAGTATTCTTTTGTTATGCAAGGGTCAGTCCAAGCACACCACCCTTTGCACAGCATGGGTCATAATTTTTTGTATTTTTTTTTGTAATTAAAAGAAATGCCATTTATAAGCAAGAAAATTTATTAAAAATAAATCAGTTGATAATAACAATAAATGTTATATTTTACTTTCTCCTGATTTTCATTCTTTTTTACAGTCATATAAATATCAAAATCATTCATGCATATCCCCATTTTAATTCAAGGAGACCACTTTGAAAACATCTAAGCAAATTTTGGGTAAACCTGTAATAACCTTTTTCCTCATACTACAATTCTGCAGCAGACGACTTTGAACAGATTGTGTAATATTTTGTAAAAAAATGGAAAATCTTTATAATTAAATGTATAACCTATGACTAAAAGTGGAAAATATTGTGGCAAAAGGAGTAATTGCATGTTTTGTTCAATTTATTATTTTGTCACTATGTTTTCATAAATCCATCTGCTGCAGAGGCATCAGAAATTGTCTATATTAGGGAAAGGGTTGAAGGATATAATATATGTAAAGAGTTGAAAACGTTTTGGCAAAAAGTGTCTGCTGCAGAAATTCTCAATAATTGCATGGAAAACCTATGACTAATAATAGATAACATGATTGCAAAAGGAGAAATTGCCATGTTTGAGCAATTTCATATTTTGTCACCATGTTTTCAAAAAGCAGTCTGCTGCAGAGGCATCAGAAAGCATCTGTATTTGGGATTGATTGGGGTTTAACGCCGTTTTTAACAATTTCTCAGCCATATGCTGTAATTAAGTAACTGCTTCTTTTCTCCCCACGTTTTCATAAGGCATCGACTATTGTTTATTTGAGGGATTTTTTTTTGTGCAGTTTCTCCTTTTCTGGTATTGCATTAGAAAGTTTGTGTTGTACTGATTATTATTTAATCCAATAGAGAAAAGTTTGGCAAAGTGAGAAACAGCCTATTAGGAGTTAAATTTCCTTTTGCCACAATGTTTGAGAAGTTATCTTAACCCCTTCCCTCATACGACAATTCTGCAGCAGACGACTGTGAACATTATTTGTCAAAATGGATAATTGAATGAATAACCTATGACTAAAAGTGGAAAACATTGTGACAAAGGGAGAACATGCTTGTTTTGTGCAATTTCTTCTTTTGTCACTATGTTTTATACTCAATTGTGTATTCGCTACATACATAATGTACTGAGAAATTTAATTTAATTTAATTGTAGTATTGTCTTATCACATTGTGCGGTAAAACTTTATAAAACAGCATATATAAGAATTATTCTATACATTTTCCCTTTCGACGTTTTGACTCCCGTTTTTTCTTGTTTATCAATTCGACGTTTTGACTGTTTAAAAGATAAGATGGCGATCTGAAAATTTTCTAATCTGTACCTATAGTGAAAAACGAATGAGGGGTTATGACGTCACAATAAGCTATAAATAGACCAATATGGCGGCGCCCATAGCTGATCGACACGACGTGAAAACACAAATTTAAAAGCATATATCTTGGTAGTTACAGCATATAAAACAAAATTAATTACACCAATATGATGCATTACTGTAGGGCTATTAAGGGATATAGTTTAGACTCAGCCAAGCGTATTCCTTTAATTGTTGGAGATGGTTTTAAATCCAAGAGGTATACAGTCTTGTACATCAATGGAATTTCCACTGTAAACAACAAGAAACACATGAATTATTTGCAATATGTTTTATTGAAATATGTCAACAAATGTATATCATTAATGCAAAAAGAAGAAAAAAGGACAATTTACTTAAAATGATGGTTTGTGAGATATTTGTGTCAATATCGATACTAGCTCCTTTCCCTGGGAATTCATGGATACAGACAACTTTTTTAAAAAATTGTGGAAAAAATGATCATTGTGATCAAATTTACAATTTTCCCACAATGTTTTCCACCTAAATTCCATGAACATATTTCAAATTGTCCACATTTGAAAAAATTATCTCAGATGTAAGTAGAACAATAGAAGATAAATAACAAATGCCAATGCCATTGGTACTGTTCTTTAACATTTGATAAATATGGCTTTTAGTTTTACATTAAAGAATAATATGTTAAAGGAAGCAGTTCAAACCAAGATCAGCTCTCAATAAGGTTCCCAGCAGATCTAAGGTAATAAATAGTTTTAAGAAAGGTTATACATTGTACTATGTACACATATAATTACATGTGTATGGGCATACATGAATAGTTTCAGCACATAAACGTTAAAACATTTACAGATGTTTCTGCAGCAGACGACTCTTGAAAACATTGTGACAAAAGGAGAAATTGCTCATGTTGAGCAATTTTTCCTTTTAACACAATGTTTTCAACTCTTTTTAATAATTAAAACCTTATTTATGTAGATTTTTCACATTTATGCCATTTTATGCTGTATATGGGAAAGGGTTAAACATATACGGGATATGATGTTTATACAGCCATCTTTTAGAAAAGCTTGTAAAATATTAACAAAATCATTTAAGATTTTAAGATAAGAGTAGAAAACGAGAAATTGCCTATTATGAATTTCTCCTTTACTAACAAAGTTATCTTTCAAAAACGATTGGTGCAAAGTTATCAAAAATTGTCTGTATCTGTGTAATGGTTTAATACAGGGAAAGGAGCTATTTGTAGGTTTTAATGTGTGCATGTGAATATTACACTATAATGTAAACTAAATAGATTATAACTATCATGTACTGTAATATAGGAATCAGGATTAGAAATCACGTACTAGATCTACTGGTCGTCTAAGATCACATAGGCTATTCACTAGTCATGACACAGATACACTTTTACACGTTTCTTGAATAACAAAAAAAAAAAAATCTTCTTACCCCTTTCCCACCTGCAGACTCTTTTTGATGTTGCAAAAGTTGATTTTTAAAAGAAAAATGTGGCAAAAGGAGAAATTACTCATGATGAGTAATTTATTCTTTTGCCACAATGATTTCAACTCTATTCAATAATGATTCTTTTATTTATGGAGATTGTACACATATTTGTTCAGAAGTATTCAATATATATGCTATATATTTGTTGTATATGGGAAAGGGTTACATCATGCTTGACCTGATAAGATTTTTTCAGATTTTTCTGCCATGATTTCATCTGCGGAAAAAATCTTATAATATATGGAAAATTAGAAGTACATGTATAATATTGATAAAGATTTGAAAAATATGTGAGAAAAGGATAATTTACTCATCTTGAGAATTTCCTCATTTTTCCACCATGTCTTCAAACGATGTTTGCTTCCGAGCCATCAAAAGTCGTCTGTATCAGAGAACAGGTCAAACAGCAAGAATCCTACTTGCTTGAAGTAGTTAACGTTTATAATATCATTTTGTAAAAAACATTTAAATTAATAATATACACATAAAACATCCATCTTAAACATGCAATCTTTGTTCATAACAAGGAAACATAACAGCACTAGTCTACAATTCAATTCACACTTGATGTTTAATTGGAATTGTAAGCAATTTTCAACAGTATTTCAGTTATACATGTATAGTGACACTTGCATGAACTATCAACTATCCCCACATGAACTTGTCGTCCATCATTGGTTCACCAAATTGTGTGCCACAATATGAACCATTTTGCCACACTGTCAAAGAGGATTCCCAAATCACACTTCAACTAATGAAATCTAAATGGTTTGATATTTCTCACTGCCAAAATGATTGAGTGTTTTTTTTTTAAACCTGTTTCAACTTACAACAAATCTGCATCAGACAACTTCGAAAATATCTACGAAAAACTGTGAAAATAATTACATGTATTGAAAAGAGTCGAAAACATTGGAGAGAAAAGTGTCAAAATACTTCTGTACGAGGGAAATGGTTAAAAATAATCAATGCAAAAAGAAACCTCTTTACCCAGAAATGATCTGTTTTCAAATGATTCTAACTTAATAAGCATTGTCACACCAAAACAGGCCTTAGAGATTACCTAAACAATCACATTTTATAACCGTATAATTATTGGTATTAGGTTGTAGCCACTCTTAAAGGTTTCAAGGATGTTCTTAGATGGTGAGAGGGGAAGATTTAGATCAGACTTTGTGGTGACTCACACTGATCTGGTTATTTACAGGTCATACAGGTTGTTTTCTGTGTCAAATATATTTCATCAGGCAGTATATTGATGTAAGAGTTCAACAGGGAAATCTAGATATATTTGCAGGTCATAAAGGATGATTTCTTTGTGATATAGATCACATCAGACAGAACATTGATGTAAGATTTCAACAGGGAAATCTAGATATATTTGCAGGTCATAAAGGATGATTTCTTTGTGATATAGATCACATCAGACAGAACATTGATGTAAGAGTTCAACAGGGAAATCTAGATATATTTGCAGGTCATAAAGGATGATTTCTGTGTGATATAGATCACATCAGGCAGTATATTGATGTAAGATTTCCACAGGGAAATCTAGATATATTTGCAGGTCATAAAGGATGATTTCTGTGTGATATAGATCACATCAGGCAGTATATTGATGTAAGATTTCCACAGGGAAATCTAGATATATTTGCAGGTCATAAAGGATGATTTCTGTGCGATATAGATCACATCAGAGAGAACATTGATGTAAGATTTCAACAGGGAAATCTGGATATATTTGCAGGTCATAAAGGATGATTTCTGTGTGATATAGATCACATCAGAGAGAACATTGATGTAAGATTTCAACAGGGAAATCTAGATATATTTGCAGGTCATAAAGGATGATTTCTGTGTGATATAGATCACATCAGGCAGTATATTGATGTAAGATTTCCACAGGGAAATCTAGATATATTTGCAGGTCATAAAGGATGATTTCTGTGCGATATAGATGGCATCAGACAGAACATTGATGTAAAGGGTTAACTAACTCATAATATAATCTCATAAGGTACACACATATACAGGTATTTTACCTTTCACCTCATTTGATATTTTTGGAGTCATCTACTTTGTAAATGTAAGACATATGGAGTGGCAAACATTGTCGGAAATGGAGATATTGCTCAAAATAATAGAGAGCTTTTTTCCCCCCATTTGTCTACAATGTTTTCTAGACATCCCTGCAGGATATAAATCTCTCATTGTCTATACCAGGTATTGGGTTAACCCTTTCCCACATACAACAATTCTGCGGCAGACGACTTTGAAATTATCAAGTCCAAAACATAGAAAATCCCTATAAATGATAGTAAGATTATTGAATAGAGTTGAAATCATTTTGGCAAATGGAGAAATTATGAGCAATTTATTCCTTTGCCACAATGATTTCAAACACCGTCTGCTGCGCAGGCATCAGAAAGCGTCTATATGTGGGAAAGGGTTAATTAACAACAAAAATGGCCATGATGGCCCTGCATCACCTTACTGACAACAAATAACTTTCCTGTGTGTGAAAATACTTCACAAGATAGAAAGTCAGTTTTGACAATATATTTGTTCAATAGTTTCATCCCTGTCTCACATACAACACATCTGCATAAGATAACTTTAAAAATATTTTGAATTCAATTATTAAACTTTAATTTAGTGAGATTTTAACATTTTTCCCAAAACAAATAAATCAAAGTTGTTTGCTGAAGATGTTATGTATGTGGGAGAGGTTAATCGATTCTAATAAAGGGCTGAGCTTTCTATGACATCCTTTTAGAGAAAGTCGGTCCAGTAGTTTAAGAGATGATCAATGCTTTGGGGTTTTACTTTTATCTACCCCTGTTTGATGCCATGGCAACAACAGTTATTCAACTTTGAAGGACAAAGAGGGCGACCATAGTTACTCACTTTGAGCATGTTAATCTGAGGTGAGGTACAATCTAAATGGTTAAAAGCAAAAGCAAAATCATAAATCTTTTGTTCTCTGTATGTAGAATAATAAAAGCACCGCAAACTGAGTCCTCTACCTAATGCAGACAATATTTAACAACTTCTGAAAATATTGTGGGGAGAGGAGAAAATTTCTCTTTTTCTGACAATGTTTTCGAAAGTAATAACTCAAATTATCCAGATATAAAAACAAGTGGGCCATCGAGGCTCTGTAGCCTTGACCTGTGTACCAAGGCTTTGTATATAGCTTAGATTTAGGCAAAAACATGAAAAATCTGCATAAATGAAAGTGTAATTATCAAATAGAGTCGAACACACTGTGGCAAAAGGAGACAGTGCTCGTTTATAGCAATTTCTCATTTTCTCACAATGTTTTCAAAAGTCGTCTGCTGCAGAGGCACCAGAAAGCATCTGTATGAGGAAAAGGGTTAAAGAAGAAATTTGATAAAACCTTTTCAACATATAGATGCTTTCTGACGCTTCTGTAGTAGATGACTTTTGAAAGCATTGTGGCAAAAGGAGAAATTGCTCATGATGAGCAATTTCTCCTTTTGTCACAGCATTTTTAAATTAATCCATTAATTGTTCTTTCATTTATAGAGTTTCCATGTTTTTGTCTAGACATTTTCAATGTCGTCTACTGCAGGTTTGCTGTATGTGGGAAAGCGCTTTTAAAAACATTCTTCAAATTTATTGTTATCTAAAATGATATTCTTAGATAAGTCTGCCAATAACTTGAGAAATGGAGTAATTGCTCACTATGATAAAATAAAAGAGGAACGTTACTAGATTATAAAATGATCAAGCACTTAAAACACAGTCCTGCACATGAATTCAATTCAGATTATAAATACAGACTGACCCAGATTTTCGGACATTACATTTTATAATATCTTTTAACCCTTTCCCTCATACAATAATTCTGCAGCAGACGACTTTGAACATATTTTGTAAAAAAAATAGAAAATCTCTATAATTGAATGGATAACCTATGACTAAAAGTGGAAAACATTGTGTCAAAAGAAGAAATTGCTGGTTTTGAGCAATTTCTTCTTTTGTCACTATGTTTTCAAAAAGCTGTCTGCTGCAGAGGCATCAGAAAGCATATATATGAGGGAAAGGGTTAATAATGTCAAAGATTAAAAATACCTAACAATGATTCATATATTCAATGTTTAATGAAACCCTTTCCCACTTGCAGATGCATGCTGTAGCAACTGAAGGAGAAAATTTGTGATGTCATTGTGGAAAAAAGAGAAATTGCTCACTATGAGCTCACTTTGAGCAATTTCTTTTTTTGTCACAATGATTTCAACTCTATTCAATAGTAATATTCAAACTTATCGAGATTTTCAATACTTGTGTCTAAATGTTTCAAAGTTGTCTGCGGCAGATATGCTGTATGTGGGAAAGGGTTAAAGGATTTTATTTCCTTTTCAACAATAATTCAGTTAAATTATGGCTACAGTAGATTTATCTATAACCCTCGAACAAGTCCTGGTAGAACACCCAAGAATCAACGGTGACATTTATACTATTATGTACATGTTTTTTCTCAATGTTATCAAAAAGCCGCCTGCCTTAAATGTCTTATAAGTTACCTTTATCAGAGAAAGTGTTAACCATTTTCCACATTCACATTGTTAGCAGATGACTTTTGAAAAAATTGTGACAATAGGAAAAATTGCCAAAAATGAGAAATTTCTCCTTGTGCCACAATGCTTTAAAAGATGTTCAGTAGTTATACCTACATTAATAGAGTTTTCTGTGTTTTGGCCTAGATATTTTCAAATTCATCTACTACAGATTTGTCTAATGTGTGAAAAAGTTAATAAATATGACAAGTTCAATTTTCTGTTCACCAATCGTTGCATCAACACCAGTATTGAATCATTCTCACTAAATATTTCATGCATCTTTGTTAGAAACTAACACATAACTATGGCTACACGTCAACAATGTGTTCTGATGTTTCAACAATTTATTGCTGGCAATTATTATAGTTTTATGAGTTAGGAAAACATAGATGTTGACATTTCATGAGTCTTAAAAAAACACTTCCTATAAAAAAGGAATCTAAAAAAATCTTTCACAAATACAATTCAATCTTTCCCACATGCAGAAACATTTTGGCGCATATGCAGCAGACAAGCTTTGAAAAAATTGTGGTAAAAGGAGAAAATGGTCTTAATATAAGGAATTTCTCTTTTTTTCACAAAGTTTTCAACTGTATTTAATAATTACACTTTCTCTAGAGATTTTTTAAATATTTTTGCTAAGATGTTATCAAAGTTGTCTACTGCAGATTTACTGAATGTGAGGAAGGTTTAAAAGCTAATCCTATTCCATATATGACAGGTCTAATATAGGGGAGTAAACTTGGCTTCTACCAAAAGTATCTCTCTTATAATCTAACCACATCTATGTTGTGGGTACTGAAAATAAATGTCTCAATGACATAATTATTTTGAGTACCTTTAGCAGAGTTTGAGGGTCAAAGAAGCCATTCCTACATACAACAAATCTGCAGCGAACGACTTTGATCAAATCATCTTGTCCACCTGCTTTGTTTCATCCGAATCTATTTTTGTCACAATGTTTTCAAAAGTTGTCTGCTGCAGACGACTTTGAACACATTTTGTCAAAAAATAGAAAATCTCTATAATTGAATGGATAACCTATGACTATAAGTGGAAAACATTGTGGCAAAAGGAGATATTGCTCGTTTTGAGCAATTTCTTCTTTTGTCACTATGTTTTCAAAAAGTCGTCTTGCAGAGGCGTCAGAAAGTGTCTATATGAGGGAAAGGGTTAAATCAAACTACACAGGTCCACAATTTGATTGTAATTGCTGTTAATTCCAACCTCAAAGGTTTGTTTTTCATGTGATGCGCACCTTAATTGAACACTTCCCACTTAGTAATTTGAAACAAATTATCCAATAAAATGTAAATGGACTTGTCCAAAATCAATAAGGATGTAGAAGTAAACCACACAGATTCAGCAGGAAATATAAATTAGAAACTATCCACTACCATTTGACACAGAATGATTTAACTGTTCACTATTACCCCTTTCCATATCTACATCATCACGTTCGTGTTCTATGGCTATCACTTCATCAAAAGTCATTCTAGCACAACTACCGCCTCGTCTCAACTTGATTAAATTTCGTATTTTTTCCCAGTGTTTTTTGTTATTTTGCACAGCATCACTAATTTCATGTCCCTCAGGAAATATGTCACCCAGCACCCTGAAACACATCAAATAGTCAGCAAGTTTTAGCCTTTCCATCATACAACAAACCTGCAGTACACACCTTTTAAAAACATTTTAAGTAAAAGCATGGAAAATCTCAATTAATGAAAGTATAATTATTGAAAAGAGTTGAAAATGTTGTGTCTGCATGTGGGAACGGGTAAATATTTAACCATTTCTCACGTACAACAAATCTGCAGCAGCTGACTTTGAAAGCACCCATGCGAAGTTTATGGGAAATCTCTATAAATAAACGTGAAAGTATTGAATACAAATAAACAAGAGGGCCATGATGGACCTAAATCGATCACCTGAATAATTTTAAAGTGTTTACCTAAAACAAGTGATACCCAGGGTGGTGCCATTTTTGACATCAGGGCTATAATATGACCAATCTTGTTAGAGGTGAAGCTAGATGAAGTTAGATTTCAAATATCAACTTTTAGACAAGATTTTTGTCTATACAAGCATAATATTATGTAAAACAAGTGACTAGGGATGGGGCCATTTTTTACCCCAGGGCGATAATTTGAACAATCTTGGTAGAGGTCAACTAGATAAAGCTACATACCAAATATCAAAAGCCTGGATATTATACCTTCAGACAAGAAGATTTTTTTAAAGTTTCTCCCTATACGAGTCTTCGTAAAACAAGTGACCCCCGGGGTGGGGCCGTTTATGACTCCAGTGCTATAACTTGAACAAGATTGGTAGAGGTCCAATAGAGGAAGCTACATACCAAATATGAATGCCCTGGGCCTTCTCCTTTTAGACAAGAAGATTTTTAAGTTTTTTCTCTATATGAGTAATTTTTGACCCAAGGGCTATAAATTGAACAATCTTGGTAGAGGTCCACTAGATGAAGCTACATATCAAATGCCTTGGCCTACTACTTTTAGACAAGAAGATTTTTAAAGTTTTTTCCCTAAACAAGTCTATGTAAAACAAGTGACCCCCGGGGAGGAGTCATTTTTGATCCCAGGGCTATAATTTAAACAATATTGGTAAAGGTACACTAGATGAAGCTACATACAAAATATGAAAAGCCTGGGCCTTCTACTTTTAGACAAGAAGATTTTTAAAGTTGTTTCACTATATGAGTCTATATAAAACAAGTGACCCCGAGGAGGGGCCATTTTTGACCCCAAGACTATAGTTTGAACAATCTTGGTAGAGGTCCACTCGATGATGCTACATACAAAATATCAAAGGCATGGGCCTTCTACTTTCAGACTAGAAGATTTCTTAAGTTTTGGTTAATTTCCCCTGTTTGTTGCCGTGGCAACCAGAGTTCTCAATGGAATTTAAATCTTTGAACAATTTAGAAAGAGGGCCACCAAAGGAACATTCCTGTGAAGTTTGGTTGAAATTGGTCGTTTGGTTAAGGAGGAGATGATGTTTAAAGCCGAAAGTTAACGACAGATGACAGACTACGGACAGAGAGTGATCAGAATAGCTCACCTTGAGCCTTTGGCTCAGGTGATCTAAAAACATTGTGGCAAAAAGGAAAAATGGCTTGCTATGAGTAATTTCTCCTTTTGCCACAATAATTTCAACATTATAAAGGTATTTACTGTTTTTATAACAAATTGTTTGGTTGAATGGTGTTTCAGTTATATGATGATGTTTCCTAGGTAATTTACCAGTACTACAAGTATAATATATCCTTACATGGATGCATCAGTATTATTTCCCACAACCCTGAGTGTCAAGGAGGGAAGTCATTAATACCATTTCTAAAGTCATTGATATGACCCGACCATGGTTAGATGACCATGGATCTAACCATGGTCTCCCACTTCCAAGGCGGAGACACTTAGCTCTACATCATGGAGATGGTTAACCCTTTCCCTCGTTCGGCAATTATGCAGCAGACGACTTTGAACTTTTTTTGTCAAAAAATAGAAAATCTCCATAATGGAATGGATAACCTATGGAAAACATTGTGGCAAAAGGAGAAATTGCACGTTTTGTGCAATTTCTTCTTTTGTCACTATGTTTTCAAAAAGCTGTCTGCTGCAGAGGCGTCAGAAAGCGTCTATATGAGGGAAAGGGTTAAACATATAGAATAATAACCCCGACTTACTGGTACACAGGTAGGGCAATATGATCTAAGAACCCAATTTGAACCTCTGGTATTTGGGCTCTCTCTCTGTCCATCATTTCAGCTGGTTGGAAACCCGACGCCTTCTCCATATCCCCCTGAGTGAAAAACTCTTTGTATATCAGTGCCTAAAAAAAAAAGACATACTAGTGAAAAGTTCATTACTTATAAAGGTCTGCATTATAATTTACAACTCTTTTTGTATGCAATTGCTTGCAGACACATGAATGAAAAACTTGTTTATTGTTTTGTCTTTGGCGAAGGAGATACAGTATGAGTAAAAACCTGTGTGTGTATACATGCCTGTAGTATGAGAGGAGAAACCTTTTTGTGTGTTAGTACCTGTAATAAAGGTGAAAACCTTTGTGCATAAGACCCTGCAATATGAATGAAAGTCTTTTGTGTATAAGTGCCTGCAATGTGAGTAAAAACCTGAGTGTTTATAAGTGCATGTAATATAAGTGAAAAACTCTTTGTGCATAAGTGCATGCAATATGAATGAAAAACTCTTTGTGTATAAATGCCTGCAATATGAGTTAAAAACTCTGTTTGTTTAAGTGCCTGAAATATGAGTGAAAAACTTTAAGCATATCAGTCCCTGCAGACATATGAGTGAGCAAAATATTCATTGTATGGAAGTGTATGCAGCATGGGTGAAAAACTCTTTGTAAATCAGTGATGACACTATAAGTGAAAAACTCTTTGTAAATCCGTCCCTGCACTCCAAGTGAAAGAATTGGTTTGTCAAAGGGCACTGTACAATGACGTCCTTGTACATTTTCTAGCCTAGTTCTGGTAAGTCATCCAGTGTAATGTTGATGTGATATAACTGAACTATTGTTGAAGCCTGTCCCATCCTTCCACATACACACAAAGAATTGCCTTTAAAGTTTTAATGTTCTACTTTATAGATAGATACCGTAGACCACTTTTTAGAAAACATATTACTGATGAGAATCAAAGGGTTCACAAAGAAAACAAAGTACATATCAACATATAATTCCCAGCAGTTGTGAGTAGAAATGACTTACAGCAACATTTTTGGTGTTATTCCAGGGTTTTGTTTGATCAGAGAGGTCACAAGAAGTCATCAACAAACACAGCAGTAATTTTCTATCCTTTGGTTGACTTCCGTCATATCCTCCTGGAATATTTATCACAGACAAATATCAAACAAATATCAAACAAATATATCACAGACAGTCTGCTGCAGAATTGTCATATAAGAAAAAGGGTTAAGAAACCTTTGTGAAAATGCTCTTCTGGTTTTATAATTATTCTCTAAAGAAAGGATTAAACAACAGGCAATACCTAAGATATTCTATGCGTTTACTATGATGACTTCAGAGCAGATGATTCTACAAAAGATATTATTTCAGGATAACATTGTTAAAGCATTACTGTAATGGACAAGAGCTATAAAAGAACACAGAGACAAACATTGATCTGACAGTTGTCCTTTTGCTACAGTGTTTTCAACTCTGTTCTACAATTTTCATTCATAAACATTTTATATACTTTCTCACAGAAACTGTATAAAATTCTTTCTGATTTATTCCAGTGCAAAAAGGGCATAACATGAGACTAGATAACTCCAGATGGGTAGCCTGTGATATTCAAAGGGGCTATAAACAAGACGCTTTTAAAAGTCTCAAGAGAAACTATGAAAAGAACTTACGGACACTCATTTCTCGTATTGATTTTAATATTTTCAGATGATGAGCTAAATCAGTGGCTAGAATAATATCTCTAATCAAATCCAGCATTTGTTGGTATTCCTGAAATAAACAAGACTTGTGTTAACATTCTACTAAACCCTTTCCCTCATACGACAATTCTGCAGCAGACGACTTTGATCATATTTTGTCAACAAATAGAAAATCTCTATAATTGAATGGATAACCTATGACTAAAAGTGGAAAACATTGTGGCAAAAGGAGAAATTGCTTGTTTTGAGCAATTTCTTCTTTTGTCACTATGATTTCAAAAAGCTGTCTGCTGCAGAGGCATCAGAAAGCATCTATGAGGGAAAGGGTTAACATAGACTTTTATCCTCATTAGACAGTTTTAGAAAACATTTTGAGTTTAAAGGAGGAATTGCTCAAAACACAACCAATCTATCCCTCTCACATACAATAAATCTGCAGCAAATGACATTGAAAACATTTAGAGAAAATATGGAAAAACTATCAATGACAGCATAAGTATTAAAATGTTTTGAAAACATTTTTGCTACAGGAGAAATTGTCACAATGTTTTCAAAATGTGTCTGTTTGAAAGAGTTGATACTTTAAGGTATGCAATCCACATCTAGAGCAATGACTTTTGATGCAACAAAGGATTTAATCTGAATTTGAGTGGTTCTCTGCAAAAACAAACTTGCCCACACATCCATGCTGAAGTATCCAAATGGATTCTGCTTTAGAGCATTTTGATGCAATAATCTATGACTAGTTGTCATACATTGCACAACCAGCTCAGACTGCACTGGCTAATCTGAATCTACAGTGGTTGGAAATGTCTTATGGTTTGTTTTTCTCAGAGAATCGCAAATTAACTTAAAATGATCCAGATGTTTCAGATTTCTGCTTTAGATGTTTAAAAAAGAAATCAAATATTTCTCTATTTATAAAACAGGATAAAAAGTCAGAGGTTTTTATCCCGAATGATATTTTGTGCGAGGATGATGAATGATTATATGAGCATTATTTCATGACTAGCAGATAAAATCACAGGGGATCAAAATTCTTGTATCAAACATTCAATGGTTTCATACAAATAGTTTACATATAAAATCAAAGAATATTTATGCCATTCCTATTAACAGACGTTAACTTTTGATGAAAAATGCTGAATTTTTGGTGCTTTCATCACAGGAATATATCTCACAATGCAGGTGGTGACATAATACATGACTTCATTTCATACCATTCAGAAAACTGTTATTCTCCCATGATCCCTGCATTTTGCTATAAATCTTTCAAGTATATGCACTATAGAGAAATACAACAAAAACACCTAAGAAAGTGTATGGAAGACTTACTCTGCTATTCAAGTTTTCAAATATATTGCATCCTTCTGTATTCAGAATACACATGGTTTGTGCAAAATGGTGTCGCTGAAAAACAAAAACAAACAGTTCACTTTTCAGCATCAAATAAAAATGAACATATTTAACTCATTCCCACACAAAATAAATCTGTACCAGAAGACTGTTGTCATATTGGAAGAAAATGTGGGATAACTTTAAAGATAAAAATATAATTATTAAGAAGAGTTGAAAAAGCTGTTCATTATGACGTTCTGGACTTTACATGCTCGTTTGAACCCTTTCCGACATACAACAAATCTGCAGCAGACGCCTTTAAATACATTTGTGATAAAATGTAAAAAATCTTCATAAATGAGAGGTTAATTTTGCAATAGAGTTGAAAATATTATGGCAAAAGGAGAAATTGCTTATTATGAGCAATTTCTTCTTTTGCCACAATATTTTCAAAAGTCGTCTGCTGCAGAGGCATCAGAAAGTATCTGTATGAGGGAAAGGGTTCATTAAAGAGGAACAAGACAATTAACAACCAAATAAGGAGAATTTGCTCAAAATGATATACTGTAATTAAATTACCATTTTTCAGATGTTGCTTTAATTAAACTTATTAATTTACATTGATTATGTAAATAGCTTTCAGCTGATATTAATGACAATGACAATGACAAATCTTTATTCAGAAGTACTTAGGCCACCGGCCCATAATACATAATATTTATACAATTTTTACAATATATGAAATGTCCCTAAAACTAAAACTCTTTCAACAGCATGTGTACATAGTGTGCTAATCATGCATAATGACCTAACAAGTATCTGTGCCTTTTGTGTGGATAAATCCCATAATCAAATCCTGTTCCTTGCAAGAATCAGACTTTTGAACAAAAGGCCAGCACTCTTATACTGCACCACTGTCCTAGCAATGTTACAATAGTATTCTCAGATGTATTCAATGTGCATGACTCTTAAATATCATATCAATAAACACAAATCAAAATATGGCAAACAATCAAAATCTCACCTCCAGTACAGAGCCTTCTGAACTATATAAGGCAGCAAGCACAGATTTCTGAAACAAACAAGAAAATCATTTAATATAGAATTATGTTCTGTCCATGTTAAACACTACCCAAGACTTTCAAATTCAAATGTAAATGTTATGGTCATAAAACTAAACTTTTTAGATGTTTCCTTTCCCCCCTAACTTTCATTTTCAAAGCAGACCTCTCCAACAATGGGGTATCAAATATAAAATTAATGATGTGACAGTTTTAAATCCCTTTCAAAAAATGCAGACACAATCTGACACATCTGTAGCAGACAACTTTTGAAAGCTTTTTATGATCATGATGCCAATTTTCCAGATGCTGCTGTTTGCCCAGTAATATTTTTTCAACAAACAATGCAATAGGAAAACAGTTAACCCTTTACAACACACAACAAATCTGGGGGCAGAAGAATTTCAAAACATACCCACAAGTCTCTTCAAATGAAAGTATTATTTATGCATAGAGTTGAACAAATTATGGTAAATTGATTTTTCCATTTGTCAGTGTTTCCAAAAGTTGTCTGATGCAGAGACATCAGAAAGCACCTGTATGTTGGAAAGGGTAAATGATAAAGAACGAAAAAAGACAATTAGACATTTCTCAACATTTTGTCTTGATGTTTTCAAAGGAATTTGTAGCAAATTCTTTCAATTCTTTCAATTAAAGCAGTTTGGAAAGAGTTATTCGTTCTGTGATAATCAATATCATGGCACAGACTGGACATGAATAAGGGCTAAGTACAAAATCACGGGAGAAGTTTGGAAAAAGTTATTAGGTCTGCGGTGGCTAATATCATGACACAAATAAGGGTTAAGTAAAAACTTACAGAAGCAGTTTGGAAAGAATTATTGGTTCCGCGATGGTCAATATCATGGCACAGACAGGACACAAATAAGGCATAAATCTCTATCCCACTGCAAATACAACAATACAATACTCCCTTGACTACTTGAATCATATCAATGTTCAATGTTCAGGCTTACTGTGTGAAATGCTACACTTAAACCCTTTCCCTCATGTAGACGCTTTCTGAAGACTCTGAAGCAGATGACTCTTGAAAACATTGTGGCAAAAGGAGAAATTGCTCAAAACAAGCAATTTGTCCATTTGCCACAATGTTTTCCAACTTATTGCAGTAATTATACCTTCATTTATAGAGATTTTCTGGGGTTTTGCCATGCTTTGAAATTTGTCTGCTGCAGATCTGTTGTATGTTGGAAAGGGTTAAGAGTACGCAGCACAACTGACCCCGACGTATTAGCTTTCTAGAATGAACATCATGGATTTATGACAAAGTTATAGTTTGGGGATCAATGTGGATCTATAACTACTTTCTTACTTGGTGTTCTAAAATGCTTTCTGTAGTCTGGCATAGACTGTTGAGTTTGAAAGGTTGGAAGGTTTGATTTCCTTTTCTCCTTAAAAACTCAAGGATCACATTTTGTTAATGATTTAGTCTTTAAGATCTTATAATGGTGTCAACAAGCCTTCATTTCATGTTTAATTTATCATGAGATTTTTTATAGTTTTCATTCATGGTGGATTGCTCGTTGGCAAGGCAAATTTCATTGTCAAGTATTGTTTGTCATCTAGTGATCATTACTATGTGGATTTTCATCTAGTGATCATTACTATGTGGTGTGTCATCTAGCGATCATTATTATGTGGTTTGTCATCTAGCGATCATTACTATGTGGATTGTCATCTAGTGATCGTTACTACATGGATTGTCATCTACTGATCATTACTATGTGGATTGTCATCTAGTGATCATTACTGTATGGTTTGTCATCTAGTGATCATTACTATGTGGATTGTCATCTAGTGATATAAGATAAGACACTTTTCGCCTCCTGTGGATTTTCAGGAATCATTACTCTATACCTTTATCCCCCTGAGACGGAATGTGTCAGCCCTGATCAGTTCATGTGGATTGCACAGGCTGATCTGGGTCGATACATTATGCAGATGCCATAATGTTGGTTTTCTCGCGGGACGGCCCGTATACTGTTGAAAAGGGTGTACACTCCAATAAAACAATAAACCATATTTTCCATTGAACTCTATCAGGATTGACTTCTGGCAAAGATAACTGCAAGTAATTGACCTGCCAGTAATTTCAGGATTTACAAGAATGAACTGATTGGTCAACCTAGAAGTTTCCTTTTGTTCCATTTATCACTAGAACCCCATGGAAAGCAGGGTCTATATAAAAAGTATAGATTCAAAATCACCTTTTCAATACAAGATTCATTCAGTGATTGCCAGTATCCTAAGAGTAACAGTATACTGGTTACATTCTCAAATACATCAAATCAGCGGCAGACGACTTAAACAAGAGGGCCCTAGCAACCTCCTCATCATTAGCAATTTCTCCTTTTCACACAATATTCTCAAGAGTAGTCATTTGCTGCAAGTATGTAAGAGTTTGTCAAGATTAGTGTTTCTAACCTGAAGACAGACAGACAGACAGTATTTATCCAAACTACATGTATTCACTTTAAATTATCATAGAAATATCAAAATTATCAATATAGGTCATCCTAGTTTGTTCACTATATAAACTCAACAAGAGGACATTGATGGTCCTATATGGCTCACCAGATTTAATAGATCTTAAATAGTTTTTCTATGATCTTACTTAATACATATAAGGAAAATTAGCCCCGTCCCATGGTGGCCATGTTTTTCAACGGATTGACCAAATTTGAACAAGCTTGGTAGATGGTCACCTATGGAACATTAATTTTGTGCCATATGATTTTTTAAATTGACCAGTACTTTTGGACAAGAAGATATTACTAAACTTATATGAGGAAAACAAGCTCTGCCCCTGCATGGTGGCCCTGTTTTTGAAACAGGTCTAATAATTTGAATAAATTCTAAAGAGGGACACCCAAGAAACATTTGTGCCAAAAAATTTCAAATCGGGTCAGCGCCCTTTGACAAGAAGATTTTTAATGTTTTGGCACTTTCTGATGCCCAAGAAATCAACACTCTACAAAGAATTCATTACCTTTAACAATTTTGAAAAAGGACAACTGAAGAAACATTCCTGCGAAATTATTTTGAAATTGGTTTAGTATGAGAATTTGTTTGTAAGGAAATGTGAACAGACGGACAGGACAGACAGACAGACTACAGTGCTAGACAGTGAGTGATCACAAAAGCTCATCCTGCACTTAGTGCTCAGGTAAGCTTAAGATTAATATATTACAAAGCTATAGTGGCTAAGAAGACTTACTCTAAGAACTTGGCTAGTTTCATGTTTTTAACGAGCTGATAACAGAATTGGGCCACAGTATACGCATGGGTCCAGTTATGATAAGGTGGGTTTCTATATCCCTTCTTTACCATTAAAACAAACCTGTAAAAGTAACAACACATCTTTATTTATTCAAGAAACATCAACATAGCCAAGTAAAAAATTACATACAAATGCATATAAACATATACCAACAAAGTCAGGAAAGACTTTCCCACACACAGACAAATTTAAAAACACGGAGACAAACGGAGAAATTGCTCATACGGAGTAATTTCTCTTTTTGCAACAATGTTTTCAAAACACTTTTTCTATAATCAAAATTTCATTTATTGAGATTTTTTTTCGAGATGTTTACAGTTGTCTGCTGCAGAAGGGGTAATATTCAGTATTCTGTGATTGACTCATATATATATATATATATATATACGAGGAAGAGCATAACATCTAAACAAACTTATATTTTAACCAATAAGTAAGAAATATCCAGATAAGATACAGTCAAACTTCAGTGACTCAAACTTGCTTGGCCCACAATAAATAGTTTGACCCATCTGTTTGAGAGATTAAGTCCTGAGTATATACATGTATATACATGTTGTTTGTGTCAATGCATTTATGTAAAATAAAGCTTGCTTGGAGCTTTTAAACTTCTCTGCCATCCCTTACGCTGATGAAAAAACTGAACGGACCGTGTAGCTAGTTAGAGAGTTTGAAATAGAAGGGGTTTGAGTTGGAACAACTGCAATTATATTATGTTTGTGTTGGGACTGACAGACTGGTTCTAGTGTTCCACGGTGTTCCAGCTTTCCAATGTTCGACCTACTGCGGTTCAACTGAAAGGATTCATCAAATGAAAAGGCAATACACATATTCATAAGATGAAATACTGATACTTCAACCTTCCTGTTTAAGAATAATCAGTTAATCCTTATTAACAAGAGTGTGTAGGTGGGGAAAGGTTAAGTTATCTAAAATTTCATTTTTTACAAAATTACAAATTGACCTTTTCGAAAGTTATCTGATTTTAGAGTAATGCATAAGATTTTATAGGTGATACCAAAGATTTTTGATTAACTCTTTCTCACATACAGCCACTCTGATGCAGACATATTGGAAAACTTAACAATTTCCCTCAAATAGACGCTTTCTGACGCCTCTGCAGCTTTTTCAAAACATAGTGACAAAAGAAGAAATTGCACAAAACGTGCAATTTCTTCTTTTGCCACACTGTTTTCCACTTTTAGTCATAGGTTATCCTTTCAATTATAGATATTTTCAATTTTTTGACAAAATATGTTCAAAGTCGTCTGCTGCAGAATTGTCGTATGAGGGAAAGAGTTAAGCAAAAACATCGAAAATCTCTATAAATGAAGTAGAATTATGCAGACAAACTGTCAGCTATTTTTTACTTCAATTCTGAATCAATAATTACACTTTCATTTACAGACACTTTGCGTATTTCTGCCTGGATGCTTTCAAAGTTGCCTGCTGGTGATTGGCTTAATGTGGGGGGAGAAGGATACATTACCTTGCAAGGGCTTCCCGTTTGATTCTATATCTTGATATCAAATTCAAGTCTTCAAACATGGACAAACATGCCTAGAAATAACAAAATAGCATTTTTATGAGCATCAATCTGCAAAAGACCAACTGTATGGCATTTGCAAGCTACATACATGTAGATCTATTTAAACATTTCCCACATACAAACAACTTTGAAAACTTCTAGGCAAAAGCACAGGAAATCCCTTTAAATGAAAGAACAATAATTGAATAGAGTTGAAAACATGGTGACAAAAGGAAAAATTGAAATTTCATCTTTTGTTGCCATGTTTTCAAAAAGCTGTCTGCTGAAGAGGCTTCAGAAAGCATTTAATAATTACATAAAAGTTGGTTTTTCAGGAGTATCGCTCATATAAATCTATATTTCATCAATTTGTTTGTAGCAGGAAAAGGTTCAATACATTGGAATTTCCAATTGGTAATATTACAAAATATTGCAAACCCATTACTTCACACAGACAACATTTGATTCCTGCTGTTGCAGACGACTTTTGAAAACATTGCAATAAAAGGTGAAATTGCTCAAAACGTGCAATTTCCCTGTTATTACAATATTTTCCACTCTTTATCAATATAATTTTTTCAGTTTTCTAGATTGGTGAAATTGTTCATCTGATGATTGTAAAGCAGACGACCAATGAAAAGCCATGTGAAGTAATGGGTTAACCTAATTGAGAATGCTATGATCTTGGCTAATTCTGTTTTCAAAGTACATGTGCACAAGACAAACACTTTAATATTTACATTTAAATAGAAATGAAGAAAGCATTAACTGTCTGAGAGTAAATCACACCTGCAGCACATCAAACTGTTGCTATGACATCAATGATACGTCTCATATCATGAGCTATTTCTATATATTTGAAGATGAGAGTTGAGAGTATTCAGAAAGTGACATTTTAATGTTTTCAGGATGCGACAATTGAGTGTACTAGGAAGAAACATACCAATAAAGTTGCTGATTCTGGAAGGGATCTTGGTGCGTAGCTAAACTCCACAAAATCTGGATTTAAAAATCGTGGGTGGGGTATTTCAACAGAGGTAAGACCGGTGACATCTTCTGGACTAACCTAGGTACGAAATAAACATCAATACATTACTTCACATCCTCCATGGACAGTCTAGAAAAGCATGAAATTCACAATCTGATTTTGTCAGTTTTTTCGACTTAACAGTAACAGGAAAATACAGATACTTTGGTTTAAAACTAGTGGCGCTACAATTCATTAAGAAGTCCTGTATTTGTTTTTAGCTTTGCCTCTGCAGACAGGTAGATGGCATAGAATATGTATTACATGTTTAATTTAAATAATGGAAATTCTAATTTACAATAATTTATTAATTTTCATTATCAAAAGGCTAGTATGGTTATGTACTATTGAAAAAGTTTCAATCTGAAAGATTGGAAATTTGATATAAATGTAAGGTCAAAATAATGTGAGAAAAGAGTGAACTGGTAATTTCAAACATTTTTTTTTTTTTGAATGCTTCAGACTTACAGTTAAAAGTTTGTTATTATTATACAATTATACTAGGGCAATTAAAAATTATGTTACTTGAAATGAAAATCAAAATATATCATCTGGCTTAAGAATGATTTCTGAATGTTTAACCTGAAAATAAGAGCTGAAAATCTGAACTACATGTACACTTATTTCTTTAAACAGATTTTTAATGTTCTTGTACGGCCTCGGTCGTGTAGTGGTAGAGCGTCCACCTCGGGTGGGGGATATAACTTACCCCCCAAAAAAACGTTATATAACTTAAGACTTGTTTGAAACGGCTTAAACACCAAACAATCAATATAATGTTCTTGTTGATTTACCCTTTCCTAATGTAGATGCATCCTCTTCCCACAATGTTTTCTACTTTATTATCATTATTCCAAAATTGTACTCTCATTTAAATAACATTCCCATATTTTCCCCCAGATGTTTTTAAAGTTGTCTGCAGCAGATTTGTTCTTGTATGAAGGTGCTGTAATATACCTTGACGTGAATCTGTACCACATTGATACCCTACATAACATTAAGGATGTCATGTGACATGTGTCTTAACATGTGTCCAGACCTTTTTACACTTATACTCTAAACATTATTCTTCCCATTTATCTTGTGCCAGTATCACACTCGCACGACATAGTATCTCTATTTTTTTTTTATCTCGTGCGCACAAGATAGTATCTCTTTCGCACGACTTAGTATCTTGTGCGCACGAGATTAAAAAAAAAATTGTATGTAATTTATAAAAATGTGTGTGTCCCTTTAGAGCTTCCTTACCTGTCAGTCAATTAGTACGCAAACGGATTTCAGTTATATCACGGTGGACAGTGCCTCTAAACATTTATTTTTGCCGTCTTTTAAATATTTCAATTTTCAGAAAGAATAAATGGGCTAACTGACAAAGCCTAGATCTACAATCCTCAGTGTAACTAATTGAGCTTTTACAGATTAATTAATATTTTATAAAAACAATTACTCTTTTTGCTACTAGGTTTTCAATCCTTTAAAAAATACATTGAATATAACACTGTTAGAGATTTTTGCCTAAATGTTTTCGAAGTGTTCTGCTGCAGGTTTTTATTTTCAATAGAAATAGTTATAAAGCTATATTCAGTCTGAAAAGGAATACATTTTTCAGAAATGAGCACATGCTGATAGAAAAGAAAACTGTAAAATGGTACTACAGTTCTGTCATGCACTAGCATTCTTAATCGCTTAACATTGTCTCTAGGTGTTTCTAAAGTCATCTGCTGCAGATTTGTTGTATGTGGGAAAGGGTAAACACATAGGATGTCAAATGGATGGAGAAGTTGCCACTACTATTCTTGAGATATAAGACATGGTAGGTCGGGTTTGGTACAGATTTCTGCACATTGAGTATTGTGACAAGTGACACAAACCACCCAGACTGATAAACAAAGTCAAAGGGTTAGGGCCATCAAAGTTTTAACCTTTTCCATATACAACAAATCGGCAGCAACTATTTGAAATTATTTTGGCAAAACTTTGGAAATAAGTAATAAATCTTAGTACATGTACAATTATTGAAGAAAGGTTGAACAAAATTATGGCTCATGGATAAACTTTTCATTATGATCAATTGCTCTGTTTGTCAGAAGGTTTCAAAAATTGTCTTTAGTAAATGTATCTGAATTCGTTTGCAAATTTGGGAAAGGGTTAATGTCATTTGTACAAAAGTGTTGAAGGAATATATGTCACATGCCAATAACATCTTACTAGTCATTATAATCAAAGCCAGACAGACTGATGAGATCCCTTAGTGATATAACAAGAGCCGTAGGTAAGATAGCACACTCGACTATCCCACTGCTTATTAGTTACAGAGATTCGTTTTATATGCAAGATAGAGTTATATTACTTAAATGTTTACATAGGTGTGATGGTTGGGAAGGATAGTATAAAGTTTCAATGCAATGCATCAAGTAGTTACTGAGATATGATATCCTAATGTAGTTGCACACAAAACTGTAACCATATTTTCTAAGTAAAACAAGATGTGTTTGTGAAACACTGATGCCCCCGAATGGCAACATCTAGGTCAAAGGTCAAGGTTGCAAGGTCAAAAATGTTGGTACTGACAGAAAGGTCATGTCACAAGGAATACACATGTGAAATATGGTAGCCGTACCTGTTATGGTTAAAAAAAAGTGGTCAAGGTTAAAGTTTTTTTTCGGAGAATGGCAACATCTAGGTCAAAGGTCAAGGTCGCAAGGTCAAACATTTTCGTACTGACAGAAAGGTCATGTCACAAGGAATACACATGTGAAATATGGTAGCCGTACCTGTTATGGTTCAAAAGTAGTGGTCAAGGTTAAAGTTTTTTTCGGACAGACAGAGAGACAGACAGGCCAAAAACTAGATGCCCACCGAATCGGTGATTCCGGGGGCATAAAAAGGGCCATAATTTGAAATATACAAATGTGTGCAGGATATGGTAATATAACATGTTTACATAGGTGTGATGATTGCAAAGGGTTGAATTACGTTTCAATGCAATGCATTAAGCATTTACTGAGACATAGACTTTTAATGTAGCTGCATGCAAAACTTAAAACAAGAAGGCCATGATGGCCCTGGATCGCTCACCTGAATTATGCAAAGTGATTTTTTTTAACAATAACCATGGCTGGAAGGATTCTCAAAGAGGGTCATCCAAGGAACATTTTCACAAATTATTCAAAAACCTGCTTGACACTTTGGGAGGAGAAGATTGTTTAAGCTTTCACTATAGCCATATAAGGAAAAACAGCCCTGCCTCCTGCGGGCCATGTTTTTTTACACATCAACATGGCTTAAAGGAATCTAAAGGAGGGTAACCCAAGAAACATTTCTACAAATTATTTGAAAATCAAACAGACACTTTTGGAGAAGAAGATTTTTTAAAAGTTTTGACTATTATGCATAAACAGCAAAACAGCCCCGCCCCCTGGTGGCCATGTATTTTGACCAATCAAACTGGCTTGAATGAATGTGATAGAGGGTCACCCAAGGAACTTTTTGCAAAATAAATTGAAAATCGACCTTACATTTTGGTCGGAGAAGATTTTTTAAATTTCCACTATAGCCATATAAGGCAATAAAGCGTCATGTCTTTTGACAAATCAACATGGCATCAACATGGCTTGAAGGAATCTGAGGGTCACCCAAGACCACTTCTACAAAATTATTTGAAAATCGGCTTACTGTTTAGGAGAAAAATAATTTTTAATTTTTTTCCGTTTGGTTGCCATGGAAATGAAAAGATACTTTCTGTGAAGTTTCATCCCAATTGACCAACTGATTACAGAAGAGAAGATGTTGACGGACGACGCACGACGGACAAAAGACGATCACAATAACTCACCTTGTGCTCAGGTGAGCTAAAAAGGGCCATAATTTGCATTATATGCAGGATAAAGCTATATAACTTGATAATTTACACAGGTGTTATAGTTGGAAAATGTTGTAGAAAGTTTCAATGTAATACATCCAGTAGTAACTGGACTATGGTGCAATATATGTACTCGCATGCAAAACCTTAACCATGGTCTTACGTGGACGCCAACGCCAGGGTGTGTACAATAGCTCTCATATTCTCTAAATAGTTGAGCTAAAAAGGGTTAAGTTTGCTCAGATTGTATTATAAGTCTGTTCCACCAAAAGAGAGGTTACACAAGTTGCAATAAAATGGTAAAATATTAATAAAGAAAATCCAGACCTGCATGTGGAAGATCATTAGTTCATTGGCGAGAGATTTACGATGTTGGGAATCCTGAAGCTTCTGGTACATAATACTCTGTATAAAGCACCAACAGAAAATAAAACACAAATAGAAACACTAATTGGTAAAACTACATGCAGTTAACCTTTCTCACATACCATAAATATGCAACAGACAACTTTGAAAACATCTAGGCAAAAATATGGAATCTCTCTTAAAAGGAACAAATAGTATTTGGTTAAAAAAATATTGACAAAAGGAGAAATTGCTCATGTTGAGCAATTTCTCTTCTTGCCAAGAGGGTTTCCAAAGTTGTCTGCAGCAGATGCAACAAAATGTGCTGTAGGTGGGATGGGTAAACCATTAACCCTTTCTCTTATATAGACCCTTTCTGATGCCTCTGCAGAAGACAGCTTTTTGAAAATATAGTGACACAAGAAGAATTGCTCAAAACAAGCAATTTTTCCTTTTGCCACAATGTTTTCCGCTTTTAGTAATAGGTTATCCATTCAATTATGGAGATTTTCTATGTTTTGACAAAATATGTTCAAAGTCGTCTGCAGCAGAATTGTCATATGAGGGACGGGGTTAAATACAATCAACACATTTTGAAGCATCTGCAGCAGACAACTTTTGAAAACACTGTAGCAAAAAGAGAAATTCCTCCTGCCAAAATGTTTTCATCTCCTTTCAATAATTTTTCTTTCTATTTTCCTTAAAAGAAAGGGTTAATGCACATTCTTATTAACTTGTGAACACATGACATTGTATCTAAGAAAAAAACAAAAAGTTTGCCATGAAAATCAGAAATGTTTGTAAATGAATTAATTCAATAAACAAATTTAGTTATTTAGTATGTTTTCTTATTGAAAAAGCTAGAAAGTCAATTTTCATATTGTAGCGATAGAAAACAATCTTAATTTTTGTGTATGGGAAACAAAAAGCTAAAAGATGTCAAAACATGAAAATAAATAAATTTTCTACAAACAATTAAAACTTTTAATGATATATCATTGAGTGATATTATATTCATACAAACATTTCGGATTATCAAGAGACATGCAACAAAGTTAAATAAATAACTATACCTCCTGCACATTCAACTACCACATGTCACATGACATACATATATTAATGTAAACTAACCTTTGAACTTATTCAACATGCGCAAGTTTGTATGTGCAAGCGGTAAAACTAACCAAAAGACAGTGAACAGAACAACTAAAGTTTAAATGAATTGTGAATCCACTATAACACAAGGGTGATTAGAATTATCACTAACAGAATGTGAACTAAGTATAACTACAAAACTGATGAGGTGAATTGAAAGGTTAACCCGATACCACTTTCAGGTGGTTTATGACTCATCTGCAGCTTCAGACTTTTTAAAACATTGAGGTAAAAGGAGAAATTGCTCATAACGAGCAATTTCTTCTTTTCTCACAATGTTTTCATCTCTGTAAAGTCGTAATACTTTTAAATAAAGGGATATTCCATTATTTTCCCCATATGTCATCTGCTGCGGATTTGTTGTAAGTGGAAAAGGGTTAAATCAAATTGATAAGTGAAGGTACCAATAAACAACCAAAACCTACATACGTTCATACTAAACATCTAAGTAGTATCCCGTACTTACAAAACACATAGATCTTACAACATAGCTGTTCAAACTAAGGTATAGAAAAATATAGGAGAAACACCATTATTAAATCCTTCTTATTACAGAAAGGGACAGTAACCACTCATGTTAGCAGCCAATGCTGACTTTGTATGGCATAGGCTGAGTTTTTGTTTGGTCTTTTTTGATTCTGTCAATTGTTTTAAAATATTACCAGCAAAGTTTACTAGAATATGTTTCTCATGAATTTATAGTTTAGTTGACAATAGCGGGAGGGAATATCACTGTATTTCCTTTTATCATTGGCAAAGATTTTATTTTGCCTTTAATGATAACCAATGGCCGATCCTGTCAAATATTTCAAAACATTACTAACAATGTTAACCAGAATATGTTTCTTATGAATTTGCTGCTGTGATGACAATAGTTGGAGGGAATAACTCCTGTTATCCTTAAAGGTGACTCTTATAGTCTAGAAGTGAAGTGCAACCTTACAGAGAACCAAATATCTAAAAGAATAAAATCTCGATCTACTCTCTCCGCTGTTTCGCAGCTAAAACTGCCTTGACACACTTATACAATCCGAAGTACAAGCCAGTAACCCTCAACTTTATACAAATAAGTATATATATACCTTTATTGATATAAGTTCGGTGAAAATGCCATTCATTTAACTTCACATTGTGAAATATGGCTCCAGATGAAAGTATTTCAATTTGCTAGATGAAGGTGGATTTTCATTAACGAGTTATTTACCATGAATTCTAGAAACATCAGTTGAAGGTAACAACACATGAAGCACTAGCAAAACACAGCCTATCTGAGAGCTTTGTGTCAAACAAAAACATGAAGTCAAAGTCAAACTAACAAACATAGACAATTAATATTACTTTTTGAAGGCAGTAAGAACAAAGATCCCATGCATGATTGTTAACCCTTTCCCCATATGCTTTCTGATGCCTCTAGCGCAGAAGGTTTTTGAAAATATGGTGACAAAAGTAGAAATTGCTCATCATGTGCAATTTCTCCTTTTGCAACATTTTTTTCAACTCTATTCAATATTTAACCTATAGTTATATAGAGATAACCACCATTTTTGCTGTGAATATTTCAGAGTTGTCTGCAGCAGATTTGTTGTATGTGGAAAAAGATTAATACATCTTGTTTGAAGGTATGTTCTAACCGGCAATGCTCAATGTGCACCATTTTGTAATTCCTGAAAATTGATTTATTACTGATCTGTAAAGAAATATCATTATTATATTATTTTCGGTCATAGCTATATTTTTTGCTCAAAATGAGAAATAAAAGAGCATTAACAACACACTTCAAAGAACACATCCAAGAGAAAAGTTCCTAAAACAACTAGGGTTAAACTAAGAAACAAACAACTGTCTGATCAGTTTTCAGTCAGGTTTTTCTTTACTTCTCCATTTGAAATGTTAATTTTTTCAACATGACAATAATACCATAGTCATGTGTGAGAGCACTTTAAAAGTGAGTGCGTCGTGTTTTTATTGTTAATTTAAGCTACACCAATTTAAAGTAGTCATAAAAATCTCTATCAGTAATTCAAAAAGAAAACAGAAACATTTAATTGAAATTGACGTCTGAAAACTGATCATCATGTCTACCAGAACGAAAAGGTAGAGGAACGAGAAACACAGTAAAACTCCGGTGATCTAACTACGTCTATCCGTAACACACACACAAACAAACCTTCATATGGTACATCATTAACTCATTTGCTAAACTATTCCGAACTTGGGAATCGATCACCTTTTTATACAACAGTGACTGAAAGAGGCAAGTGTGGATTAAGTTTCATGAGCAGGCTTTAAGACCAAACTTTTTAAACTTATTGGAACATAGAAATAGTTATGACAATATTACATGACATAATGAGCCTTGATGCAGGAGAAAACAGGATTTCGGACATGGGCTACAAGTGTAGATTTAGAACTCAGATAAGAACAGCTCTTCACCAAGTGAAAGTTTCCATTACCTTTTCCCATATACAACAATTTTGCTAATACATAGACAATCTATATAAATGAATATTACAGAATAAAACACATTGCAGCAAAAAGGAGAAATTGCTCATGATGAACAATTTTACTTTTTTTGCGATTTTTTTTCAAAAGTAATCTACTGCATATGCATCAAACTGTGTCTGTAGATGGGAAAGGGATGAAGAATCATCTATTAGATAGTCAAAGCAAAGATCAGGCAGTAAAAATGTGTCCAGTGATCTTAAACTTCACTCGGGGAAAACATGTCAAAAGAACTATTTACCCTATATCATATCAATAACATTCTAACAACTTTAATTTGTTAAAGGCAGTTACAGGGAATCAAACAATCAAGTAGTTACTAAATCTATTCTGAAAATATAATTTCACTGCTTGAGTGTGCTTCCACTTGTCTTTAACCCTTTTCCTGATTGAAGATGACTCGACTTCTCTACATCAGAAATCTTTTTTAAAACCATGTCGTCAAATCAGTAATCTAAATTTTTTATTTTCCAGATCATATTTGTTTGGACACATCTGCGGCAATTTATTCTTTGCCCAAATGTATTCAACTTGTTTCAATCATTGAGCGATGCTTTGCGAAAAAATAACGCTTAGCCATTTGCAAACAATGTAGATACTTTTTTTAAACTATGTCGTCAAATCAGTATCTAAAAATTTTATTTTCCAGATCATATCTGTTTGGACACATCTGCAACAATTTATTCTTTGCCCAAATGTATTCAACTTGTTTCAATCAATGAGCGGTGCTTTGCGAAAAAACAACGCTATGCCATTTGCAAACAATGTAGATCCAGATCAGCCAGAGCATCTGTGCAGGTTGATCTGGCTCTGCACTGTTCACCAATTAGTCATACAAGGTTTAACCCTTTCCCTCATATAGACGCTTTCTGACGCATCTGCAGCAGATGGCTTTTTGAAAACATAGTTACAAAAGAAGAAATTGCTCAAAACGAGCAATTTCTCCTTTTGCCACAATGTTTTCCACTTTTAGTCATAGGATAGAAATTCAATTATAGAGATTTTCTATTTTTCGACAAAACATGTTCAAAGTCGTCTGCTACAGAAATGTAGTATGAGGGAAAGGATTCAAAATCTTCTGTAAAGCAGTATCCATGTTCACAGTTTGACTAAAAATACGTTTAGATTGACTTTCACACAGCACAACTCAAATATTCTTTCATTTATAGAGATTTGCCTAATGTTTTCAAGTTGTATGCTGTAAATTGGAAAAGTTTCCAGTAGAGTTAGAATATATCTTTTATGATTCAAACATACTCGGAAAATAATGGAGAACTTGACCAAACTATCCCAATCCTGACCGTGGTGCAAAGATATAGGAGCTTCAGTATATCAATATACATTATTTGATCTGACACATTCATACAGTATATCAATATACAGTATTTGATCTGACACATTCATATAGTATATAAATATACATTATTTGATCAGACACATGCATACAGTATATCAATATACAGTATTTGATGTGACACATTCATACAGTATATACATATACAGTATTTGATCTGACACATGCATACAGTATAATTATCCATATACATTATTTGATGTGACACATTCATACAGTATATACATATACATTATTTGATCTGACACATTCATATAGTATATCAATATACATTATTGATCTGACACATTCATACAGTATATAAATATATAATATTTGATCTGACACATTCATACAGTATATAAATATACATTATTTGATCTGACACACGCTCTACAGTATATAAATGTACATTATTTGATCTGACACATTCATACAGTATATACATATACAGTATTTGATCTGACACATTTATATAGTATATAAATGTACATTATTTGATCAGACACATGCATACAGTATTTGATGTGACACATTCATACAGTATATACATATACAGTATTTGATCTGACACATGCATACAGTATACTTATCCATATACATTATTTGATCTGACACATTCATACAGTATATAAATATACAATATTTGATCCGACACATTCATTCAGTATATAAATATACAATATTTGATCCGACACATTCATACAGTATATAAATATACAATATTTGATCTGACACATTCATACAGTATATAAATATACAATATTTGATCCGACACATTCATACAGTATATACAAATACATTATTTGATCTGACACATTCATACATATAAATATACAATATTTGATCTGACACATTGTAACAGTTTATAAATATACATTATTTGATCTGACACATTAATACAGTTTATAAATATACATTATTTGATCTGACACATTCATACAGTATATATGTACAATATTTGATCTGACACATTCATACATATAAATGTACATTATTTGATCTGACACATTCATACAGTATATAAATATACAATATTTGATCTGACAAATCATACAGTATATAAATGTACATTATTTGATCTGACACATTCAAACAGTTTATAAATATACATTATTTGATCTGACACATTCATACATATAAATGTACATTATTTGATCTGACACATTCATACAGTATATAAATATACATTATTTGATCTGACACATTCATACAGTATATATGTACATTATTTGATCTGACATATTCATACAGTATATAAATGTACATTATTTGATCTGACACATTCATACAGTAAAATTGTACATCATTTGATCTGACACATTCATACAGTTTATATGTACAATATTTGATCTGACACATTCATACAGTATATATGTACATTATTTGTCATAAGTTTCATCAATCCTTCTAGGATTAACCTTTCTCACTTGCAGACGCATTTTGATACATTTGCAAAACATTGCGGCTAAAAAATGAAATTGTTCATTATGAATAATTTTGCATTTTACCAAAAGATTTTCAAACATAGTCCTCTGCAGATGTGTGAAAATGCATCTACAGGTTGGAAGGCATTAATACAAAGTCTCACCAGAGCTTTATAGAAGAACTAATGTGACTTCTTACTTCAACCTTGAATTTCATATTAAATAGATTTCTCTACAATTCCCTCTCATGCTATGCTAAAACTCGGAAGCAGTTACCCATAGGTTTGCACAAAGGTCAGGATCAGGTAACTCCACATATTAATCATATATTATGTATTACCTCCCTTAGTCTGCTATTCAATGAGACATGAAAATAGTTTTCTTAACCCTTTACCATATACGACTAATCTTCAGCAGACAACTTTGAAAACAGCAAAGGAAAAATTGCTTACAATGAGTTTTTGTCACTGTTTTTAACTCCATTACAATAATTATTCTTTCATTTATAGAGAGTTTTCAAATGTTTGCCTAGATGTTTTTTAAGTCATATGCTGCAGATTTGTTTTATGTGAAAAAAGGAAAATTTAGAATGAAGCTAAAGATCTCATGAACCTTTTGCCAAATATAACAAATCTACAGCAGACGACATTGAAAAAATGTAGTCAAAAATATGAAAACTCGATAAATGAAAGCATAATTATTAAATATAAAGTCATCAGAAAGCGTCTATATATGGACAAGGGTAAAGAAACATGAACTGTCAAGTAAAACATAAAGACTAGACAATAGTTAATCCCTATACTTACATGACTGATGCTGATACAGCAGTAAATACCAAAAGCTGTAGCCAGATCTTCATCAAATTGAGTGAAAAATGGACCTGTCTTCTTATTGCAGAGCTGCGCCACACCCATGATCCTTCCCGCCTCATTCTTAATTGGGAAACACAGAATATTTCTGGAAGTAGAGGTAAGACAACTCTGTTTTAACCCCTTACCTGATATGAAGAAACTAGACTCTTCCAAATTGAAAACAATGGTCAACCCCTCTTTCCCACATACAACAAATCTGCAGCAAACAACTTTGAAAATATCTTGGCTAACAGTGAAAATCTCTTTAAATGAAAGTGGATTTAATGAATAGTTTAGTTAAGAACAATGTGGCAAAAGGAGAAATTGCTCATTATGAGCAATTTCACATTTTGTCACAATGTTTTTCCAAAGTTGTCGGCTGCAATGTGTTTACCCTTTCCCACATGCAGATGTATTTTGACGCAATAGCAGCAGACAATTTTTGAAAACATTGTGGCCAAAGGTGAAATTGCTCATTTCTCCTTTGGAAATGATTTCAACTTTATTCAACAAATAAGCTATCTATTATGGAGATTTTCATGTTTTTGTCACTATGTTTTCAAAGTCGTCTGCTGCAGATTTGTTGTATGTGGGAAAGGGTTAATGTTCTGAGCAACTTCTCCTTCCCCTACAATGCTTTCAGAGATTATCTGCTATACAGGAGTCAAATGAAAACTATATACAGTAAAGGGTCAAGCTTTTAACTGGCCAACTTTGGATTCCTGTGTGGTAAACAACTTTTCAACACTGTGGGGAAAGAATGTATACATTAACCCTTTCAAAATCGCAGATGAATTTTAATGACTTTGCTTCAGACAATATTTTAAAACAATGAGGAAAGAGAATATTTTCTTCTTAAACTGTACTTTCAGTGTCAAATTTGCCTATTGTAGATTTGTTCTATGTGGGAAAGGTATGTTAAACATAATAATTATGCAGCAACTTCCTGTCAAAATGTAAATCAAAATCATACTTGAACAAGAGGGCCAAGATGGCCCTAAATCGATCACCTAATTGATAGTAAATTAGTAGCAAATATTTAACTGCAAATATCTTGGAAAATTTTATCAGGGAATGCAAATGAAACTGCAAAGGAGTGGACACTTCTCAAGAAACAGCTTATCAGTAAAGGCCATTTATATCTTGAAATCTAACAAGAACTTTAATAAGAATGGAATTATAAAGTTTTTGTCATTTTGCACCTTTCCTGATGCCGCCTTGCTGCCCTGTTTTTCAACGAAATCAATATGGCTTCAACAGTTTATTTAGAGGGTCACTTAAGGAACATTTCTACCAAATTATCTTGCAATCGCACAAGTAGATTATGGAGGAAAAGGATTTTAAAATTTGGGTATTTTTCTCACTTTCTGATGCCGCAGCAACCAAAGTTATCAATGGAATTTAAATCTTTGAACAATTTTGAAAGAGGACCACCAAAGGAACATTTTTGTGATGTTTTGTGGAAATTGGTCTATTGGAATGGTAGGAGTTGGTTGTCATTTGTAGCTAAAAGTTCAATTTACCCTTTTTGTGACGACGCCTGGTTGATATGATTGTGTAACCAATCAAAACGGCTTAAACAAATTAAATAGAGGATCATTACAGTAAGATTCGTATTATATTTTCTTAAAATCAGACAAACACTTTCATAAAAAATGGAATTTTCAAATTTTGTCATTTTGCCCCTTTTCTGATGCCGCCTGACTGCCATGTTTTTCGACCAATCAGTATGGCTTGAACACATTTTATAGAGGGTCACCCAAGGAACATTTCTACCAAATTATATTCGAATCTGACAGGCAGATTCGGAGGAGAAGATTTTTAAAGTTTGGACATTAAATCGATCACCTGATTGATAGTGTATGGTGAGTGTAAGGAACGACAACTCTGCGAAGGAGATTGCCCTTGCATAATACTCTGCCAAGTGTTACCTCCCTTAGACCATCAATCTAATAACCATATGTCATTTGAAGCAAAAAGTTAATTTTACTCCTTTTCTGATGCTGCTTGGTTGCTATGCCTTTCAACAAATCAATATGGCTTGACAAAGTATGTAGATGATCAATGAAAGAACATTTCTACAAAACTATCTTTAAATCAGACAAGCACTTTTATAAGGATACTTTATTAAAGTATTGTCATTTTGCCCCTTTTTTGATGCCGCCTGACTGCCATGTTTTTCGACCAATCAGTATGGCTTGAACAATTTTTATAGAGGGTCACCCAAGGAACATTTCTACCAAATTATATTTGAATCTGACAGGCAGATTCGGAGGAGAAGATTTTCAAAGTTTGGACATTTTGTCCCCTTTCTGATGCCGCAGCAACCAAAGTTCTCAATGGAATTTAAATCTTTGAACAACTTTGAAAGAGGCCAACCAGAGGAACAGTCCTGTGATGTTTCACGAAAATTGTCCTTGGAGTTTGGGAGGAGTTGATGTTTAAAGCTAAAAGTTAACACCGGACGGACGACGGACGACGGACAAAAAGTGATCAGAATAGCTCACCTTCAGCCTTCGGCTAAGGTGATCTAAAAATAGATAATTCCTCAGACGTTTTCAAATCAGAAAATTTAAATAAAAAAAGAGGGCCATGATGGCCCTGGATTGCTCACCTGATTTTTTTCTTCAATTTAGCCATATAAGCCCTGCCCCCTGGTGGCCATAGTTTCCGACCAATCAACTTGGCTTGAAGGAATCTGATAGAGGGTCACCGTAGAAACATTTCTACAACATTTTTTGAAAATCCGCCTGACGCTTTCGGAGGAGAAGATTTTTTAAGTTTTCACTTTAGCCATATAAGGCAAAATAGCCCCGCCCCCTGGTGGCCATGTTTTTTCACCAATCAACTTGGCTTGAAGGAATGATAGTGGGTCACTTAAGGAACATTTCTACAAATTTATTTGAAAATCGGCCAGACGCGTTCAGGAGAAGATTTTTTAAGTTTTCACTATAGCTATATAAGGCAAAAAAGCCCCGCCCCACCCTGGCGGCAATGTTTTTCGACCAATCAACATGGCTTGAAGGAATCTGATAGAGGTTCATCCAAGGAACATTTCTGCCAAATTATTTGAAAATCTGCCAACCTGTTTGGGAGAAGAAGAATTTTGAAGGTTTTTTCATTTCGTTGCCATGGAAACCAGAATTCTGCATGGATCCCAAAAATTTGAAGGAATTCTGGTGAGGTCATTGAGAGGATGCTTTCTGTGAAGTTTCATCCCAATTGACCCACTGGTTACTCAGGAGAAGAAGTTGACGCACGTCACACAACAGATGCCGGACAAAAGGCGATCACAATAACTCACCTTGAGCAAAGCTCAGGTGAGCTAAAAAACACATGTATTTACCTTGTTCTAAATCCTGTGGTATCATCAATACCCCTGTAAAATAGTGGATGGGAATATGCATCCTTTATGTTGAGCAATTCACCTGAAACACACACATATAAATGTTTCAGTGTCTGATTTTGTTCATTAACTTATATGTCATTTTAAGAGTCTAACAAATGTTAATTGACTAATTAAACAAGAAGGGCATGATACCCTTAGATCACTTTAATATCACCTAAGTATAATATATTAATTTCACATTTATTTACAAAGCTTTTCAACTTTTATTCAATAAGAGTTCTTTCATTTATAGAGAGTTTCCACTTTTTTGACTTAGTGATTTCAAAGTCATCTGCTACAGATTTGTTGAATGTGGAAAGGGTAAAAACTGTCTTTTACTAAATCAAGGGAGGTAACTTGTTTACTAAAAAGATCGTAAAGAAATTTGCGTTTATCATAAATACAGCGATCCTGCTATACTCAATGTTAAACAACATCTTTCAAACCATGTAGCTCAAAACCAGCCTGCATATCCATATTGTTCACTACTCACTAATGTTTCAGTATAGACTACCTGTACTACTAAGTATGCATGCACTTGCCAACATTAATTGATGATGATACCAGTCCCAGGAGTGCAGGAGGATATGGTTTAACCCTTTCCACATATAGCAAATATTCAACAGACAACTTTGAAAACATTTAGGCAAAAACACTGAAAATCTATAGAAATGATAACATAATTACTGCAAAGAGTTGAAAGAATTGTGGCAAAAGGAGAATTTGCTTGTTTTGAGCAATTTCTTCTTTTGACACAATGTTTTCAAGAGGTGTCTGCTGCAGAGGCATCAGAAAGCATCTATATGGGGGAAAGGGTTAACTCATTCAACAAATCTGCATCAGACAACTTTGAAATAATCCAAATAAAAACATTCTGTTAACCCTTTCCCATATTCATCAAATCTGCAGAAGATAAATTTGAAAACCTCTAGGCAAAATCTCCTTTTGCCACAATATTTTCAAATGTCCTTTGCTGCAAGTCCGTCAAAATAGGTCTGTAAGTGGGAATGGGTTAACAGGCTGACAAAAAGAACCTAGCTTCAATCTGGTCATGGTTTTGTATTACATATATATATATATATATATATATGAGCCGTTCCACGAGAAAACCAACATTGTGGACTCTGGGTTAAGTAACGACCCGGATCAGCCAATGCATGCCCGTAGGCTAAACCGGATTTTCTTTTTCAGGAATCGTTACTCTATACCTCTATCTCCAAGAGACGGAATGTGTCAGCCCAGATTAGCCTGTGCTGACTGTGCGGGCAGATCTGGGTCGATACATTACACAGAGGCCATAATGTTGGTTTCTCGTGGAAGGGCTCATATATGGATGATACATACCACTGGTGGCTACATGGCCAGCTATACCCTGAGTACTTGGCAATCGGATTTCTTCCTGTACCTGCAAACAGACAGACACAATAGAATAGTTGGGTATGTATACATTAGCAAGGCTTAAGGAAATTAAACCTTAACTTTCTCACATAAAGACATTTTTAGACAAACCTGCAGCAGACAATTCTTGAAAACATTGTAGCAAAATGAGACATTGCTCATAATAAGCAGTTTTTACTTTTGCTACAATGTTTTTAACTTTATTCATTAATAATACTTTTGCCTTTCAAGATGTTTCTAAAAGCCATCTCTTGTGGATGTATCAAAATGCTTATAGCAGTAAAGGGTTAAAGTGACTGAGAACTGACAAAATTCTGTCTAGACATATGAACTAATGATTCAGGTATTCTCACATTTCTTTTTTTTGGGTATAGTAAGCAAACAATAAAACCTCATCAGTCATTATAACAAGAGGGCTATGATGGCCCTAGTTCGCTCACCTGAATTATACAATGTACTGCAATGCAAAACACATCAAGACAATTACTCTGAATGCAACCTTCACAGTGTTAACAAGATTTTCCTTCATTTGGCCTAGTGATCTATATTTTTTTTACCTGATATGACCCATATTCCAACATGGACTAGATATCATGAAGACAACATTCTGACAAAATTTAAACTTGCTCAAAGAAAAAATGTGACCTCCGGATTTTAAACAATATTTTCCTTTATTGACCTGGTTTCTGACCCAATATGACCCATATTCGAACTTGACCTAGATACAATTCAGACAAACATTCTGACAAAATGTCAAGCTGCTGAAGCAACAATGTGGCATCCAAAGATTTTCCTTCAATTTGGCCTAGTGACCTAGTTCTTTACCCTACATGACCCATATTCGAACTTGGCTTAGATATCATTTTGATAAACATTCTGATTAAATGTCAAGCTGCTGTAGCAAAAAATGTGTCTTCTACAGAGTTAACAAGATTTCCTTCAATTTGCCTAGTGACCTAGATTCTGACCCAATATGACCCATATTCGAACTTGACCTAGATATCTTTAAGACAAACATTCTGACATGCTCAAGTTAAAAATGCAGAATCCAGAGTGTTAACAAGATTTCCCCTCAATATGGCCTAGTGACCTAGTTTGTACCCGTCATTACCCCTATTTGAACTTGACCAAATTTCAAGCTGCTGTAGCAAAAAAAGCGGCTTCTACAGAGTTAACAAGATTTTCTTTCAATTTGGACTAGTGACCTAGTTTTTGATCGAACATGACCCATGTTCGAACTTGACCTACATATCATCAAAACAAACATTCTGATAAAGTTTCAACATGCTCAAGTTGAAAATGCAGTATCCAGAGTGTAAACGACACATGATGCACAGACGTCATAAAAATGTGATGACAACAGCTCACCTTACACTTCGTGCATAGGCGAGCTAAAAATGCAGTATCCAGAGTGTAAACAAGATTTCCCTTCAATTTGGCCTAGTGACCTAGTTTTTAACCCGGCATGACTCATATTCGAACTTGGCCTAGATATCATTTAGATAAACATTCTGACCAAATTTCAAGCTGTTGTAGCCAACAAATGGCTTCTCAGAGTTAACAAGATTTTCCTTCCATTTGGCCTAGTGACCTAGATTCCCAATATGACCCATAATCAAACTTCACCTAGATATCTTTAAGACAAACATTCTGACAAAATTTCTAACTGCTGAGACAAAAATTGCAGCCTCTAGGGAGTTAACAAGATTTTCCTTTGATTTGACCTAGTGACCAACTTTTGACCCAACATGACCCATGTTCGAACATGACCTACATATCATCAAGACAAACATTCTGATAAAGTTGAAAATGTGGCCTCTAGATTGTTGACAAGATTTCCCTTCAATTTGACCTAGTGACGTAGTTTTTGACCTCATATGACCCAGTTTCGAACTTGTCCAAGATTTGATGGAGATGAATGTTCTGATAAACTTTCATGAAGATTGGATGCAAAATGTAGCCTGTAGAGTGTTAACAAGATTAAATGTTGACGATGCACGTCGGACAAAATGTGATCACAATAGCTCACCTAGCACTTCGTGCACAGGCGAGCTAAAAATCAGGCATACCAAGGAAAAATTAATGTCCCACAAAGCGGGTTATTTTTCCAGTTTGACCATTAATTTGAAAATATTAAATAACTGTAAATAAGGTCAATATTGGAATACAAACTTCGTTGTCCTTGGTTGTTGAGATTCCATCAAAGACTTTGGCCACCAGTTCATCCGTCTCGTCATCGATCAAAAACACGGAACATCTGAAGTTTTAGATTGGGTTTATTATATGTATAGCCTGTCTGAAGGGAAGGGGACCCCATATAATTTTAGATTGGGTTTATTATATGTATAGCCTGTCTGAAGGGAAGGGGACCCCATATAATTTTAGATTGGGTTTATTATATGTATAGCCTGTCTGAAGGGATGGGGACCTCATATAATTTTAGATTGGGTTTATTATATGTATAGCCTGTCTGAAGGGATGGGGACCCCATATCATTTTAGATTGGGTTTATTATATGTATAGCCTGTCTGAAGGGGTGGGGACCCCATATCATTTTAGATTGGGTTTATTATATGTATAGCCTGTCTGAAGGGATGGGGACCCCATATAATTTTAGATTGGGTTTATTATATGTATAATTTGTCTGATGGGATGGGGACCCTACATAAAATATATAAGTTCAGGGAAAATGTTTTCAATATAAAAATAACTATGTTGTTAAAAAAGAATATTTAATTTACTTCAAAATGGGGTTTGATTGATTGCGAGTTAATAAATATTTGTTTTTGTTAATCATCCTTTTGACTTTATGTTATTGTAAGAAGTATTATGTACTTAAAAGAATTGAATTGAAAATATACATGTAGCAGACAACTTGTGAGCAATTTCTCTTTTTGCCATAATGTTTTCAACTCTATCAAATAACTACACTCTCATTAATTGAGATTCTCAAAGGTTTTGGTTAGATGTTTTCATTCTCAAAGTTGTCTGCTGCAGATTTGTTATAGAAAGGGCTTATGATACGCTAAAAGTATCGGTACATATCATCTAGTTTTACTCTTAGAATAACTTTTATGACAAAGAAAGATAGTTATGTCAGTTACGTTGTAAAATTCTAATTGTCTACCTTTCCGCATGCGTTAAATTTCTAGCTTGTGCCATAACTTCTCGTAACAATTTAGTGAGGTCATCTGAAAAACAAAAGTTGAAATTATCAAATAAGTCACACATTTGATTTATACAAAAAAAGCCTCCTTAAGCATTTGTAACCAATGAAGATCAAGATTAACCCTTTCCCTCATACGACAATTCTGCAGCAGACGACTTTGAACGTATTTTGTCAAAACATAGAAAATCTCCATAATTGAATGGATAACCCATGACTAAAAGTGGAAAACATTGTGGCAAAAGGAGAAATTGCATGTTTTGTGCAATTTCTTCTTTTGTCACTATGTTTTCAAAAAGCCGTCTGCTGCAGAGGCGTCAGAAAGCGTCTATATGAGGGAAAGGGTTAACAGCACATACATACATTTTTATCTGACTCTGCACCATTACAGAAGATTTCAAGGAACTTCAGACAAAAAGTGTGTATTTGGATCAGATCACTCGGATACATAGACAGTTCTTTCTCTGCGAATGAGTCAACATTGGTTTTCCTGGCACACAGCTCATATCGAGGGCTTGGCGTGAAATAGTTGTAACTAAAAAACCTATTTTGAAAACCCTGGTTTAGGCGCAATTTTGACCCTTTTGTAAACAATGCAAATTTAGGTGCCATTGCTCAGAACGAGCAATGGCACCTAAAATTTCCATTGTTTACCAAGTAAAATGATTTAACGCTTATAAAGACTTTATGGCGAGGAGGTGAATCTCCAGACTTGTAATTATAAAACATATTCATCCCTTACTATCAAAATCAAACTTATATTTGTTAATTTTTTCTAAAAATTCAATGACCAGTGAAACAGAGATACCAACTACAACAGTCAATATGGTGACTTAACGCTTTCCCACATGCAAACCAAGCTGCACCTAACAACTTTTAAAAACATTGTAGCAAAAGGAGAATTTACGTATGGTGAGCAATTTCATCTTCTGCCTAAATGTTTTTAACTCTATTTTATATTTTAACTTTAATTTAGATTTGTAGAGCATATCCCTGACAAACTAAGATTGTGAGGGGCGGGAAGGGGTATAATTAACCCTTTCGCTCATATAGACACTTTCTGACGCCTCTGCAGCAGACGGCTTTTTGAAAACATAGTGACAAAAAAAGAAATTGCTTGTTTTGAGCAATTTCTCCCTTTGCCACAATGTTTTCAACTTTTCGTCAAAGGTTATCCATTCAATTATAAAGATTTTCTATGTTTTGACAAAATATGTTATAAGTCGTCTGCTGCAGAATTGTTGTATGAGCGAAAGGGTTAACAGAAAAACTAATACATTTTCTTCTTCAAAAGAGAATTTAAAACAAACAGAAAAACAATTAACCAAGAAACCCAGTTGTAAATGGTAATGTTATAACATTAACAAACAGTGTGTAACAACCTTCCATATGATAGTTAAACTATTATTCTACAGCTCTTTGTCCTTAGCTAACCCTAACTTTTTAACTCATATGGCATATATTTAAAGTTGTTTGCTTGAAAAATATTAATATTTATCACATGACAATGCTTGTATCCAATCCAATATACCCATTACGTATTTCTTTATATGCAACGTGAGTAATATTTCATGACTGAATCAATATAACAAGACTTCATAACTTTAGATACTTTGGAGCCAAACTAGTTAATTTCATCTAGAAATATTGTAAGCGTTCAGTACATTTTATCGAAATACGCCTCATATGTGATAAATAGAATATCACATGAGTCTTCATTTATAATCACTTTTAATAAACTCGTTAACTAAGCTGAATATGACCTCGGCATAATTATTGGCGGCATTATGTTATACGGTTTACTGATGAAATTAAAATACCAGATTTTCCTTTTGTGTTTCATCATGTGATAAAAAGAATCTGACATTCGTTGTCATTTCATAAAAGGTTTTATCCAACTTGTCCAAGAAATGTGTTATTAAGCTCGCCATAGGTTCGCTTAATAACAAATTTCTTTACAGATCCTATAATATGTATAATATATAAAAATATCATACCATTACTTTTATTGATTTTATTTTTACTTTTCAAAAATGTTTCCAAATGTTATCAGCTCAAGACAATTTCTGTATAACCCTTTCCCTCATACAACAATTCTGCAGCAGACGACTTTGAACATATTAAGTCAAAAAATAGAAAATCTCAATAATTGAATGGATAACCTATTTCAAAGTGGAAAACATTGTGGCAAAAGGAGAAATTGCACGTTTTGTGCAATTTCTTCTTTTGTCACTTTGTTTTCAAAAAGCTGTCTGCTGCAGAGTCGTCAGAAAGCGTCTATATGAGGGAAAGGGATAAATACAGTAAGGGGTAAAAAAATATATGTTAAATAAAATTCAATCATATCTTTTTATTTACAAAATCTTCCCATCTTTCATTTTTAATAAAAACTCTAAATCTCATAAACCTTTCCCAGTTGTAAACGCATTTATCTCAAAGCTTCCAATAATTTTAACCTAGTATTCAAGTAGCATAACTTGGAGACAAGGATAAGAATACATCAATTCAGAGCAAAGATGACAAAAACCAAAAAGATATTTCAATCCACTGAGATTGATATTTTTCTTTAGATAAAGTTCGCAAAAAATACTCTCTCGATATTTATAAATATAAAAAATAAATGTTATCTTCACAAAAAAAAAAAGTCATATTTTTTCAGAACAAAATATATGAAGCTTTTTCCCCCGACAAATCTAAAAGGTTTTTTAAAGTGAACAGAGAAGGATTTAACCCAGGGAATACAATTTCAGATGATCTTATTCCTTTCCTTGATACGGACAACATGTCATGCCTTTGCAGCAGTTGACATTTAAAAGCATGTTAAAAGGAGACTTGATAAAAATTTCTATACCCTGTTTTCAAATCTTTATGAGTTTTCCAGAACTGTATAAATCCTTTCCCACCTGCAGACGCAACTTGATAAATCTGCAGCAGAATACTTTTGATAATGAGCAATTTCTTCATTTGCCACAATGTTTTCAACTGTGTTCAGCAATTGCATGTTGATTTGTCGAAATTTGCCATATTCTTATGGAAAAGTTTTCAAAGCTGTCTGCTGCAATCTGTTTTATGTAGGAATGGGTTAAAAAGGAGACTTTGACCTTTACTAACCTAACTAGCTAACAATTGTCTCCGTCTGCAATAAGCCTGGAGATCTTCCCTGCAGACATATGCATGAATGTATAATTCCTTCTATCTCGTAAATTAAATTAAGAGAAAATTGTCTTTGTGACCCAGAAGTCATAGGGATTTTCCATAGGCATACTGTAACGCAAGTTTTGTCTTTAATGTTACGCTCAGGGTTAATCCGACATAATCAGGCAAATCAATGCATATCCAAGAACCCTTCCTACTCTAGCATTTCACAAACAACAAAGTGTCCAATGGCCAATAATGTCTAGCCAATAATGTTTATGATTATCTTATTTAATATAATATTTTCTTCTTGAACAAAAGTATTGAATGATCTCCCTGATAAAAGTATCTATTTATGGTTCTTTATAATTGTTTTCAATTTGAGAGGGTCTTCAATTAGCCTACAAGATACATCTTGAAACTTTTAGCAAAAAGATCCAATGACAATTTCACTTGTTTTTTTCAATGGACTCTCAGCTCTCAATTATAGTATCAATCTGCTGGAGTATGAAAATAAATCAGAGAAAAAACAATGAACTTTATTAAAAAGACAAGAGTTTTCAATGGAACACACATGCTGCCTGCCAATAGGTCAGTAAACGTGATGAACCTACTTCATTTAGTTGAGAGATAAGTGATCCCTGTTCATTGTCACCCTGCCATGGCAGGTAACATAAACAAGAGCTGTCGGAGGCTCGACTATACACCACTTATTCACTTAATATTTCAGTATATTGACTCTATATGTAAAAGTAAAAGAATAGATACATACATTTAAATATATATCATTAAATAATCTATTGTATAAAAATTAGGGATGGCAACGAATAATCGGATATTCGATTGTATGGTCGAATATTTGAATACTACATTGTATATCATGATTCGAATATTAAATGGAAATCAGGAGTATTCTAAAACATATATATATAAGTCAAATTGACGATTCTTGAAATATTTACCCACACTTTTTTGTTAAAAACTGCAAGTAAAGGGTTACCGATGGTCCAGTATACGCATATTGTACAAGGTGTCAATACTGTAGATAACATGTCGGGCTATTAAAGTGATCGATACAATATCGATAGTTTCGTTCCAAAATGCCGTTACTTCAATTTGTATAACATGTAGTTAAGTTTTTGTTAAATTATGCATCAATAAGACAAATCCGTTGGTCTGGCCGTGCAATTATCCGATTTCATATCTATGATAAGCAATCTGGTACTGGGAATATTTCCGTTATAAAACAACAAGAAAAAGGTAAAATTGTTCATAATGGGCAGTGCCACATTTCTACTTAAATAACGACATCCACCCTTGATGGTCCTTGACTGATTTGTCATGTTATGAAAAGATTTGCAAATTGGGAAGAGTTCATGTCATTTTCAACAGTATTTCAGTTGTATACATGGTAATCAGAACTATAAATGTTTCGTAAAATTAATCATTAAGCAAGTGATCAATTAATTAAAAATCTGAGGACTTTACTGATGATTTTTTCACTAACTTTGTTTTCTTTCAAATTCACAGGTTTAACGGACATGTAAATGCGAGTCTTTGAACAAAATAAGACAACAGTAAGATAACTTAACAGCAAATAACACATCTATAAACTCTTTGTTGGAGAAGCATGCACAAATGGGTCGAATATTCGAATATTCGAATAGTTTGTGATCGAATATTCGAATACTAATTTTGGTATTCGTTGCCATCCCTAACAAAAAAAAACTGTATGTACAAAAATATCAGTACTCGCCGTCAGAATTGTATTCTTCATTACTAAATGCACACAAATTTTAGATAACTGTTCAATGCATCAAGTGAAAAGAACAAACAGATGTAAGTGAAGATCACAACAATCAAGGGCCATAACTCCATATTTAGGATACAATGGAGTTATGAAACCTAATTGTGTGATGGTCCTGAACAAATGTGTGAAGTACCGGTATGAGTGATTTGAATGAAGGGTATTGGAGTTATAAATGAAAATGACAGCTTGCCCTTAAGCATTAACTGGACGCTGACACCTGGGCGAGTAGTAAAACCCTCATTATTCTTCGTTTAGTCAAGCTAAAAATGAAACTATAATGTTAAGCTAAACGCAAATGTTAAATCTGACTGAGTCCAAAAAAAGCAAAACCTTAAAAAAAGGTTTTCCAAATGTTTGTCATCAAAACCCGTTTGAAATGTTGAAGAACTATCATTGATAAATGAATGATCAAAATAAGAAAGGAATGTAACAAAAAATTATGAATTTATCTCAAATTCTCAAAATCAACCAAAAAGCATGTTTTTTACCCCAAAAAGAAGGTCACACTCTGCATCTTCACCATACAATGTGAAGAATGGTATTAGATGTAATTATATTCCAAATATGAAAGCCCTAACACAAGTATTTATTGAGAAAAAGTAAAACAAGAGGGCCATGATGGCCCTATATCGCTCACCTGATTTAATAGAACTTCAATTGTCTTCAATAGTTTTTACTCTTTTTAGGCCAATACTTTTGGACAAGAAGATTTTTAAAGTTTTAACAATGTACATATAAGGAAAACAAGCTCCGCCCACTGGTGGCCACGTTTTTCAACGGATCAAAAATATTTGAACAATCTTGGTAAAGGGTGCCCCAAGGAACATTTGTGCAAAATAATTTTTAAATCCGGCCAGTACTTTTGGACAAGAAGATTTTTAAAGTTTTAACAATGCACATATAAGGAAAACAAGCTCCGCCCCTGGCAGCCATGTTTTTCAATGGATCAAAAATATTTGTACAATCTTGGTAAAGGGTGCCCTAAGGAACATTTGTGCAAAATAATTTTCAAATTGGGCCAGTACTTTTGGACAAGAATATTTTTAAAGTTTTAACAATGCACATATAAGGAAACCAAGCTCCGCCCCCTGGCGGCCATGTTTTTCAACAGATCAAAAATATTTGAACAATCTTGGTAAAGGGTGCCCCAAGGAACATATGTGCAAAATTATTTTCAAATCGGGCCAGTACTTTTGGACAAGAAGAATTTTAAAGTTTTAACAGAGCACATATAAAGAAAATAAGCTCCGCCCCCTGGCGGCCATGTTTTTCAACGGATCGGAAATATTTGAACAATCTTGGTAGAGGGTACCCCAAGGAACATTTGTGCAAAATAATTTTCAAATCGGGCCAGTACTTTTGGACAAGAAGATTTTTTAAGATTTGGCAATTTTTCCCTTTTCTGATGCCACAGCAACCAAAGTTTTACTTGGAATTAATTTCTTTGAACAACTTTGAAAGAGGACCACCTAAGGACCATTCCTGTGAAGTAATTTTGAAATCTGTCCATTGGTTTAGTAGGAGAAGTCATTTGTAGGAAATTGTTAACAGACGCCGACGACGACGACGCACGCCGGACGGTGAGTGATCACAAAAGCTCACCTTGCACTTCGTGCTTAGGTGAGCTAAAAATAAATGAAAATGCCAACTTGCCCTAAAACTTTAACCCCCCCAAAATCATTGTTTTTACCCATAAAAGAATGTCACACTCAGCTTCTTCAGCATTTAATGTGGAGAAAGGTATAAGATGTATTTATATTCCAAATATGAAAGCCCTAGCTAGCATAAGTACTTAATGAGGAAAAAAATAAAATAAATGCCAACTTGCCCTAAAACTTTAACAACCCCAAATCATGTTTTTTACCCCAAAAAGAAGGTCACACTCAGCATCTTCAGCATTCAATGTAAAGAAAGGTATTATACGATGTAACTATATTCTAAATATGAAAGCCCTAGCACAAGTACTTATGAAAGAAAAATGCCAAGTTGCCCTAAAACTTTAACCGGACGCCGACGCCGGGGCGAGTAGTAAAGCTCTCATTATTCTTCAAATAGTCGAGCTAAAAACCAAGGAGCCAAACAGTAAACATTAACCATCATTAACAATGTTACCTACTCTCTGTTATAGATCTAAGTTCAGTTGGCCATGCCTGGATATCTGAAATATCAGCTTTTTCAAGGGTTATATGGACAAATTGGTCAGTATTGTTATCATTCTCATAACCTTTGACCCTTGACGTATTACATGCTCCTGGGCTGTCAGCTGTAAGTGACTTGTTGTTTTCACCACAACTTGTCCTGTTATCAGAAATATCTGCTGGGTAACCATGGAAACAAGGCTCACTATTTGACAGTCTCATCTTCCCTGGGTGTTTGTTACACTCAGAATAGAAGTCATCTTCGTTAATATCATTAAAGGACCTTCTTTTTTTGGGGCACTCCAACTGATCCAGATCATATCCTTGCATATTATCCACATCACTAGCAAAATCAAGGAGTTGATTTGATACTTGACTTGATTCATTATCGCAATGAACTTTCAAACTTTCGTTTCCAAAATCTCCTGAGTTACTTTCAAACTCTGATGCTGTTATAAATGACATTAGAGAATCCATTTCATCCGGTGCACATGATGAACTAAGCAAAGTATCCGAGTTATTTGTGTATGCAGATGCATAATCTGATTCTTCATCACCATTGTCTGGTAACTTAGGTAACAAAAGTAGTTCATTTTCAGGAGATTTATATGCAGAAATGTTCCCTTTTTCTTCTACTTTAGTATGGGATAGGATGGTACTATTGTCTAACAGTATGGTTGGGTGATTCTTTAGGCCTTTGTCATGATTTGTACAGCATTGAGCAAGCATCTTTCCACTCTCATTGTATGTTTCATTGATTTGACAAGAGTGATCAGTCCTTTCTATTGAAGTTAAATCTTTGAAAGGAAAAGCTTTTTCATGGCAATCAAAGTTACTGACAACAACTTTCTTTTCCTCCACCATTAGTTCAGCAAGATTATTGAAATCATTGTCAACTGTTTCAGGAGAACATTTTCTAGCCATTTTTGCATCAGTTTTTATAAAACCATTTTCTCTGAAGGGGTCTTCTTGATTTCTGTTACCACAATGCATGCATTGACCACACCTACCATTACTTACATTGTCTACTAGCACTTCCCCCTTACACACACAACAATTTGGACAATATGACCCGCCACGTTTGCTAGAACCTAGAAGCTCTTGGCCCTCAGATTTCTGGTCAAGTTTCATTGTACATGTACTACCTACCAGCCCTTGGTGTTGAGTATCAGGCCTTATTTCCAAATGTGATATTTTTCTTGTATTTCTACACAATTTCTTGTTTAATCTGTGAGAGTTAATGGCCTCTAATAAAGTAGTGCCCCATACATTCACCTCCCACTCTCTAGATCTGATGTATGGGAAATTTTCTAATCCATGATTATAGTTATTGGATAACTCACCTAGGTTGGTAAATAGATGTCTGGCAACTTGAAGTAATGCCTGGAAAAAACCAAAACATAATGTTATTTTATTCATTTCCCTATATCCTTATATGGTGTTTTCAGTATTTCATACATGGAGAGTTGGAGACATTAAAGAAATAATTGGAAACTCCACATGCATCTCATTCAGTCTGTGACAAAAGAAAACTTTCAGATTCTCATTGCTCTAATAGTTATAAGGGTTTATAAGTCCTCATTCATGTAAACAAACTTTTGAAAATAAAAGAGAACAAACTTCTTGTCTGTAACAGCCTGGTAAGTGTAACTTGCCATTATAACATATATGCTTTGCAATAAAATGCTTGGAAAATGGATCAGTACATAAAGTTTCTCACAGGTCTAAAAAAGTCAAAGTAGACTGTCTTGTCTTTGTCCTTTAATTCCCTTTTCTTTTTATTCAACCAAACCCTATTTATGGGTACTCAAAATAAGTATTTCAATGACCAGTTTCATTTGAGTACCTACAACATAGAATTTCAGAACATAACATGATATAACCACATTTATTGAGCTATGTTTCTATAATAACAAGAGGGCCATGATGGCCGTGGATCGCTCACCTGATATTTATTTTTTTCACTTTAACCATATAAGCCCCGCTCCCTGGCGGCCATAGTTTTTCGACCAATCAACATGGCTTAAACGAATCTGATAGAGGGTCACCCTAGCAACATCTCTACAAAATTATTATAAAATCGGCCCAACACTTTCGGAGGAGAATATTTTTTAAGTTTTCACTTTAGCCATATAAGGCAAAATAGCCCCGCCCCTGGTGACCATGTTTTTCGTCCAATCAACATGGCTTGGAGGTATCTGATAGTGGGTCACTTAAGGAATATTTCTACAAAATTATTTGAAAATCGACCTGACACTTTTGGAGGAGAAGATTTTTTAAGTTTTCACTATAGCCATATAAGGCAAAATAGCCCCGCACCCTGGCGGCCATGTTTTTCAATCAATCAACATGGCTTGAAGGAATCAGTTAAAGGGTCATCCAAGGAGCATTTCTACAAAGTTATTTGAAAATCCGCCAACCGGTTTGGGAGAAGAAGAATTTTAAAGTTTTTTTCGTTTCGTTGCCATGGAAACAAGAATTCTGCATGGATCCCAAAAATATGAAGGAATTCTGGACAGGTGATGTCATTGAGAGTATACTTTCTGTGAAGTTTCATTCTAATTGACCTGCTGGTTACTGAGGAGAAGATGATGACGGACAAAGGACGACAGACGTCAGACAGGTGAGCTAAAAAGGTTTACATTTCCATAATATCATTTTGGACTCTTACTTCAACAACAACTTAAAGCCCAGAGGCTAATAGATGTATATTATTACTTGATATCGTTTAACTTGTCATGAAATTTGTGAAAAAATGTATATACTTTTTACATACATAAGTTTTCATCTAATTAAAAAATATTATGCCCTTTTATGAAAAAACATGTATGTTATAATAACATTTATGTTTGAACACAATTCAGAATCAGGTTAATATTTGGAAGTAATACAGTTCTGTAGTTGATATTTGGAGAAATTCTACAATTATCTCAAATATGATAAATTAGCAGCTGATGATTTTGAAAATATCTAAGCAAAATTTTGGCTCGTAAGTCGCCTGCTGCAGAGGCGTCAGAAAGCGTCAATATGAGGGAAAGGGTTAACTGATGAGGTCTATGAAATAATCAAATATCTTGTTACCTGTGTTTGTATTTTAATTTTTCGTTCATTCTGGAAGGCTAGCGTTGAAGTCAAAACAGTGGATGTGTAACGGAAACATTGTCGTATACATGTAACATCACGCTCTGAAAATCTGAAATATATCCTCAACTCTTATAATGGTACAATTTGTTACTGTTAGTGTTCATGCAATGTTTTATTTAACCCTTTTCCGATATACAACAAATCTGTAGCAGACAACTTTGAAAACATCTTGGCAATCATAGTGAAAACCTCTAAAAATGAAAGAATAATTATTAAAAACAGTTCGAAACAAAGTGACAAAAGAATAAATTTATCATTTTGAGCAATCTCTTTTTGTCACAATGTTTTCAAAAGTCTCCTTCTGAAGAGGCATCAGAAAGTGTCTGTATGTTGGTAAGGGTTAACCTTCATCGCTTTGAATGTTATACAAGTCTTCTTCTTTGAACTGATGGAATTCTTAATGTATCATTGTGAACACATTGCAGCAGAGTGCAACAAAGGTCATCCGCAGCTTAGAAAACAATAAGTCCTCCTGAGCCACTTACAATTTAAACCATCAACTGATGAGCATAAACCTTTTCCCACAAACAGCAGATGACGTCTCCATTAAATCAAATCGTCTTTCACCCTTTCCCACATGTAGACGCATTTTGATGTCTCAACAGCAGCAGACTTTTGAAACATTGTGGCAAAAGAAGAAATTGCTCCTATTGCCAAAATGTTTTCAATTCTCTTCAATAATTTAATTCTCCTTTAAAGAAATGTTCTTTAATTTTGTATGGATGTTGTCAAAGTCATCTACTTCTGTTTTAACGAATGAGGAAAAGCGAGCAACTGATGTACATAAGCCTTTCCTAATCAATTCTACAGCAGACAACTTTGGATTGCTAAACAATGGAGAATGCCTAGAGATGCACACATATCTGGGTCTTTGCTTGTCACAAGTTCCAGTTGTGTGTTATGGAAAACATGATAAGGACAAGTGGTGTGTGTTAACCCTTTCCCTCATATAGACGCTTTCTGACACCTCTACAGCAGACGGCTTTTTGAAAACATAGTGACAAAAGAACAGAACGTGCAATTTCTCCTTTTGCCACAATGTTTTCCACTTTTTGTCATAGGTTATTCATTCAATTATGGAGATTTTCTATGTTTGGAGATTTTCTATGTTTTGACAAAATACGTTCAAAGTCGTCTGCTGCAGAATTGTCGTATGAGGGAAAGGGTTAAAGCTAAATGACATACACATAAAAGACAAGAGGACAAGCTTCAGGCATTTAAAAACAGACAGAACATGTTTCTGATTAATGAAGCGAGAACTCTTGATAGATGTTAAATATTGAATGTGCAGCGTGCAGCACCTTCCTGCACAGTCTTCTATCCCTTAACACTTCCCCAGATACAGATTTAGACACCTGTGCTTCTGGAACAACTTTGGATTGCTAAACAATGGAGAATGCCTAGAGATGCACACATATCTGGGTCTTTGCTTGTCACAAGTTCCAGTTGTGTGTTATGGAAAACATGATTAGGACAAGTGGTGTGTGTTAACCCTTTCCCTCATATAGACGCTTTCTGACACCTCTACAGCAGACGGCTTTTTGAAAACATAGTGACAAAAGAACAGAACGTGCAATTTCTCCTTTTGCCACAATGTTTTCCACTTTTTGTCATAGGTTATTCATTCAATTATGGAGATTTTCTATGTTTGGAGATTTTCTATGTTTTGACAAAATACGTTCAAAGTCGTCTGCTGCAGAATTGTCGTATGAGGGAAAGGGTTAAAGCTAAATGACATACACATAAAAGACAAGAGGACAAGCTTCAGGCATTTAAAAACAGACAGAACATGTTTCTGATTAATGAAGCGAGAACTCTTGATAGATGTTAAATATTGAATGTGCAGCGTGCAGCACCTTCCTGCACAGTCTTCTATCCCTTAACACTTCCCCAGATACAGATTTAGACACCTGTGCTTCTGGAAATATTTTGTACCAAGGACAAATTGCAATAGAATGGCATTTTCTCCTTTTTCTCAATATTTTTAACCCTTTCCCACCTACAGACTCATTTTGACACATCTGCAGCAGACGACTTTTGAAAACATCGTGACAAAAAGAGCAATTGCTCAAAATTAGCAATGTCTCCTTTTATTTCAATAATTATACCTACAATTCTAGAGATTTTCCATATTTTGAGCAGACATATTCAAAGTCGTCTGCTGCAGATTTGCTGTATGTGGGAAAGGGTTAAGTCTGCATCAATATCAAGACTTTTAATTTCCAAGACAAAAATTATAATCAGGTAGGACAACCAATAAATCTTCCCAAAAAGAAAATACTTCTGACGTCATCCAGGCACTCAAAATATTTTGTAAAAAAGATTTACCGTTTCCCACATACAACAATTCTGCAGCAGACAACTTTGAAAACGTGCAGACAGAAGAATGGAATATCTCAAAAAATAAAAGTGTACTTGCTGAAAGGAGAAATTATTAGTTTTGAGCAATTTCTTCTTTTGTCACAATTTTTTCAACAAGTCATCAGAGGTGTCAAAAAGTGTTAAAGGCTGGTATTAAAGAAATCCTCCACATCCAAGAATGTGAAAAATTAATACTTTCATACTAACAGATTTATTTTGATGCAACCGTTTATTATGAGCAATTTCTCCTTTAACAACCATGTTTTCAACTCTATTCAATAATTATACTCACATTTATAGAGATTTTTCAAATCTATATCTGAATGTTTTATAAATTGTATGATGCAGATTTATGAAATATTCTCAAGTGCTAATATCAATTTTCTTCATACATTCTGAGACTTACAATATTATTTTAAACATTATGGGAAACAAAGATCTATTTCTGATGATAAGCAGCTTTTCCATACTGTTTGATGCCTTTCACTTTTTGATCATAACTAACATTTGAATACACATACGTAATACATTTTATTCACAATTTTCAAATTTGAGAAAATCCATAAAGTATTTTTTATATATGAAAGCATTATGATTGAATAAAGTAAAACAAGAGGGCCATGATGGCCCTTGAATCGCTCACCTGATTTTATTTTTTTTTCACTTTAGCTATATAAGCCCCGCCCCCTGGCGGCCATAGTTTCCGACGAATCAACTTGGCTTGAAGGAATCTGATAGAGGGTCACCCTAGGAACATTTCTACAAAATTATTTGAAAATCGGCCTGACACTTATGGAGGAGAAGATTTTTTAAGTTTTCACTATAGCCATAAAAGGCAAAATAGCCCCGCCCCCAGGCGGCCATGTTTTTTGACCAATCAACATGGCTTGAAGGAATCTGATAGAGGATCACCCAAGGAACATTTCTACAAAATTATTTGAAAATCGGCCTGACACTTTTGGAGAAGAAGATTTTTTAAGTTTGCACTTTAGCCATATAAGGCAAAATAGCCCCGACCCCCTGGCGGCCATGTTTTTCGACCAATCAACATGGCTTGAAGGAATCTGATAGAGGGTCACCCAAGGAACATTTCTACAAAATTATTTGAAAATGGGCCTGACACTTTCGGAGGAGAAGATTTTTTTAAGTTTTCACTATAGCCATATAAGGCAAAATAGCCCCGCCCCTCCTGGCGGCCATGTTTTTCGACCAATCAACATGGCTTGAAGGAATCTGATAGAGGGTCATCCAAGGAACATTTCTACAAAATTATTTAAAAATCTGCCAACCAGTTTGGGAGAAGAAGAATTTTGAAGTTTTTTCGGTTTCGTTGCCATGGAAACCAGAATTTTGCATGGATCCCAAATATTTGAAGGAATTCTGGTGAGGTCATTGAGAGGATGCTTTCTGTGAAGTTTCATCCACATTGACCTACTGGTTACTGAGGAGAAGAAGTTGACGGACGACGGACGACGCACGCCGGACAAAAGGCGATCACAATAACTCACCTTGAGCAAAGCTCAGGTGAGCTAAAAACAACATTATGGCAAATGGAAACAAGAGGCCCTTGAGGGCCTATGCTCTACTGGTATGGTTCTTTGGTCATTTTAAATCCAGAGCATGTATGTATAGTGAAGATCGGATAGTAAATGGAGGCTCTTTTGTGTTCACAAGCTGTATTATAGCAATTTTTACAATTTCATGGGCCATAATCCGGTCTTGGCAGATCTGGCTGGTTTTCAAAAGGAACCAAGCTCTCATCAATATTTAACTACTATCTAAGTTTGGTGAAGATCAGATAGTAAATAAAGCCTCTATTGTGTTCACATGCTCAATTATAGCAATTTGAAAGGTTTTCGAAAGGAACCGAGCTCTCATGGATATCTAACTACTGTATAAGTTTGGTTGTGATACAATCAAAAGTGAAGACTGTATCGTGTAAACAAGCTCTTTTATAGCAATTTTGACCATTTCAAGGGCCGTAATCCAGTCATGCATGGGCAGATCTGGCTGGTTTTCGAAAGGAACTGAGCTCTCATGGATATCTAACTACTGTATAAGTTTGGTTGTGATACAATCAAAAGTGAAGACTGTATCGTGTAAACAAGCTCTTTTATAGCAATTTTGACCATTTCAAGGGCCATAATCCAGTCATGCATGGGCAGATCTGGCTGGTTTTCGAAAGGAACCGAGCTCTCATGGATATCTAACTACTGTATAAGTTTAGTTGAGATACAATCAAAAGTGAACACTGTATCGTGTTAACAAGAAATTGTTTACGGACGCACGGACGCACGCACGCACAACGGACAAATCGCCACGACATAAGCCCTTCTGGCCTTTGGCCAGTAGAGCTAAAAATTGCTCATTAAGAGTAATTTCACCTTTTGCCAAAATGTTTTCAAAATTCGTCTGCTGCAAAGGCTTAAGAAAGCGTCTGTTCGTCGGAAAGGGTTAAATTCAAAAGATGTAGTAGTGTAAAGCACCCTGTTCTACGAAACACCAACCATAGAACATTTGCAGTAAAAGTACTTCTAGACCCACCCATGCATTTTTATCAGGATCTGTACTGTTCACTAATTGGTCATGGAATATATCGACACATAATTCTAACTTATATTGTACATTGTCTTTAGACTGCATAGCTGTGTGTGTGTGTGTGTGTGTGTGTGTGTGTGTCTACACTGGTGATAAACATGCAGTGGCTGGTTCGTCTGTAGCACAGCTCCGAGTAAATGAAGAAATTGATCGGGGAGGGGGAGGTTATTTAGCTCCTGAGAAATATCTAAATGACATTCTAATTGAAAAACTGGATTAGTGAAATAATGTTACCAAATTTGTAAATGTAATTTTCACTTGAATACTTGATAAATGCTTGAGGCTTACTATTTAACCCTTTCCCAAATACAAACAAATCTACAGCAGGTGAATTTGAACACATCTAGGTAACAATATAAAAAATCTCTGTAAATGAAATGATATTTTTTTGAAAACACTGTGGCAAAAGGGGAAATTGATCATTATGAGCAATTTCTCCTAAGCCATAATACTTTCAAAAGGCATCTTTACTTTTCACCAATTGATCAATGCTGAGTGCATGGCGACGAAGCATCCTGGGTTCAAACCCAGCTCATATTATCCATAGAGCAGAGCCCTTGGACAAGGTACATTTCTAAGCCTTTGTGGAAGACAGTGATACAGTGATAGAATGTTGGACTCTCCTACCAAAGGTTCTCAGGTTCGAATCCTGTGTTGAGCAGGTTCTTTCTTTGGGATTTTTCCCTGCAAACTGTGATAGTACTGGTTATGTCTCCAGGAAGAAGACATAAAGCATGATTAATGTAAGCTTAAATCTTGTTTCCCAATCAATGTTAAATAAATAAATTTAAACTAATCCCATAACTGGTTAGAAACCCAGGAGTGAAGGGCTTGTGTACTGTCACTATAATATAACTAATATTAGTTAACCCTTTCCCTCATACGACAATTCTACAGCAGACGACTTTGAACATATTTCGCCAAAAAAGGGAAAATCCCTTTAATTTAATGGATAACCTATGACTAAAAGTGGAAAACATTGTGGCAAAAGGAGAAATTACTTGTTTTGAGCAATTTCTTCTTTTGTCACTATGTTTTCAAAAAGCCATCTGCTGCAGAGGCGTCAGCAAGCGTCTATATGAGGTAAAGGGTTAAATATGTAATGTTAGAGCATCTGCCTTGGATGCTTGAGATCCATGTTTGATCCCCTGCCAGGCCATACCAGATACTTGAGAAATAGTAGTAATGGTTTTCCCTCCTTGGCACTCAGAATTGTAGGGTTAGCATTCTGCCTGACTCGCTGGTGTCAGGATAAATGGACCAGTAGTACTGGTAAATGCTGTGGTAGATTATTTTCTTTTTTTTAAACAGCCATAAACACCATAGAAACAAACAAATTATCTCTTTCTGCAATTTAGATAAAACGTTGGTAGCATATCTCTAGAGACCATACTGATGGTGTAGTGATGACATTTATCACCTTTAGTATGACATTTTGACATTTCTACAGCAATAGCTGACAAAAAAGCCCTATTTTTTTCATAGCTTCCAATTTTTATTTATTTACAGTTGTTATGTTATGGAATGTACTTCATGGTTTTGCTGCAACGACAAACACTGGAGGAAGGCATTGTCACAAAAGAAGCATCTGAGCAATTCCTCCTTGTGTCACAATCTTTTCAATTCTATTCAATAATTATATAGAATAATATAGATGTTTGAAAAGATGTCTACTGCAGATTTGATGTATATTTGAAGGGTTATATCATGACCTCTATATTTTGGTTCATTCTGTCAAATCATATAAGTTAAAAACACAACTTAAACCAAAACAACGTAATGATGCCCACACTTGGAGATTAACCCTTTCCCTTTCTGACACTCCTACAGCAGACGAATTTGGAACAAATTGTGGCAAAAGGTGAAATTGATGATTTATATCTTTGAACAGTTTTGAAAGAGAACCACTAAAGGAACATTTCTGTGGAATTTAGTTGAAATTTTTGCAGTGGATTAGGACGAGATGTTATTTGAAGCTAAAAGTTAATTTTACCCCTTTTCTGATGTCACTTGGTTGCTTTGTCTTTGAACCAATCAATATGGCTTGAAAGAAATCATGTAGAATGTCACTGAAGGAACATTTCTATGCCACTATCTTGAAATCAGACAAACACTTTTATGAGAATGGAAATTTTAAATTGAGTCATTGTTCCCCTTTTCTGATGCCGCCTAGCTGCCACGTTTTTCAACCAATCTATATGGCTTGAACAATTTTTGTAGAAGGTCACCCAAAGATTAATTCTACAAACATATGCTGTAATCAGATTCAGAGGAGAAGAATTTTTCTCCCCATTTCTAATGCTGCCAAAACTAAAGTTGTCCATAGAATTTAAACCTTTGAACACTTTTGAAAGAGGACCCACCAAATGAACATTTCTGTGAAGTTTGGTTGAAATTGGCCCAGTGATTTAAGATGAGGTGTCATTTAACCCATTCCCTTATACAACAATTCTGCAGCAGACGACTTTGAACATATCTTGTCAAAAAATGGAAAATCTCTATAATTGAATGGATAACCTATGACTATATATAAAAGTGGAAAACATTATGGCAAAAGGAGAAATTGCTCGTTTTGAGCAATTTCTTCTTTTGTCACTATGTTTTCAAAAGCCAACTGCTGCAGAGGCGTTAAAAAGCATCTATATGAGGCAAAGGGTTAAAGATATAAAGGATGATGACGGACAGACGGTGATCAGAATAGATCACCTTAAGCCTTTAGCTCTGTTGATCTAAAAATAAAATTAAAACTAGAACTATCACTGAAGATGATAAATACCCCCAAAACAGCACCTTGACTCAAAATATGGCTTCCGACCGACCAACAAAATATACCGCACTTCCTCTTAATGTGTTGTATCATCCTATGAAGTTTTATTAAATTCCAACAATTTGTTTTAAAGTTATGCTCTGGACAAGACTCTACGAAAAAGAAAAAGTAACAAAGGGCAATAACTCTGTAATTATGTAAATTAGAGTTATGGTTCTTGTACACTGCACTTCCTCTGATTATGCTCTACCATTGTATGCAGTTTTATTAGATTCCATCTGTTAGTTATTAAGTAATTATCCGGACAAGAAAAAGTAACAAAGGGCAATAACTCTGTATTTAGATTAAATAGAGTTATGGTTTATGTACACTGCACTTCCTCTCAATGTGTTGTATCATCCTATGAAGTTTTATTAAATTCCAACAAATAGTTTTAAAGTTATGCTCCGGACAAGACTCTACGAATCAGAAAAAGTAACAAAGGGCAATAACTCTGTAATTATGTAAAGTAGTGTTATGTTTCTTGTACACTGCACTTCCTCTGATTATGCTCTACCATTATATGTAGTTTTATTAGATTCCATCTATTAGTTATTAAGTAATTCTACGGACAAGAAAAAGTAACAAAGGGCAATAACTCTGTATCTAGATAAAATAGAGTTATGGTTCCTGTACACCGCACTTCCTCTCAATGTGTTGTATCATCCTATGAAGTTTTATTTAATTCCAACGATTTGTTTTAAAGTTATGCTCTGGACAAGACTCTACGAATAAGAAAAAGTAACAAAGGGCAATAACTCTGTAATTATGTAAATTAGAGTTATGGTTCTTGTACACTGCACTTCCTCTCATTATGCTCTACCATTGTATGCAGTTTTATTAGATTCCATCTGTTAGTTATTAAGTAATTCTCCGGACAAGAAAAAGTAACAAAGGGCAATAACTCTGTATTTAGATTAAATAGAGTTATGGTTCCTGTACACTGCACTTCCTCTCAATGTGTTGTATCATCCTATGAAGTTTTATTAAATTCCAACAATTTGTTTTAAAGTTATGCTCCGGACAAGACTCTACGAATAAGAAAAAGTAACAAAGGGCAATAACTCTGTAATTATGTAAATTAGAGTTATGGTTCTTGTACACTGCACTTCCTCTCATTATGCTCTACCATTGTATGCAGTTTTATTAGATTCCATCTGTTAGTTATTAAGTAATTCTCCGGACAAGAAAAAGTAACAAAGGGCAATAACACTGTATTTAGATAAAATAGAGTTATGGTTCCTGTACACCGCACTTCCTCTCAATGTGTTGTATCATCCTATGAAGTTTCGTTCAAATCCAATGTTGCATTGTTAAGATATGGTCCGGACAAAATATGGCTTCCGACCGACCGACCGACCGACAGACCGACCGACCGACCGACCGACCGACACAGTGACTCCTATATACCCCCCCAAAACTTTGTTTTTTGGGGGTATAATTACTGATAGGAAGTTATTTGCCAACAAATGTATGCCGTAGAAAACATCTTTCAAGAAAGTGTCAAATATCCCTTGGCATTAATAAACGGATAATGATTTTCTGTAATTTCATTTAATCTTACCGGTTCCCATTTTGTTTGTTGACAAGACATGCTAATGCTATGAGATTATCGTCATTGCGGCTGGTCACCGGAACACACAAAAATGATCTCAGAGGAATCTCAACAACCTCCTCAATGCCTTTTCTGTTTTCCTGAAAATGGAAAATTGAATTCAGGCTATTAAGTCTGCATTCTAATTAAAGTCTCAAACCTACTGGCTGTTATTTGATTCTATATTAAAGCAAAAACTGTCAAAAAACGTTTCTTACGAAATTGTTTTTCCCCTTAAATAGCTTTTAACCATTTCCCTGGTATAACCTATGGGTTCTTTTAACCCTTTCCACAAACATCAAATCTGCAGCAAACACTCTTGAAGACACTTTGCCAAAATGTTGAAAATTGCTAAACATGAAGTTGTTGCAAAGTACAATGTTTTTACAGTCAATTGCTGCATCAAAATGTATCTGCAGTAAATGACTTTTAAAAAAACATTGTGGGTAAAGAAGAAATTGCTCATAAATAGCAATTTCTCCTTTTGTCACAATGTTTTTACCTCTATTCACTAATGACACATTCATTTATAGAGATTTTCCATACTTTACACTAGTTGTCTGCTGCAGATTTGCTGTATATGGGAAAGGGTTAACAGTTTTCTGCAACAACAACATCAGATGAAAAATCTAAACATCTTGCATCCTGACAGTATAATTTTGATAAACAGCTGAAAAGGTTGTGTGAATATATGACAAATTGCTTCTTTTGCAGCAAATCTACGGTAGAATACTAGTAAAAATTATGGTAAATCTTTAAACATGAAAGTATAATTATTGAAAAGTGTTGAACACAAGATTTATAAAATTGTCTGCATGTTGGAAAGTGTCAAGAGTGAAAATGCATTAAAAGCTAAGACTATATTTTAATACAGCTTAAAACCAAAAAACAGATATATTTTGCTTCTAAAGCACAAACATTTAATACAGACTTTCATTAGAAATGCACTGCAAGATTTCAAGTTTGCCTCCAAGGGATTGGATCCAAATTTATAAGCTTCAAAGAGTAAATATTCATAGGACATTTCAGACAGAATTGTAGTGATAAAATTTCCCTAGATACTTGTAATATTGCTTGAGGAATTTTTGGTGGCACGCAAAATGTCTGCTTTTATTACACTACTGTGGGTCTTTAAATACATATCACATTTGTTAATAAGACAACTTAACTCATCAATTTAATGATAGACCAATTCTGACAACATATGCACCAAAAGAAAAATATCTAAAAATGGTAAATTTCTCCTTTTCTAACAAAATTTTCAACTTTGTGATTACATAAAACTTCCACATTTTAATGTTATATTGAGCATAATAAGCAATTTCATCCTTTACCAAATATTTTTCTTTCTGGATCAAAATCATGTATCCACCTGTCTAGATGTTAAAACATACATCTACTGTGTTTTAATTAGAGATGGGAACGAATATTCGAATACTACTTCCGAATAAGAATATTCGTTTTCAGTCTACGATTTTTTTTAAGAAATAAATAAAAAGTGACCTAAAAGTATTAGTAAAATTCTGACAGATGTCGTGAGTTGGAGCTAATCATGATTAAGGGTGAAGTGATAAAGAGGGTGTATGTTTCGTATGTTGTGTTTTTACAACTGTGTCAAACCTTAAGTATCAATTATACAATCGATAATTGTCAGGCGTACGTTTACCCAAGTTCTTATCAAGTGTAACCAGACATCACCTTGACGACCGGTTTGTTTGATATGATTTAATAAACACACATGTATAAACGGTGACAGTAAAAGTCATTCAGAAGCGTCAGAAAGCGTCTGTATGAGGGAAAGGTTTAAAGTTCTACATGGAATTCAAAAAGGGAACTTAAGGAACATTCACATGACAATATTTAGGAATTGGCCCATTGGTTTAGGAGGAGAATTAATTTTGTTTGTAAGAAAATGTAACAAGAGGTCCACGATGGCCCTGGATCGCTCACCTGACTTATGCAATGTGATTTGTCATGCCAACTACACAGTCAACCACATTAAGTCATTTTGTGGTCAGGTAAGCTAATACAAGAGGCCCAAGATCGCTCACCTGACTTATGCAATGCGCTTTGTCATGCCAACTACGCAGTCAACCACATCAAGTCATTTTGTGGTCAGGTAAGCTAATACAAGAGGCCCAAGAGGGCCAGTAATGCTCCACTGCCATTAGGCAAAAATTAATTCTCCAATAAGCCCCGCCCTCTGGTGGCCATGTTTTTTGACCGATCACCGTGGCTTGAAGGAATCTCGTAGAGTGTCACTCAAGAAACATTTCTGAAGATTATTTGAAAATCGGCCAAATAGTTTGGGAGAAGAAGATTTTTAAAATAATTCACTATAATATACGGCTAATAATCCCTTCCCCCTGGCAGCCATATTTTAAGACCAATCATTATAACTTGGAAGAATCTGATAGAGAGTCACCCAAAGAACATTTTTAAACAAGATGTGTTTGTGAAACACTGATGCCCCCCAATGGCAACATCTAGGTCAAAGGTCAAGGTCGCCAGGTCAAAAATGTTGGTACTGACAGAAAGGTCATGTCACAAGGAATACACATGTGAAATATGGTAGCCGTACCTGTTATGGTTCAAAAGTAGTGGTCAAGGATAAAGTTTTTTTCGAGAATGGCAACATCTAGGTCAAAGGTCAAGGTGAAAAATTTTGGTACTGACAGAAAGGTCATATCACAAGGTATACACATGTGAAATATGGTAGCCTTACCTGTTATGGTTCAAAAGAAGTGGGGAAGGTTAAAAAAAAAATTGAGAATGGCAACATCTAGGTCAAAGGTCAAGGTCGCCAGGTCAAAAATGTTGGTACTGACAGAAAGGTCATGTCACAAGGAATACACATGTGAAATATGGTAGCCGTACCTGTTATGGTTCAAAAGTAGTGGTCAAGGATAATTTTTTTTTCGAGAATGGCAACATCTAGGTCAAAGGTCAAGGTCGCAAGGTGAAAATTTTTGGTACTGACAGAAAGGTCATATATTCCTATATTTCTTATAGATTTCCATTTATTTTTAACTTTTCGTACAAATGTTAATTCCAGCAATTTAATGATCTTAAATATCGATTTTAAAAAAATTGATTAAAAAGACGACAATTTTCAATCCGTGTTTTTCTGCTCATTTTATACATACCCAAAATACCGATTTTAAAAAAAATGATTAAAAAGCCGACAATAATTTTCAATCTGTGTTTTACGTCTGCTTTTTATACATATCCAAAATGGCGGCCCCCATGGATTTTTCCAGTTTCATTTCAGAAAGCTTCATGGGTTATTGAAAAAAAAAAAAAAACCATTTATGTTTTTTTCTCGTATAAGGTAAAACAGCCCTGCCCCCTGGCAGCCATGTTTTTCAACCAATCAACATGGCTTGAAGGAATCTGATAGAGGGTCACCACAGGAACATTTCTACAAGATTATTTGAAAATCGGCCAACCAGTTTGGGAGAAGAAGAATTTTAAAGTTGTTTTTGTTTGGTTGCCATGGAAACCAGAATTCTACATGGATCCCAAAAATTTGAAGGAATTCTGGTGAGTTCATTGAGATGATGCTTTCTGTGAAGTTTCATCCCAATTGACCCACTGGTTACTGAGGAAAAGATGTTGATGGACGACAGACGACGCACGCCAGACGCCGGACAAAAGGCAATCACAAAAACTCACCTTGAGCACTATGTGCTCAGGTGAGCTAAAAAGACGGACAGACAGACGACAACACCTAAGACAAAGGATTTCGTCTGATCACAATAGTTCAACCAGCCCTTTGTGCTGTGGCGATCTTAAAATAAGCATATCAGTACCAACTGGAAAAATTGCTCATTACAAGCAATGTCATCTTTTCCTACAACGTTTTCAAAATTTGTCGCTATAAATGGCCTGAAATGCGGTCTGTATAAAGGGAAGGATAAAACCAAAAGGCAGTGAAATCACATTGCTCGGCAGCATAGTATCTAACATGTTTGACCTTTTATGAAATGAACCTGTAGAATTTAAACTGTCACTCATTATTCACTCTGAGCAACCACAAACTAACTTCATTTCCTGACGGCAGAAAGAATCAATATCTTGTAACGTTATTACTGAACATTTCGAGAAATCGGATTATTTCCCCCTTTTTTCAGGAGCACATCCCAGACAGGATATTAATTTCCTTTCTACTGTAGGAATCATCAGTTCTTTTTCCCACATATAGACGCTTTCTGACACATCTGCAGCAGATGACTTTTGAAATCATTGTGGCAAAAGGAGAAATTGCTCATTATGAGCAATTTCTCCATTTGCCACAATGATTTCAACTCTATTCAAAAATCATACAATGATTCAAAGTTATTTTCTATTTGTTGGACTTGATCATTTCAAAGTCATCTGCTGCATATTGATTGTATGTGTGAGATGGTATATTTATTGTATGTGGGAGATGGTATATTTATTGTATGTGGGAGATGGTACCGGTACCTGATGTTACATCTTTAGTGTCTGCTGCCTTGAAAACATCAGAGGATCTAACAGAATACTGGAAGTGTAGATCTAGTCTCCGAACAGAGTTTACCCTTTCCCACTTGTAGCCGCATATTGACGCCTCGGCAGCAGACAACTTTCGAAGACATGATGAGCAATTTCTCCTTTTGCCACAATGTTTTTAACTCTTCTAAACAATTCAATCATTAAACTTTCCTTTATTGAGATTTTACATGAACTTGCCTAGATGTCTTCAAAGACATCTGCTGCCAATGTGTTGTATGAGAGAAAGGTTAAAACATATTGTGGGAAAAAAGAGAAAATTGCATTTAGACACCTCTAAATCAGACGACTTTTGCTGCCTCTCAAACAGAAGACTTTTGCCAAAATGCTTTCAATTCTATTCATAAACCAAACTTTAATATAAAAAGATTTTCTTTATTTTGCCTGGATGGTTTCAAAGCTGAATATTGTGTACTTGTTGTAAGGGGAACATGTTAAATGAAGGGAAAAGTGTAAACCATTGATTAACAGCATGGATGCACATTCTGTCACATTTCTACAAATTGTTCTCTCTCTGTGAATAATTATGAAATCAGGCATACCTAATTCATATACACTTTTGCCGACAATAATCCACCCAACCCCAAACAATGTTTGCAGACTCTGCAGCACAATGGTTTTACATAAATGAACCTTTACCCAGCTATTTTTCAAAGGACAAATAAAGTTTCCCAAGAAGGAATACAGATCTGACTGTAAGTATGTTTGGGCTGATCTTGATCTACAATGTTCGCAAATGTTCACGCTCATATATAATCAAATTATTTTGTAAAATATTTTGCTTCTAGTTCAAAGCAAAATCTTTCTTTAAACTTACTTGTAAAAAGGCATGCGTAAATCTTTTCTTTTTTTTCTATTCTTATTTATTTAATGCATCTGTACAAAGAAAGATGCATGAAAAACTTAAGATGTGAAACTTCTTGCTGAGTTACCCAGAAGATTATCATCGTTGGATAAAACCTTATGATCTATGATACCTGTTTGAAGTCCTAAAGATTCATTGACTGGAGTTAAATGTGACTTTCATCAGTATTTCAGTAATATCAAAGAAAGCAGATCACCAATCCAGGTGTTTCCTAGCTTTCTTGCACCACTACTCTATGTAGCATTCTTCCCTTGCAACTTGCTGCCTTCCACAAAGAATCTTTTTAGCCCATAGGAGGAAGACAAATGACACTGGTAACAAAGATTGTTGTCAGTCGTGGTAAAGAATGCTGCCAAAGCCGGAATTCAAACTCACAACGTCCATATCAAAGGCCCTAATTGTAACTGACTGAACAAATGAGGCTTGACAGCCTTGTTATAACTGCGCAATTTGCAGCTTAAACACTAATTTCTAGAGAAGAATCATTTTCCCTTTCTCACAAACAGTCACATTCTGCATCTACGAAGCAGAAATCATAATGAGCAACTTCTCCATTTGCCAGAACTATTTCAACTATATAAAATAGTTCTATTTTCATTAATAGACATTTCGTTATTGATGTGTTCAGTCGTCTGCCAAATACTTGCTGTAGGTGGGAAAGGGTTAACGTTTTAAGGACAGCTATAGGGACTAGACTGACCACTGGTGGCTATTTTGTTTCCACCACACATTATGGTTTAGTTAATTTAGCCTGTGAGATTATTCTGCAGTCAGACCATTAGTTTCAAAGGAGACTGAACTTATTCTGATTTTAGACTTTTAGATTTTAGAGAAACTTTTAATAACACCTGGAACCTTATTTGACCAATCAAGATCATTCAACATTCTTGGAATTGAAAAGAAAATTTCTGAAAAATTGTTTTAAAATCTGACTGGTTATTTCATGGAAGATTTTAATTTTTCACAAACTTGAACTGATATGATTACTAAAGAGATCATACTTGCGTGAACACAATAGTTCACCCGAGCTGAACACAATAGTTCACCCGAGCTGAACACAATAGCTCACCCGAGCACATGGTGCGCATGACACTTGGAGAGATTTCAAAAACTTTGTGAAAAATAAAGTAATTTTATTTTGAAGAGTTGAAAACATATATAGTGGCAAAAAGAGTAATTGCTCATGATTAGCAATATCTCTATTTGCCACAATGTTTTCAAAAGTTGTCAGCTGCAGAGGCAGCAAAAAATGTAGAAAAAGAGTTAACCCAATCACAAAGCTAGAGACACAGAAAGGACTTACCACTGGTATATCATCTAAGTTCAATGGTTGTTTGGTTTCTAAAGCCACAGAAAAACTACTACTTTGACCCTGGAAATATAATATACACATATAAATAAGATGCAGACAATGATGCTTCCACAAGTCAAAACATATTATTCATCAGATTTTATTTTATACGTTGTTTTGACAACATCAAGGACTGACAACCCAAGCTGAGATACCTGTGACAATTTCTCAGCAAGCTAAAGTTATCATGCCCTTTCCCACATATAGACACTTTCTGACATCTCAAAAGAAGATGAATTTTAAAAACAAAGCAGCGAAAGGAGAAATTGCTCATGATGAGCTATATTTCCAATAGCCATATTGTTTTCAACAGTAATTCAATCATTATACTTTCATTTGCATATTTTGTCAAGATGTTTTCAAAAAGTCTGCTGCAGATTTGTTGCATGTGAGGAAGGGTTAAAACAAGTGTTCAAAGTTAGACATATGTTGCCTGTGATTAGTTCAGTAAGTGAAGATTGACAGACAGATAGACCAGCGGATGCATAGAGAGGACAGGAACATTATCCCATGTGTCACTATGCCAATATGATGTCAAACTGAAACTGTCATCCGTTGATTAGAACACTAACAACCACATTTTTTTAATCAAAAACAATAATGAAACAAATGACACTGTTCCCTCTCTCATTATACTCTATTCTATTGTATCATTCTGACTTTATATAATAATATGTATGTATATTGTAATAGAGCTTATGCTATTTATGTAAAATTTGTAAATGCAAGCAAAATGAATAAAGATTTAAAAAAAAATAAAAGTTAAGTTATACAAAAGGGACATATGAGCCAATGCATGAGAAAAGATACAAATTGGCTTTTGTGAACATTATAGAACCATATCAGCTTTTCCATCCGCGGTCGGATCAAGATCTACACTGTTCACATATTACTTACACAAGCTGGTTAGAAGATTCTGTCAACTTGTGTAGATCCTGATAAGACTGAACAGGTGGACAAGATGATCTGAATCTGCACTGTTCAGAAGTGCCAATGAGTACCTTTTCTCATGAACTGACTCATATTTACAGCATAGGTGTTAGGAAAAGGTTCTTCGGAGTCATTTATATGAGAAACAAAAATTGTTATCTTTAATTTCCTCTGTATCTAAATAGCAGCCATATTACAGCTTTTGGTGAAAAGGATTTAAATTCCCATCGATTTTACAACTTCATTATTATTTCATTTCCTAAATTAGATACATCCATTAATGGTACGAGCAATTCAAACCTTTCAGTCAAACACATGCAATCACTTCAATCAAGCTCTGGTGCAAAAAAAACCTCATGCATTGAATTCCTTATTCAAGTAAAACTTTTGATTTGATACAAATACATACCAATAAGTTATTCATTATGCAGAAAAAAAAACAAGAGGACCAAGTGGCCCTTAATTGCTCACCTCAATTTTTTATAACTTTCATTTTGTTTGAGAACCAAATAGTTGGATTTTTTTAATAGTACTGTAACCCAAAGAGGTCAATAAGGACCGGATAGAGAAATGGAGGTGTGCAATGGAGGCCTTTCCGTTCAGTCTAAAAGATTTTTAAAGTTTTTCACTATATATCTATATGTTCAAATTATCTGGGCCAATTTTGACCCCAGTGGCATAATTTGAACAATCCTGGTAGAGGACCACTAGACAATGCTACACACCAAATATCTAAGTTCTAGGCCTTTCTGTTTCAGACAAGTTTTTTGAAGTCTTTCATTTTGGTTGCCAATTGAAACCAAGTAAAGTCCAAATCCCAACAGCTGTTTAGATGAGATGTAGTTTAAAGAAAAGGTTAATGATGGACGGACATAAGGCCATCACAATAGCTCACCATTAGGTGAGCTATATTAGGTGAGCTAAACCAAGAGTCCCAAGATGGTGATAAAACGCTCACTTGATTTAAAAGGAATCGCATGTATAGTCTCTATGCATACAAGGAAAGCAAGCAACACCCCCTGGTGGTCATGTTTATCAACGGATCGTAATAATTTCAACAATCTAAGTAAAGGGTCACCCAAAGAACACTTTTCCCAAATTATTTAAAAATCTGGCCTATATGTTTGGACAAATAGTTTCTTAAAGTTTTCACTATATACATGTACATGTATATATATAAGGAAAACAAGCCCCGCCCCCATGGTGGCCAAGTTTTTCAATGGATCAGAATAATTTCAACAATCTTGGTTGAGAGTCAACCATGGAACCTTTGGGAAAAATAAGTCAGTGCTTTTGTACAAGAAGATTTTAAATTTTTCAGTATATACATGTATACATATAAGGAAACAAGACCCACTCCAGAGTGGCAGCCATATTTTTCAATGCATCAGAATAATTTGAAAGATCATAGTAGAACATTCGTGCCAAATTATTTTCTAATCTTGCTAAGAATTTTTTAAGTTTTCACAAAACAAACATATAAGGAAACAAGAGGGCCATGATGGCCCTGGAATCGCTCACCTGATTTTTTTTTTTCACTTTAGCTATATAAGCCCCGCCATCTGGCGGACATAGTTTCCGACCAATCGACTTGGCTTGAAGGAATCTGATAGAGGGTCACCCTAGGAACATTTCTACAAAATTATTTGAAAATCGGCCTGACACTTTTGGAGGAGAAGATTTTTTAAGTTTTCACTATAGCCATAAAAGGCAAAATAGCCCCGACCCCTTGTGGCCATGTTTTTTGACCAATCAACATGGCTTGAAGGAATCTGATAGAGGGTCATCCAAGGAACATTTCTACAAAATTATTTGAAAATCGGCCTGACACTTTTGGAGAAGAAGATTTTTTAAGTTTGCACTATAGCTATATAAGGCAAAATAGCCCCGCCCCCCCTGGCGGCCATAATTTTTGACCAATCAACATGGCTTAAAGGAATCTGATAGAGGGTCATCCAAGGAACATTTCTACAAAATTATTTGAAAATCAGCCTGACACTTTTGGAGGAGAAGATTTTTTAAGTTTTCACTATAGCCGTATAAGGCAAAAAAGACCCGCCCCCTCTGGCGGCCATGTTTTTCGACCAATCAACATGGCTTCAAGGAATCTGATAGAGAGTCACCCAAGGAACATTTCTACAAAATAAGTTCAAAATCTGCCAACCAATTTGGGAGGAGAAGAAGTTTGAAGTTTTTTTCGTTTCGTTGCCATGAAAACCAGAATTCTGCATGGATCCCAATAATTTGAAGGAATTCTGGTGAGGTCATTGAGAGGATGCTTTCTGTGAAGTTTCATCCCAATTGACCCACTGGTTACTGAGGAGAAGATGTTGAAGATTTTTTAAGTTTTCACTATAACCATAAAAGGCAAAATAGCCCCGCCCCCTGGCGGCCATGTTTTTCAACCAATCAACATGGCTTGAAGGAATCTGATAGAGGGTCGGTCACCCAAGGAACATTTCTACAAAATTATTTGAAAATCGGCCTGACACTTTTGGAGGAGAAGATTTTTTAAGTTTGCACTATAGCCATAAAAGGCAAAATAGCCCCCCCCCCCCCCCTGGCGGCCATGTTTTTCGACCAATCAACATGGCTCGAAGGAATCTGATAGAGGGTCACCCAAGGATCATTTCTACAAAATAATTTGAAAATCGGCCTGACACTTTCGGAGGAGAAGATTTTTTAAGAATTTTGAAGTTTTTTTCATTTCGTTGCCATGGAAACCAGAATTCTGCATGGATCCCAAAAATTTTAAGGAATTCTGGTGAGGACATTGAGAGGATGCTTTCTGTGAAGTTTCATCCCAGTTGACCCACCGGTTACAGAGGAGAAAATGTTGACGGACGACGGACGCCGGACGCCGGACATAGGGCGATCACAATAACTCACCCTGAGCACTTCGTGCACAGGTGAGCTAAAAAAGCCTGCCCTGTTGTGGCGCTGTTTTTCAATGGATCCAAATAATTTGAAAACACTTGGTAGAGGGTCACCCAAGGAACATTTGTGCAAAATAATTTTCAAATCCGGCCTGTACTTTTGGACAAGAAGATTTTTAAAGTTATGGCATTTTCTACTGTTTCTTATGATGCCTCAACCTGCAGTTCTGCATGGAAGTAGATTCTTTGAACAATTTTGAAAGATGACCAGCTAAGGAACTTTCCTAAATATTTTTTTGAATTTGGTTTATTGTTTTAGGAGGAGAAGTTGTTTATAGGAAAATGTGAACAGTCAGACGACAAGGAAGGCTTCAAGCCGTCGCCGGACAGTAAGTGATCAGATAAGCTCACCCTTCACTTCATGCTCAGGTGAGCTAAAGACAAAACATTTCATCAAAACATGTTCATGATAATGTAAATGCTTAATTCATTCCCATTTACAAGACACATTCTGTCAAGTCTGAAATCATTTTTGCAAAAACAAGAAATGGAACAATGAGAAATTTCTCCTTTTGCCACAATCATAAATTATTATAGCTCTACTCAATAATGATTCTTTCACATGTACAGACTTAATATATTTTTATTACATGATTTCAAAGTTGTCTGCTGCAGATCTATTGTCTGTGGGAAAGGGTTGAAAGACCATAGCAATTATGTAACACAAAAAGATTCATTTAGACAGGCATGATGCTCTCTCACTGCTGGTTATGTATAGCTGTTAACCCTTTCCCTCATACAACAAATCTGCAGCAGATGACTTTGAACATATTTTGTCAACAAATAGAAAATCTCTAAAATTGAATGGATAACCTATGACAAAAAGTGGAAAACATTGTGGCAAAAGGAGAAATTGCTTGTATTGAGCAATATCTTCTTTTGTCACTATGTTTTCAAAAAAGCTGTCTGCTGCAGAGGCGTTAGAAAGTGTCTATATGAGGGAAAGGGTGAAGCATCAACTCTAGGGAACAACAGTTTTAATCAATGTTTCAGAAAGCAGATAGGTAGTAAAAACAGATTTACGCCTGTCAATTTGTAATTAATCACCACAAAACACCAATTTAAACATGTTCTTTCCACACAACAACTGCAAACAGTCAAATTAACATGTCACATCTTCCAGCCATTATCAAATTATAGCTTAATCTTTTCTCTATCACTTTTTCATACCGCTTAATTGAAATTTACCTTCCCTTCTAGTTTCTGATATTAAACTCTACCTCTTACAGTGAATAATAAAGGGAAAACAAAAGGGACAATGATGGTCATGGACTGCTCAACCAATCCTATAAGTAGTAAAACATCACACTGGTATTGAGGGACACTAATTTTAATTGTGATTTGCACCTATTTCAACTGTATTTCATTTATATCACTGTTTTGTTGGTAAATTACAATTACTGGTGACCAGTTATTTTATCCCATCCCCAAGGGCATAATCCATTATAAAACAATCCCTGTTACTCTAATCGCCAAGTCAAGAAGCCATTACTACTACTTTTAAAGTCTAACAATAGTGTGACGAGACCTGAAATCAAACCTAGGTCTCCTGTTCTCAAGGCTATCACATTATGGTGTGACGAGACTTGAAATCAAACCTAGGTCTCCTGTTCTCAAGCTATCACATTAACCCTTTCCCTCATATAGACGCTTTCTGACACCTCTGCAGCAGACAGCTTTTTGAAAACATAGTGACAAAAGAAGAAATTGCACAAAACGTGCAATTTCTCCTTTTGCCACAATGTTTTCCACTTTTTGTCATAGGTTATCCATTGAATTATGGAGATTTTCTATGTTTTGACAAAATACGTTCAAAGTCGTCTGCTGCAGAATTGTCGTATGGGGGTAAGGGTTAACCATTACATTTAAATGGTTGTCTTATAAGGTAAAGAGTCTGCTTGATGTCTCATTGACAAGTGGTAACATTTGATTAATTGAATACTGATCTTCAACGGTATTTCAGGATCATAATTGCAGCAAGTTCAACTACCACGTGTTTCCCCGTTTTCTTGCAGTACGCACACAAATTTCTTCCAAGACAACTGTCTATGTTTCAGTCGTATTTTAAATACAATTTAAAAGCTAATAACAAACTAAAGCAAACCTCAATAGGAAAAGCGCAAATGGACAAGATACTGAATGCCCCCATCAGTTTCACTGTGCATGGAGTATAATCCAACAGTTTCTTCATGTGATAGTGTTTGTCAAGTTAAAGTTAGTAAAAGTTGCTCAGCTATATAGAACAATGCTTACCTCAAAATAACCCTCAAAATGAAATAAAACAATGAAACAACATAGTGTTCAAAGAATCTAATGTGTTGCAAAGAGTCAACAGCTATAACCAAGAAAGTCAAATCCTGATGAGAGAGAAAAGAGTAGTGATCACTACTTCAAAGGCAAGGGCTCAAAAAATAAGTAATTAGATTATGATACCAATTCTGATGCCTCTGCAGCAGAAGACCTTTGAAAACACTGTGACAAAAGGAGATATTGCTCAAAACAAGCAATTTCTCCATTTGCCACAATGTAATTAACTTTTTGCTGTAATTATACCTTCATTTATAGAGATTTTCCGGGGTTTTGCCAACATGCTTTCAAAGTAGTCTGCTGCAGGTTTGCTGTATGTGCAGCCATGGGTTACAGAGTTAAAACAGCATGTCAGCCATATCACTACAACAAATGTTTGTTTTAGTGTTGTTTTACATGTTCACCAATATCATAGCTTAATGTTGCAGCATTTCCTGTACATTAATACTACAAACAGTCAGACTTAGTATGTACCAACAACACTGTGAGCCAATGAGGGAAGCCATTACTACCAGTTTAGCCATTACTCACAACACTGTGCCAATGAGAGAAACCATTACTTCCAGTTTAACCATTACTCACAACACTGTCTGCCAATGAGGGAAGTCATTACTACCAGTTTAACCATTACTCACAACGCTGTGCCAATGAGAGAAGCCATAACTACCAGTTTAACCATTACTCACAGCACTGTGCCAATGAGAGAAGCCATTACTTCCAGTTTAACCATTACTCACAACAGTGTGTGCCAATGAGAGAAACCATTACTTCCAGTTTAACCATTACTCACAGCACTGTGCCAATGATAGAAGCCATTACTTCCAGTTTAACCATTACTCACAACAGTGTGTGCCAATGAGAGAAACCATTACTCACAGCACTGTGCCAATGAGGGAAGCCATAACTACCAGTTTAACCATTTCTCACAGCACTGTGTGCCAATGAGGGAAGCCATTACTACCAGTTTAACCATTTCTCACAACATTGTGCCAATGCGGGAAGCCATTACTACCAGTTTAACCATATATCACAACAGTGTGCCAATGAGGGAAGCCATTACTACCAGTTTAACCATATCTCACAACAGTGTGTGCCAATGAGAGAAGCCATTACTACCAGTTTAACCATTTCTCGCAATACAACAAACCTTCAGCAGACAATCAGAAAAATTTATGCAATTGTATTGAAAATCTCTATGAATTAAAGTAGAATTATTAAATTGAATTGAAAACATTATGGCAAAAGTTTGCTCTCTATGAGTTAAAGTAGAATTATTAAATTGAGTTGAAAACATTATGGCAAAAGTTTGCTGCAAATGAGTAAAAGAAGTCTGCAGGGGGAAAGGTTGACAGTCTTTAGTCCAACTGACTGAGATTTGAATCCTCATGGTCCCTGTAGATAATTGCTCTAAGCACTACACTGCATTGTTGATAGCCCAACAACACATCCGTTATAATGGACTACACAGTTATAGTTCAGGCAAATTGTGTCCTTTCAAAAACACATCTGTTATAATGGACTACACAGTTCTAGTCCAGGCAAATTGTGCCCTCTCAACAACACATCCGTTATAATGGACTACACAGTTCTAGTCCAGGCAAATTGTACCCTCTCAAATGCATAACCTATCATTAATCCTTTCCAACCAGCAGATGACATCAAAAACATTGTGGCAAAAGGAAAAAATACCTCATAAACACATGTTTTTTGTTGCCACAATGTTTTCAACTTAATTTAATAATTGTTTTAGGTTTTACGCCGTTTTCAACAGTTACGGTCATATTGTGATGTAAAAGAATTGATGATATTGGTCCCACATCTAATTTTTACATCAAGATAAAATAATATAAGGTATGAAACTAATATCATTCACCCAACAAGTTGCAATGACTTAACCCTTTCCCTCATACGACAATTCTGCAGCAAACAACTTTGAACATATTTTGTCAAAAATTAGAAAATCTCTATAATTGAATGGATAACCTATGACTCTAAATTGGAAAACATTGTGGCTAAAGGAGAAATTGCATGTTTTGTGCAATTTCTTCTTTTGTCACTATGTTTTCAAAAAGCTGTCTGCTGCAGAGGCGTCAGAAAGCGTCTATATGAGGGAAAGGGTTAACTAATTCTGACCCATTAAGCCCTTACAATTCAAGCAAGAGTCAGACTGTGGCTGCCATTCTTACAGGGGCATCAATTTAATAATAATAATATATTATTTTATAGATATTTCCTCAGTTTTTCCTGGATGTTTTGAAAATCCTCTGCTGTAGATATGTTGTATGCGGGAAAGGCTAACAACATAGGTTGAGATCAAACTCAATATTTATATATGTATTCCCTGACACTGACTAACCACACACTCCAGTTTTTTTAACTTTTCACCACAAACAATGAATCAGCAAGAGAAAATTTTTAAAATATCAAAGCAACTACCGGTAATATGGACAATCTTTCTACAAGAAAGTACAATTATTGAATAGAATTAAAAACCTTGTGGAAAGAGGTGAAATTGTTCTCTGCATATGTGTCAAAATCGGTCTACATCTAGGAAAGGATTAACCCTATCCCACAAATAACAATTTTGCAGCAGAGTTATTTGAATTATTTATTTATTTATTGGGGTTTTACGCCACTTTCAACATTATTTCAGTTATATCACGGCAACAGTTCACTTATTCATGATCCCTGGGTAAACAAACCAGTACTAGGCTAGAAAATGTGCCTTGCCCATGAGCACTCCACCACGACCGTAGTGCCGCGACTGGCTGAGTTATTTGAAAACATTAAGTCAAAAATATTTCAACTCTCTTTAAATGAAAGAACAATTATTGATTAAAGTTTAAAACACAGTGGCAAAAGGAAAAATTGCTCACTTTGAGCAATTTCTTTGTTTGCCACATTGTATTCAAAAGCGGTCTGCTGCAGAGGTGTTAGAAATTATATGTATGTGGGAAAGGATTAAAGCTGCCATAATGTAATTACTGCAGTGAAGAATTCCATTAACACTTACAAAGGCCATCAATTATCGTTTTCTAGATGGTCACTTCTGTGTCTGCCTAATTAACCCTTTCACTCATATAGACGCTTTCTGACGCCTCTGCAGCAGACAACTTTTAGAAAACATAGTGACAAAAGAAGAAATTGCTCAAGGTGAGCAATTTCTCCTTTTGCCACAATGTTTTTCACTTTAAGTTATAGATTATCCATTCAATTATAGAGATTTTCCATTTTTTTACAAAATGTGTTCAAAGTCGTCTGCTGCAGAATTGCCGTATGAGGGAAAGGGTTATAATAATAATAATAATAATAATAACGACTTTATTTTATGAGGCTACACATTTGGGTTGTCCCAATCTTCCATGTGGGCCTCAGAGTTAGCAATACATTATATACACAATGTTATACATATAAACAATTCAAAAAATAAAAAAGCAAATTGGTAATAAAATAAAAGATCACTTAATTTCAAGAACTACTGGTAAACATCCACGCTAAATATAATTTCTTAAAAGAGTTTAATGAATCTGCTGTTCTAATTTGAAAGGGAATATCATTCCAAATTTTTGGTCCTGAATAGGTCAGGGATTTTCTGAAGAATTCTAGTTTTGGTTTTGGTAATTGTAACAGCTTGTTATCAAAGGATCTTAGACCTTTATTTTGGGAGTATTTAAATTTGTCTCTTAGGTATTCAGGACATTGTTCATTTAATGATTTGTAAATGATAATTGCTTTTTTATAGTCTATTCTTGCATGAAATTTCATCCAGGATAATTGTTGGAAAAGTTCTTCTGATGGTGCATCAAATGGCTTGTCAAGTATAACACGTGCAGCACGTTTCTGAAATTTTAACATTTTGTCAAGCAGATTTTGACTGCAGGAGCCCCATATTGTGCAACAATAATCAATGTGAGGAAGTATGTATGCATTAAAGAAAAGATTCCTTGAATGTATATTAAGAAACTTTTTAATTCTCAGAAGTAGGTATAGTAATGAATTACATTTCTTTAGCGTGTGCTCAACATGATGTTTCCAGTTAAGTTGAGGGTCTATATGAACACCAAGAATTTTTTCTTTGTATGTTTGTTGTATCTCATGATTTTGTAATAGTATTTTGATCTCATCGGGTTAAAGAGAGAACTTTAAAATGGTGATACAACCAGATGACATTTACCTACCGGTAAGTCGTCCTACTTTAAAAGCCTCATTAGTTACATGTACAGATCTATAAAATACTGATTTATATAACAACATGAGACATGACGACTTATATAGTATATGTATATGTTAAAGTTAAATGTCAAACCACTAGGTCACTATGATATTATATTCACCCATTCCCACATGCAACAAATCTGAAACAGACAACTAAAAAAAAAGGATAAATCTCAATAAATAAAGGTATAATTACTGAAGAAAGTTAAAAACATTGAGGCAAAAGGAAAAAATGCTGATGATGAGCAATTTCTTCTTTTGCCATTGTTTTCAAATGTAGTCTGCTGCAGCGGGGACAGAATATGTCTGCATGTGGGAAAGGATTAATTACATGTATCTATACAAAAACCTATCTATATAACGACATGAGACATAACAACATATATATATAATATATACAGGATATTTGTTTGTTTTGAGTGGATATGGAATATATCTCATCTAGAAGTGATACAATTTTAATATTTTCACGAGCGCAATAAGTTCATCAGTTTTTGTGAAAATAAAACAAGAGGCCCATGAGGGCCTATGCTCTACTGGTATGGTCTTTGGTCATTTTCAATCCAGAGCATGTATGTATGGTGAAGATCGGATAGTAAATGGAGGCTCTTTTGTGTTCACAAGCTGTATTATAGCAATTTTTACAATTTCATGGGCCATAATCCAGTCTTGCATGGGCGGATCTAGCTGGTTTTCAAAAGGAACCAAGCTCTCATCAATATTTAACTACTATCTAAGTTTGGTGAAGATCAGATAGTAAATGGAGCCTCTATTGTGTTCACATGCTCAATTATAGCAATTTGGACAATTTCAAGGGCCATAATCCAGTCTTGCATGGGCGGATCTGGCTGGTTTAGGAAAGGAACCGAGCTCTCATGGATAACTTACTACTGTATAAGTTTGGTTGAGATACAATCAAAAGTGAAGACTATCGTGTTAAAAAGTTCTTTTATAGCAATTTTGACCATTTCAAGGGCCATAATCCAGTCATGCATGGGCGGATCTGGCTGGTTTTCAAAAGGAACCGAGCTCTCATGGATATCTAACTACTGTATAAGTTTGGTTGAGATACAATCAAACGTGAAGACTGTATCGTGTTAACAAGCTCTTTTATAGCAATTTTGACCATTTCAAGGGCCATAATCCAGTCTTGCATGGGCGGATCTGGCTGGTTTAGGAAAGGAACCGAGCTCTCATGGATAACTTACTACTGTATAAGTTTGGTTGAGATACAATCAAAAGTGAAGACTATCGTGTTAAAAAGTTCTTTTATAGCAATTTTGACCATTTCAAGGGCCATAATCCAGTCATGCATGGGCGGATCTGGCTGGTTTTCAAAAGGAACCGAGCTCTCATGGATATCTAACTACTGTATAAGTTTGGTTGAGATACAATCAAACGTGAAGACTGTATTGTGTTAACAAGCTCTTTTATAGCAATTTTGACCATTTCAAGGGCCATAATCCAGTCTTGCATGGGCGGATCTGACTGGTTTTCAAAAGGAACCGAGCTCTCATAGATATCTAACTACTGTATAAGTTTAGTTGAGATACAATCAAAAGTGAAGACTGTATCGTGTTAACAAGCTCTTTTATAGCAATTTTGACCATTTCAAGGGCCATAATCCAGTCATGCATGGGCGGATCTGGCTGGTTTTCGAAAGGAACCGAGCTCTCATGGATATCTAACTACTGTATAAATTTGGTTGAGATGCAATTAAAAGTGAAGACTGTATCGTGTTAACAAGCTCTTTTATAGCAATTTTGACCATTTCAAGGGCCATAATCCAGTCATGCATGGGCGGATCTGGCTGGTTTTCGAAAGGAACCGAGCTCTCATGGATATCTAACTACTGTATAAGTTTGGTTGAGATACAATCAAAAGTGAAGACTGTATTGTGTTAACAAGAAATTGTTTACGGACGCACGGACGCACGGACGCACGCACGCACGCACGGACGACGGACACATCGCCACGACATAAGCCCTTCTGGCCTTTGGCCAGTAGAGCTAAAAAGGAGTTCTGTCAGTATGTGTGATATCAGTGAGCGATATGGATTTTATTTCACTGATAGAACACTGTTACAGTATCTCATCATTTAGCATAAAATAAATAAAAGTAATACTAAACAAACATGTATCAGGGTATACATCATTTTTAAAAAGTGTTCACCGCTTGATGATAACAAACAAAGCTTGACAGATGGATTCTCAGGTTACACAGAAGTATTCCCAATATGTCACACTGTCTACAGCCTGTAGAACAAATTACAGTGACCTTGACCATAATCAGTCCATGTTAAAGTGAGTGACCTTGACTTTGTTTACAATGATAAAATTTATGTTAGAATCAGTGACCTTGATCACAGTTATCCATGTTAAATCAGTGACCTTTATAATCCCTTTCGCACTGGTCTAGGTTTATAAAGATCAACTTGTTTTAAAATGTGAAAAAATCTTAAATCACCAAACAAATACTTACTGGGAATCTGATTTCTTCATCTAGAATTTTCTTACCGATGACCTGGAAGTAAAAAATATAAATAAAGATAACAGTTATACACACATCATATCTTCTTTAATTACCAAAGAAATAACCAAATTCATTTAAACCTATAAATGGACAACTTTTGACAGCTCTACTGTGAGCTAAACATTGTAAATCCATTGTAGAAAAAGAAGTATTTGATCATGATTAGTAAAGTTTTCCACTCAATATCATAGTTCCAATTACCCTGGTAATATATAAATCAATTTCAATACAGATTTACAGTTTGAGAATAAGAAAAGAAATTTATTTGTTCAAGGGGGGAAGGGGTGGGGAGAAAAAATAGTTTCTTCTTCCCTACAATGATCAAGCAATTGAATATCTCTCACAATTATTTCAATAGTATTCTAAGGGAATCTAAAGCCATCTGTATGAAGTTGGTGGTTAAGAATAACAATTATCTGTTTGACTGGCTCAACAAGTAAAATTGGCTAGTGGTCATCACATCAGTAAATGTTACAGGAAGGAACATCAAACTACACAGCTCTAGAGTTAACCCTTTCCCTCATATAGACGCTTTTTGACGCCTCTGCAGCAGACAACTTTTTGAAAACATAGTGACAAAAGAAGAAATTGCACAAAACGTGCAATTTCTCCTTTTGCCACAATGTTTTCCTCTTTTTGTCATAGGTTATCCATTTAATTATGGAGATTTTCTATGTTTTGACAAAATACGTTCAAAGTCGTCTGCTGCAGAATTGTCGTATCAGGGAAAGGGTGAAGGACAAATTCTAATTATGGTACTCTTCCTGGTGCTCAAACCAACTATGTTGAGAGTACTGACAACAAGCCAACTTTCTTTTTGTGTACCCATAAAATGGTTGGTATATATTATAGTCTAGAGATATTTTGTGGGAAAAGAAATATTCAGTCTCTTTATCCAGGACCTAACCTTTCCCAACATGCATACACATTGCACATCTGCAGCTGACAACTTTGGAAACATTTTGGCAAAAAGAGAAATTGCTCATAATGAACAAATTCTCCTTTTACCACAATGTTTTGAATTTCATTCAATCGTTATACCTATTATTGAGATATTTTCCACTAATTTGCCTTGATGTTTTTAAATTCAGATGTGTTGTATGTGGGAAAGGGTAAAACAAGTACATGATGAAACTGGAGAATAAGACAGAATGATGGTAGATAATGACAAATAGATTGCTGAGACTAGCAATAAGAAATCAATAGGAAGAGTTTTCAACAATTAGAGGCAACTCCCGATGGTCAGTCTTACTGTAGTAGACAGGAACGTTCTCATTTTGTATACAACATACCATTGGCTCAGCGTGAAACAGATGTAACTGCTTCTTAAATTTACATAAGAGTTACAACCGTTTCACATTAAGCTATTACACAGATAATCCATCGAATCATTCAACACTTCAGAATGGAGGCAAAATCAAATTCAGTTTAATCCATTCCCAAATACGGCAAATCTGCAGTAGAAGACTGAAAACATCTAGGCAAAGATATAGAAACTTTTTAATTACTAAATAAAGTTGAACATTTCTCCTTTTGTCACAATGTTTTCAAAAGTCGTCTGCTGCAGAGGCGCAAGAAAGCGTCTATATATTGGAAAGGGTTAAAATGACAGAAACTTGTGTATCATTTACCTGATGCAAATGAGTTAAGATGCTACATGTCCCTGAGGCTGAGTGAGACCTATTGAAAATATTGTGGAAATATATGAAATTTCACAAAACAAGCAGTTTTTCCCTTTTCACACAACATTCATTTCATCATCAGCCGAGCCCCAGTAGCTCAGTATGTAGAGATGCGGGCTGTTAATCCAGGGGTTGTGAGTTCTAACCATAGCTTGGCCAATGTCTTTCCGACATTTGACAAAAGTCATTGTGACATTAGCGTCATTCGTCTTCCACCAATAGGCTAACAGTCTATGTGGAAAAGAAGCCAATTGCTTGGAAAGTATGTTGTGTGTGTGAGAAATCCCGGAAACACATGAGTAGGTGATCTGGCAGCTGTGATATGACATTATTGTAAATGGTGTTCAACCCCAATCAATTAACTAGAATTGTTTTTGAAAAAACAGATGTCTCCCCCTCAAATATCTGTCAAACCGCCTTCGTGAGGTGAACATCTGACACAAGTTTCATGAAAATTCTTCAAGCCGTTTTGGAGATATGGAGCGGACACGAAATTAAGGCTCAAACCTTTGACCTTCAAGTCTGACCTTGACATTGAACCTGTATGGTCGGGACATGGGTTCTGCACATCGCCTTCATGAGGTGAACATCTGACACAAGTTTCATGAAAATTCTTCAAGCCGTTTTGGAGATATGGAGCGGACACGAAATTAAGGCTCAAACCTTTGACCTTCAAGTCTGACCTTGACATTGAACCTGTATGGTCGGGACATGGGTTCTGCACATCGCCTTCATGAGGTGAACATCTGACACAAGTTTCATGAAAATCCTTCAAGCCGTCTTGGAGATATGGAGCGGACACGATTTCGGACAGACGGACAGACAGACGCCCAGGACAAAAACAATATATCTCCCCTGTATACAGGGGAAGACATAATTAATTTCATCCAGATTGCTGGTATAAGATATGATCTTGAATGTGACATGATTTGCCATTAAAATAAATTTCAACCCTTTCCGACATTCTCAGTGTCTGTTATCTCCGCAGTAGACGAATTTTAAAACATGATGCCAAAAGGAGAAATTGCTCATTATGATCTATTAAACCTTTTGCCACAATGTTTTCCACTCTAGAGATATTTATTATACTTTTGCCAACATATTATCAACATAGTCTGCTGAAGAATTGTTGTATGAGGGAAATGATAAGCTGTGTGTAATGAAATATTACCCACACTGACATAACAGGTATTAATTAGACTTTCCTGTATGTAGGTCTATCTGTATGCCAAGTTTCATCAATAGTGAACGTTTTTTACAAAGAAAAAAAGTGCAATAAAACTTAAACTTTAACAAAAGAGCCAAGATGACCTTAACCCTTTCCCTCATATAGACGCTTTCTGACGCCTCTGCAGCAGACAGCTTTTTGAAAACATAGTGACAAAAGAAGAAATTGCTCAAAACAAGCAATTTTTTCCTTTTGCCACAATGTTTTCCACTTTTAGTCATAGGTTATCCATTCAATTAGAGATTTTCTATTATTTGACAAAATATGTTTAAAGTCGTCTGCTACAGAATTGTCGTATGAGGGACAGGGTTAAAGTGATAACCTGAGTGATGGTCTAGATTAAAATGTGTGACTGTTTATATCTGGGAAAGTTTGATCAAGAGTGGGCTTAAAATTGCAAAGAGTTAATTGATATATTGTAAATGAAACAGCTTGTCAGTAAAGGACATTTGAAATAAAGCATTAAGTCATTGAACAATTTTAAAGATGACCATCAAACGATCATTCCTGTAAAGTTTGGTTGAAATTGGCCTCATGGTTTAGGAGGAGATGCCATTTGAAACTTTAATTTCTAGGCAATTATATTGAATTCACACAAACCATCTCATAAGGATGGAATTTCAAAATTTAGTCATTTTGGCCCTTTTCTGGTACAACCTGACTGCTATATTTTTCCACAAATCAATATGTATTGAACTTTTTTTGAAAAGGGTCACCTAAGTATCATTTTTAACAAATTATATTGGAATCAGACAAGTGGATTCAGGAGAAGAATTTTAAAGATTGGACAATTTCCCTCCCCTTTCTGATGCCAGAGCTACCACAGTTCCATAGAAATTGTGTGAAGATTCATTTACATTGGAGCTGCAGTTGCAAAGATAAATCTTTAACCATATCATGGCAATTCTTTTCTCTTTTCTTTTGTTTGTATGGTGCTTAATGCCGCTTCAACAATGTTCAGTTATATCACTGTGTTTCCTGGGTAAGTTACCAGCACTACTGGACCATTTATCCTGACACCAGCAAATCAGGTTGTAATCCAGAGTGCCAATAACGTAAAGACAATTTTTAACAACAATGGTATGACCTGCAACCTGTCACACCAAAATTGTATACTCTACCACTACACCACCAATATGGTTGAATGCAGTCAACGAAGTCAAATCTGTAAAAGCTAAGTATTTTTTATCAAGACACAAAGAATCTATTGTCACAAATATAAACTGATGCAACATGGATAACGTAATCTGTCAATGGGAGCCATGACCTACAGAAATATTCCCCCTGTCCAAATATTTAATAGAACTGAGAATTGTTCCACCCAGTCTATTTCCCTAATGAGTGTTTTGGCCATGTGTGAAGAATAAAAGTGACAAATATATATAGATATTCATACGCAACAAGAGACATCCTATGATAAATCAATACTTCGTATTCAACATTTTATATTCTTATATATGGACTGTAACATGGGAAAATCTCTTCCACAGATCACAGGACCCCTACTGCTTTTACGGGACAAGAGAGCTCCATCAAATACCCTGTCATGTGTCCACTGCGTAGTGATCATCAATATTGGCAAAGCATGCAGGAACAGACAGACGGACATAGACATGGTCCTGCAGTAAAGCCCTGCCTTACAAAAACCTTTATTGCACAGAGCATTGTTCAGTTACAGTATTTTGTTTTTAGATGGTACGGCTAACAGATTGTCTGCTGTAAAACCAGACATTGGACTTATCAGAGCACTTACATTGGATTACGGAACCAAAAATCATTTCTATATAGAACTGTCTTCAAAGATATTTACATCAAGTATAACAAGATCATTCAGCATCTCACCACTTACCCTGATGAACTTATGTAACTGGTAATATCACCCTTTGTCCTGATGAACTTATGTAACTGGTAATATCTCCACTTGCCCTGATGAACTTATGTAACTGGTAATATCACGACTTGCCCTGATGAACTTATGTAACTGGTAATATCACCACTTGCCCTAATGAACTTATGTAACTGGTAATATCACCCTTTGTCCTGATAAACTTATGTAACTGGTAATATCACCACTTGCCCTGATGAATCTATGTAACTGGTAATATCACCACTTGCCCTAATGAACTTATGTAACTGGTAATATCACCCTTTGTCCTGATGAACTTATGTAACTGGTAATATCTCCACTTGCCCTGATGAACTTATGTAACTGGTAATATCACCACTTGCCCTGGTGAACTTATGTAACTGGTAATATCACCACTTATCTATGGAGATGGTTTTGCTAGTAATGTCATCCTTGCAATATTACCCTAGCTTTGGGACAAATTATTGTATATCTATGGATATGGTTTGGCTGGTCACCGTATCACCCTTGTTTTCGGACCAATTCTTCTGTAGAAATGGAGATAGTTTTGATGGTAATATCACCCTTTACTTTGGACAAATTATTGTATATCTATGGAGATGGTTTTGTTGGTAATATCACCCTTGCTTTAGGAGAAATTCTTGAATATCTATGGATATGGTTTTGCTGGTAATATTACCCTTGCTTTGGGACAAATTCTTGTATATCCATGGATATGGTTTTGCTGGGAATATCAACCATTGCTTTTGAACAAATTCTTGTATATCCATGGATCTGGTTTTGCTGGTAATATTAACCTTTGCTTTTAGACAATTTCTTGTATATATATGGAGATGGTTTTGCTGACAATATCAAAGTTCGCTTTTGGACAAAGTCTTGTTTATCCATGGATATGGTTTTGCTGGCAATATCAACATTTGCTTTTGAACAAATTCTTGTATATCCATGGATCTGGATTTGCTGGTAATATTAACCTTTGCTTTTAGACAAATTTTTGTATATCTATGGACATGGTTTTGCTGGCAATATCAACGTTTGCTTTCGGACAAAGTCTTGTTTATCCATGAATATGGTTTTGCTGGCAATATCAACATTTGCTTTTGGACAAAGTCTTGTTTATCCATGGATCTGGTTTTGCTGGATATATCATCCTTACATTGGGACAAATATTTGTATATCTATGGAGATGGTTTGGCTGGTAATATCACCCTTGCTTTTGAACACAATCTTCTATATCCATATATATGGTTTTGCTGGTAATATCATCCTTGCATTGGGATTTTTTTTTTGTATATCTATGGAGATGGTTTGGCTGGTAATATCACCATTGCTTTTGAACACAATCTTCTATATCCATATATATGGTTTTGCTGGTAATATCATCCTTGCATTGGGACAAATTCTCATATATTGCTGGTAATATCACCATTGTATTAGGACAAATTCTTGTATATCTATGGAGATGGTTTTGCTGGTAATGTCAATATCCTTGCATTGGGACAAATTCTTGTATATCCATGGATATGGTTTTGCTGGCAATATCAACATTTGCTTTTGGATAAAGTCTTGCATATCCATGGATATGGTTTTGCTGGTAATATCATCCTTGCATTGGGACAAATTCTTGTATATGCATTGAGATGGTTTTGCTGGTAATACCATCTTTGCATTGACAAAATCTTGTATATTTATGGATATGGTTTTGCTGGTAATATCACCCTTGCTTTTGGAAAAATAATTGTTTATCTATATATATATATATGCATATGGTTTTGCTGGTAATATAATCCTTGCTTTAGGACAAATTATTGTTTATTTATGGAAATGGTTTTGCTGGTAATATCACCCTTGATTTTGGACAAAGTCTTGTATATCTATGGAGGTGGTATTTGCTGGTAATTTCACCCTTACATTGGGGCAAGATCTCGTATATTTATGGAGATGGTTTGGCTGGTAATGTCACCCCTACTTGAGAAAAATCTTTGGAGATAGTTTGCTGGTAATATAATCCTTGCTTTAGGACAAATTATTGTTTATTTATGGAAATGGTTTTGCTGGTAATATCACCCTTGATTTTGGACAAAGTCTTGTATATCTATGGAGGTGGTATTTGCTGGTAATTTCACCCTTACATTGGGGCAAGATCTCGTATATTTATGGAGATGGTTTGGCTGGTAATGTCACCCCTACTTGAGAAAAATCTTTGGAGATAGTTTTGCTAATAAAAGTATAATTACCCCTCTCCAACATACAACAAATCTGCATTAGAAGATTTTTAAAATATGTGGTAAAAGGACAAGTAATTTCTTGTCATTGCAATACGTTCAACAGTATATTAATAATATCAAAGCATGTCCTGGATATATTAACAGTACTGCTTGTTAGTTTATACTGACACCAGCACATCACTGGTAAATGCTATCTCTCTCACCCAGAGAGCCCAGGAGGGAAGCCACTACTACCATTTTTATATCTTTGATATGACCCAACTGTGGATCAAACCATGGTTTCCCACTCTGGGGGGGTATAGCTTTACCATCTTGAGATAGGACAGCAATAAAACAGTCCCAGACCACTTAAATGACTGTATGTATAATTAATATGTCCTTTCATTTCCTTGTTCTAGGTCCCAGTCCCTAGAGTACAGCTTTTGTATGGTTAATGAAAGACGTGAAATAGTAGGTCTATTCCTTCCATTCTCCTGTGAACACTGTTTTGATTTTATACATCTGAATAGAAAAGTATGCCTTCAGTGTCATATCCAAACAACTTCTAATTTAGTGTGTACAGATAGCATTAATAGATCACATGGCTATTCTCTGTGTAATACAACCTTTAGAATTGCAGGTAGAATAATTACAAACGTAATAAAACAGAACTTCCAATTTACTCAGTTGATTAGTCTGTACAAGAGTTATGAATTGTGCTTATCATGATATCTTTGACTAACTGCTCTTTCACACCTCATTGGTTAACTGAAGACTTCTGAAGTTAATGTATGTTGTTTACTTTTTGCTTATCCGTTTCTTTGATCGCCAAACATAATAATGTATGTCTTATGAATAGCCTGCAATCTCTATCAGCCATTTAATTATGAAAATCAAACTTTTGAAGTGTTTAGTTTAGTGACAATCAAGATCACTTCTCAAAAACATTTAAATAATAGTTCAAATAATAGTCTATAGGCTGAAAAGTCTATAAAGTTTGTTTCCTATGAATTTGCTTATATCTCCTTTGTGACATTTATCATCAACAGAAAATACTTTATTCTCAAACTGACTATTTTTAAAACATATCGTTGACTCTACTTTTTCTATCTGATCCCTTTCCCAAATATAGTTGTATCCAGATATTTCTGCAGCAGATGTCTTTTGAAAACATTGTGGCAATATGAGAAATTACTCATAATATGAGCATTTTCTACTTTAGCCAAAATGTTTTCAAGTCTTTTCAATAATATTTCCTTTAATCATAGAGATTTTCTATACTTTTTCCCAGATGTTTTTTCAAAGTTGTCAGCTGCATACATGTTGTATGTAGCAAAGGGGGTTAACTATGAACATGAGACAATACATAAGGTTTTCTAAATTGACCATGACAAGGAAGTGTTAATTTGTTGTAGTCACATACAAATTCTACTGGACCCCAGGATGTTAACAATTTCCTGTGGTATGGTTCCCATCATATTTGATTTATCCATGTGTCATAAATATTGACTTGTCTAGAAGCAGGAGTCCCCTGTCTATTATCCCATCAACCATATCCAAGATATTTGGACTGGTCCAAATTCGATACAAACAGTATTAATTACCTTAACCCTTTCCCACTTAAAACAAATCTGCAGCAGACAACTTTAAAAACATAGTGACAGAAACCTGATTATTCATAAAAGATAGCTTAATCGTTAAATAAAGTTGGAAAAATTGTGGCCAAAGGAGAAATTGCTCATTATGAACAATTTCACCTTTGGCCACAATATTTTCAAAAGTGGTCTGCTGCTATTGTGTCAAAATGTGTCTGCAGGTGGGAAAGGGTTAAGTAGAGGTGTTTATTATAGAATATCAGGGAGGAAAACTGAGTTTCAGTTAAATATGCTTGTTATGGAAAACATTGTGAAAAAAGGAAGAAACAAGAAACAACCGATTTTTTAAAATGTATATATATTTTTCAGTTAACATAATCCTAGTACAACAGACTTTTAACACCTCTACAGGATATGACTTGAACAAATATTGTGGCAATTAGAGTAATTGCTTATGATGAACTAATTCTCATTTTTCTAACAATGTCTTCAAAGACTTTTTGAAAGTTAATCACTTCTTATGGCTATGCTCATAGGTTTTCAAAGCTGTCTATCAGCTCTAAACATGTCATCTGGTAAAGGAGCAACTGTGATGGATGATTATGAGATTGTAGTTGTGTATCAGTGGTTGGATGTGAAATGAATTAGGGCTTCATTTGATTTACTAATAGCCAAGAATGTACAAATTAAGAGCACCGTCTGCGGGTGCCTGATGCTTGTCTGATATTATCCTTTTTCGGTTTATTTATTTTATATAAAAAATCTTAAAATTCGGAATGAATATTTACACAACTGTTATTTTTCAAGTATTGAAACAAGATTTACTTTACCGTGTGGAAATAAATCCAAGTTCATATACATGATAAGGAAGATCTTCACGTTAGATGGCTGTCACAATCAGTCAAGATCATAACAAATCAGGGTATTAAATGTAAAATGTAACTATAGATGTTTAGTATATTACACTTTTTTATGTAAGAGTGACCTTGACCCCAGTAGCCCAAAAACACAATGCCATTAATGATCTTAAATGAATACTTACTACAAACGAAAGATGGTTACTAAAGATAGCAAATATATTACTGTTTTCTTATTTTTAGGAACAGTGACCTTGACCCCTTAAACACAATCCCGTTAAAGATATTCATAATATGTTGAAGAACATTATCTTTTTATTGTTTCTGAAAAATTTGAAATCAATGTCACGAAAAATGAAGAAACTATGTCCAATTCGCAAAATCGACCAAAATACATCAAAATTTATGTTTTTTACCCCAAATAAACAGGCCATACTCAGCATCTTTAGCAAACAATGTGAAGAAGGGTATTAGGTATAAGTGTTGCAACTTTAAAGTGAATCTGCCAAACAGAAACAAAGTTGTGAGTAATTAATGGAAAAGCTTGACTGACAGACGAATAGACAGACGGACAACAGAAAAGTGATCATTAAATGTCTCCCTGCCGTACAGACAGGCGACCCAAAAAATGATGTCAACTTATTTCAGCAGATGTTTTCAGTGTATGCCTAACTGTATGCCTCTTTTCATTAAAAGACTATCAGAATAGTATGAGACCAAAAGGGAGACTATTGACCCTTCCCTCATATAGACTTTTTCTAACGCTTCTGCAGCAGACGGCTTTTTGAAAACATAGTGACAGAAGAAGAAATTGCTCAAAACAAGCAATTTCTCATTTTGCCACAATGTTTTCCACTTTTAGTCATAAGTTATCCATTTAATTATAAAGATTTTCTATTTTTTGACAAAATATGTTCAAAGTTGTCTGCTGCAGAATTGTTGTATGAGGGAAAGGGTTAAACAACACCTCCTCCTAAACCACTGGGCCAATTTCAACCAAACTTCACAGAAATGTTCATTTGGTGGTTCCCTTTCAAAAGTGTTCAAAGGTTTAAATTCTATGGACAACTTTAGTTTTGGCAGCATCAATTATAGAGATTTTCTATATTTGGACAAAATATGTTCAAAGTCGTCTGCTGCAGAATTGTTTTATGAGGAAAATGGTTAAAAAAGAAAGTTTCTCTAGAAACTGACGTCAGACCGGTATCATGATCTGTATGTCAACTGATCCATCAACATGAAAATTGAACAATCTTTGGATAATACTGAAATCTTCCAATATTTTAACAATTTATTTAAGACTCTCAGTAGCATAATCTTTGTAACCATCTCAGGCAACATATTGTATCATCTAGAAAATTGAATGTAATTTCAATACAAAGTTGAAAACATGGCGACACAAGGAAAAATTGCTGACCATTGGCAATTCCTCCATTTCCCCATAATGTTTTCAAAAGTAGTCGGCTCCAATGACGTCTGCATTAGGAAACGGTTAAATAATTCATTCTTTTAACCCATTTCCACTTATAGACGCATTTTCAAGCATAAACAGCAGACAACTCTTGGAAATATTTGGGGAAAAAGAAGACATTCCTTATCATGATTAATTTTACTTTTTGTCACAATTTTTTGTCTTGAACACTTTCATTAAGAGAGCTGTCCATATTAAGACAAAGATGTTTTTATAGTCATCTGCTGCAGATTTGTTTTAACCCTTTCCCTCATACGACAATTCTGCAGCAGACGACTTTGAACATATTTTGTCAAAACATAGAAAATCTCCATAATTGAATGGATAACCTATGACAAAAAGTGGAAAACATTGTGGCAAAAGGAGAAATTGCACGATTTGTGCAATTTCTTCTTTTGTCACTATGTTTTCAAAAAGCCGTCTGCTGCATAGGCGTCAGAAAGTGTCTATATGAGGGAAAGGGTTAAGAGGGCGAAGTGTATAAAACTCTTTTCCAAAATAAACAGCCTGACAAATGATTGTAATGAAGATAAAGGACATTACCTGACAGAACAGTTCTTGTGTCTCAGGAACTACCAGTAACAAGAAAGCACATTCAGCTTGGGTTTGATCCTCTAACTGAAAACAGAAAAAACATAATCATTATTTATAACTTTCAGTCGTCCTCTAAATGAAAACAGAAAAAACATAATCATTATTTATAACATTCAGTCGTCCTCTAACTGAAATACAGAAAACACATGACAGACGACTTTCAAACATCTTTTCAAAAATGTGAAAATTCTTATTATTAAAATTTAATATAGTTGAAAAACTTGTGGCAAATAGTGAAATTGCGATTTTGCCGCAATGTGTTCAAAAGTCATCTGTTGCAGAGGCGTTAAAAATATTCTATACATGGGAAAGGCTTAATTCCGCTTCCAACAATTTTTCAGTTATATCACGGCGTTTCCTAGGTAAGTTACCAGTACTAAGTAACTGGTCTATTTATCCTGACACCAGACAGTCAGTCGTAATGCTAACCCCTTGATTTGAGATCCATGCCATAAAAAGAATGCTTAGACCACCTTGGTATGTATACCAGTTACTAAAGAAATCTCGATGTATTTTAAAATTTGTGGACTTAATAATGTTGCCTCAACAGTGTTCAATTTTAACAAGTGACCTAGTTTTTGACCCAACATGACCTAAATCCAAAACTAGACTTAGATGACATTTCATGAAGATTTGTTGACAAAAGAGGGCTCTGGAGGGTTTCTCAAGGGTTTCTAAGACTTGACATTGTGACCTAGTTGTGTACCCCACATGACCCAGTTTAGAGCTTACAAATTTGATGGAGATGAATTTCTAAACTTTAATGAAGATAGGATATAATTTAACCCTTTGACTCATATAGACGCTTTCTGACGCCTTTGCAGTAGACAGCTTTTTGAAAATGTACTGACAAAAGAAGAAATTGCTCAAAACGAGCAATTTCTCCTTTTGCCACAACGTTTTCTACTTTTAGTCACAGGTTATCCATTCAATTAAAGTGTTTCCATTTTTTGACAAAATATGTTCAAAGTCGTCTGCTGCAGAATTGTCATATGAGGGAAAGGGCTTAGGGTTAGGGAGATGGCTTGCTAAAGAACTAAATTGTATTTTAAAGAGTGTTATCTCCTTTTCCATGTAATTTAAAACTAGAATGGGTAGAATTAATAAATATGGTTGGTGACATTTCCATATAGTTTTTAATCAAATTCAACTTTAGTCATGGCTACGTAAAGAGGATTTGCCTTTCATGAATTATTAATTATTTATTAGAGTTAAAAACATTGTGGCAAAAGAAAAAAATGGTCATTATGAGCAATTTCTTCTTTTGTCACAATGTTTTCACAATTCATCTGTTGTAGATGGGTCAAAATGTTTCTGTATGTCACTGTGGGAAAGTGTTTATATTAATTAACAGTCGAGTTACATGATGTTATAACAAGTTGACAATCAAAGGCAAAAGAGTGCCAATATGAAATCTATAACTGCAGCCAACGGGATTAGATCTGTGGAGTTTCTGTCATACGGATCATTTACTGAAAAATCAAATTGTTATGCTTCACGACACAAACAGAATTCGGTGCCATGGAAATCAATACGGACATTTTATAAGAAAAGATTGTATGGCAGAATACTTATATAGCGAGGCTACCAGATGCCTATCATCTACCGTCTAATATGATCAAATATCCAATCACCTCAGAGACTACTTCATCTTAACACTTTCCCACATACAACAATTCTGAGGCAGATGACTTTGTAATTATATTCCTAAAGCTATGGTAAACCTATATAAATAAAAGTTTAATCATTGAATATAGTTGAGAATATTGTGGCACGGCAGAAATTGCTCATTATGAGCAATTTCTCCTTTGACACAATGTTTTCAAAAGTTGTCTGCTTCAGAGGTGTCAAAAAGCATCTATATGTGGGAAAGGGTTAACTGTTTCCCTTATATCCTATATATATATATAATTATAAAGTGTGCTTTGAATCATATTTTCCTATCTGTAGAGCTTGAAATATAATTTTTGTACAGGGTTGAAAACATAGTGGGAAAAGATAAATCATAGTTACTTTCATTTGACAAGCTTTAACCCTTTCCCATATGCAGAAGCATTTTGATGCATCTGTGCCAGCAGTTCTAGAAAACATTTTGGGAATATAAAGAACAATTTCTTATTTTTCCAAAATATTTTCAAATCTATCACAAAATTGTAAATTGTTAAGCTTTTTTTTGTCACTAAACTTTACAATTGTCGTTTTCTGCCGTTTTGTTCAGTTTGAGAATCTCAATCAGTAAAGTTACAATCTCTTATTCCGCTGTTTTCAATTTGGAAGAGTCGAAAACAATCCGGCATATCATAAATACAGCTACAAAAAGGTTCAGTAGCATATAGCTTCAAAGATAGCCCTTAGATATTGGTGGAGTATAGAATTATTATATGTGTTTGATGTTTAATTACTAGGTAGATCATTAGTTAACTGTAATCAGCGCTTGTTTTAATTATCTTAGCTAGACATTGCCTAATAAACTAGGTTCCAGGTAAAACCCATTATAAACAGTTTATTTACCATTTAAATTTTGATACAGAAATTCTATCCAGAAAGAAACCAGCTGCATACTTCTAGCATCTTTCCATAAAAGAACAAATCTGCAGCAGACAGGGGCGTAGCTCCTTTTAGGCACTGTAGGCACGTGCCTACACATTTGTTCTCAAAATGCCCCAAAATGCAGCTGTGTAATGTATCAACCAGATCAGCCTGCACTGTCCATGCAGACTGATCCGGCCGACACATTCTGTCTTAGAGGGATAGATGTATAGAATAGTAATTCCTGAAACAGAAAATCCACAGGAGGCAATAAGTGTCTATCCGGGTAGGCCTGTGTGGCATGCTTAGGCTGATCCGGGTCGATACTTTACGCAGAGTCCACAATGTTGATTACTGCAAAGCTACTCCCCTGGCAAACAACTTTGAAAATATACCAACAAAAATATGAAAAACTATGCAAAGGGAAGTATAATTATTGATTAGAGTTGAAAAAGTTGTAGCAAATTAATGGAGACATGTTTCTTGGCTTTCTCACACCAGTACTTCATACAACATTATTTCCAAGCAACTGGCTGCTTTTCCACATAGACTGATAGCCCATTTGTGGAAGACGAATGATGCATGTCACAATGACTTTTGTCAAACGTCTAAAAGAATATTGGCCAAGCTGGGGTTCGAACTCACAACCCCTGGATTGACAGCCTGCATCGCTACCGGGGCTGTCATAATATTTTCAAAAGTCATGTGAAGTAGTTTAGTATGCTACAAGGTAATTATATTTCATAAAAGACTGATACAAGCATTTTTCTCCGTTTCCACTATGATAACATAAGTTATCTGCTATATAAGGCTGTCCGTAAGTAATGATTGTTTCAGGGAAATGGTTAAAATTTGGTTTACTTATAGAAGTTGGCTCAAAATTGTCTTAAATGAGTCCATTGACACAGGCCCATTATTTACTACAAATGACACAAACAGGAGGGAATTCAATCTCTTGAAAGGCAATAAAGTTTGAAGCAAAGTACCATTTCCAGATAGCGTGTCATCAACAATCATCCATTTAGACAGTAACTGAGTCCAGAGTAATATAAACTAAATTAACCCGTTCCCGAAACAGACATCTTTTAGAAGATCTTGAAGTAAAGGGGAAGTTGCTCAAAACTATCGATTTATCCTCTCTGAGACAAATTAAAACTCACAAATATTTCATTTATTACATTAAAACATTAAACCCTTTTCCACTTGCAGCAGACAACTTTTGAAACAAGAGAGCCATGATGGCCCTGGATCGCTCCACTGAGTAATGCAATGTGATTTGTCATGCCAACCACAATACTTTTTTTTTGTATCAACATGGCTCAGAGTAATCTCGTTCCGGAGGAACATTTCTACAAATTATTTGGAAAATGGCCAGAGACTTACGGAGAAGAAGACTTTAATAGTTTTCAAAATTGCAATATAAGGCAAAACAGCAAAACATCCCTCCCCTGGTGACCACATTTTTCAAACAATCAAAATTGCTTGAAGGATTCCGCGTCAACTACAGAATAATCCGAGAAAATTATTTTGGTAATCTTTCGGTGAAGAAGTTTTAACGTTAGCCATATCAGGCAAAACAGCCCAGCCCCTGGCTGGCTACGTTTTTGGACCAATCAACATGGCTTGAAGGAAACTAGGGTCCTAATTTAATTGCTCTACAAAAATAAGAAAGAAAGTCAAAAAGTCATGGTGAAGGTCATCCAAAGACAATGATGATATTTGATTGTTAAAGATAACACCAAGGTCATGGTCACATGTTTATAAATCAATGTTATATATCAAATAAATGAAGTTTTTTTCGTGTTCACAAAGTCAATTATAACAATTTTCAAAAGGAACCGAGCTCTTATGTATATCTAGCTACTGTATAAGTTTGGTAAACATCGGATAATAAATGATGACTTTATCTTGTTAAAAAGGTCAATTATAGCAATTTTGCCAATTTAAAAGGGCCATAATCCCGTTATGCATAGACGGATATCAAGCTACTGAATAAGTTTGGTAAACATCAGATAATAAATGAAGACTTTATCGTGTTCACAAGAAATTGTGGACAGATGACGGACGAAGGGCGATGACAAAATTATTTGGAATTGGCCGGATACTTTCGGAGTAGATGACTTATAAAGTTTTCACAGCCATATAAGGCAAAGAAGCCCTGCCACCGGGGGGGCTTCAATTGTTGGACCAATTAAAATGGCTTGAAGGAATCAGATAGAGGGTCTCCTCCAGAGTTTTTCTTTCGGTTGCCATGGAAACCAGAATTCTGCATAGATTAAAACAAATTGAAGAAATTATGGGGAGGACATTGAGAGGTCCCAATTGACCCACTTGTTACAGAGGAGAAGATGTTGACGGACAAAAGGCGATCACAATAACTCACCTTGAGCACTTTTGCGGCAAAATGAGAATTAGGCATGAAAAAAAATTTCATCTTTTACTACAATGTTTTTAACAAAAGATACTGGCATTTTCCATTTATTGGTTGAAATGTTTTCAAAGTCTTCTGTTACAGATTTGCTGTATAGGAGTTAACAGATTGCTTCAAAAAGATTTGAGATTAAATAATCAGGTAAACAGTTAACCATTTCCTACATAGAGACAGTTTTTGTCACCTCTGAAACAGCGATAACCTGTCCAATATAGTGAAAACTACTATAAATATGTCATGCTTTCCATGCAAGTTGCTCCAATGATCATTTTCATTTAGTTCAATGCATTCACCTAGATCTGAACCCTTTCCCATTTATCCATAAATCTGCAGCAGATGGCTTTGAAAGCTATGGAAAATAGCAATAAATGAAAATATCATAATTGAATAAAATTGAAATAATTTAGGCAAATGGATAAACTTAAGCATTATCAGCAATTTCTCCTTTTGCTATAATTATTTCGAAAGTTGTCTGCTTCATAAGCGTCAGAATTAAGTGTCTGTATGTGGGAACAGATTTATAGGACTTCGCAAAATCGAAGGTCAGTTTTCTGGTAACAAAACCAATATAAAACAAGAGGGCCAAGATGGCCCTAAATCGCTCATCTGATTGAAATTTGTACACCTTTCATTTTCTTAGAGAATGAATGAGTTGGGTTTTACGGTATTGCAACACAAAGAGGTGGATTGGAGTGCAAAACAAAAGCACGAGCTGTCTCATGACAGCATGCTCAATCAACTATTCAAAAGCTAAATGTCAGTAAGAAGGTTTTTTTGTATAAGAACATGTATATTGTGTTATTGTTTAAGAATTAAGGTCAAATATATGAAACTTGTTCTAAGACTTTAAATGCACATTACATGCAAAGCTAGTGCAATAGTCTCCGTCTTTATTCTAAAATCTAAGTACAAAAAGGGGCATAACTGTACAAATATGGTTGACAGAGTTATGTGACTTGCTGCAGTTGTCTATACTGTCATTAGAAACAGGTATGCCAAGTTTGAAGTAAATTTTTTGATAGTATAGAAGATATTAGTATTTGTAAAAAACTTTAACCAACACAGACATGGACGCCGACACTGATGCCGAGGCGAGTACAATAGTGTCCTTATTCTTAAAATAGTCTAGCTAAAAATGATGATGAATACTGGAAAGGAATATATTATATTCTCGCATCCTACTCAAGAGGGCCCATTTTGTTTAAGAAGATCTTAAAACTTTAAGAAGATAAAAATATAATGAAGACTTATCAACTTACACTTCTTGAACAAGGTTTTACCTATAAATTTCTTTGTAAAACAGATGAACCCTAAGGGGCATAATTTAAAACAATCTTAGTAGAGGACAACGAGACAATGCTACAAAAACAGGTGTTTTAACCCTTTCCCTCATAAAGACGCTTTCTGACGCCTCTGCAGCAGACGGCTTTTTGAAAACATAGTGACAAAAGAAGAAATTGCTCAAAACGAGCAATTTCTCCTTTTGACACAATGTTTTCCACTTTTAGTCATAGGTTATCCATTCAATTAAAGAGATTTTCCATTTTTTGACAAAATATGTTTAAAGTCGTCTGCTGCAGAATTGTCGTATGAGGGAAAGGGTTAAGTTATGAGGTAAGGTCAAAGTTTTGAGAATACGAGATTACGCCAAGGGTATCATAATAGTTAGACGAGCTTATAAAAAAAAAATACTTACATATTTGAGTACTTTAAGCTGTAGTTTGGCTGCATCTTGATCATATAACTCACCTTAAAAACAATAAAGATAGAATAATGAAAGCACCTTAAACATGAGGAATTAAATTAATGTAATCCGTAGAGTCACTGATAATAATATTATGTCATCTTAGTAGGGAAACTTTGATTAACCCTTTCCCTCATACGACAATTCTGCAGCAGACGACTTTGAACGTATTTTGTCAAAACATAGAAAATCTCCATAATTGAATGGATAACCTATGACTAAAAGTGGAAAACATTGTGGCAAAAGGTGAAATTGCACGTTCTGTGCAATTTCTTCTTTTGTCACTATGTTTTCAAAAAGCTGTCTGCTGCAGAGGCGTCAGAAAGCGTCTATATGAGGGAAAGGGTTAAAGCTTGATCAAAGTCCAGTCAAAATGGCATTGGATTTTTCATGTTCAAACCAAACAACAACAAATCCTGTCCCACATGCATCTGCAGAAAGTAATTTATAGAGACTTTCAATATTTTGCTTAGATGTTTTCAAAGTCATCTGCTGCAGATTTGTTTTATGTGGGAAAGTATTTAAGTTCAATTGCACTAAAGTTTTAGACAAATGCTAGGAAAATATGACTACAATAACAAAAGAGTTTTCGATAAATTGAGAAAAATCCCCAATAATATGAGCCCACTGGAAAAGGTACAAGTTGGCTTTTGTGACGAGATAGATCAGATCAGCCTGTGCAGCTGCAGTCTGATCAAGATCTAAACTGTTCACATATAACCTGCAATAGCTTATTAGCATATTAAGTCAACATGTGTAGTTTCTTATAAAATGGAGCAGATGTATATGCTGATCTAAACCTCATCTGATCAGAAACGTCAACTTGTACCTTTTCTCATGCACAGGTTCATATGGTGGAATATATGGTAACAAAGCACACTCCCTGGCACCAGTCTGTCTTATACTGCTGTAACAAATGATGTCTCTCCGAAATGCAAGCAGGAAATAATTACAGTAATACAAAAACACATCATGGCTTCATATAAAAAATTGGTGCAACTGTATCTTGGTACAATATCTGCTGCATCATGCATTAAGCATTTTTATCCCTGTCCCATTAATATAGACGCTTTTTGACGCCTTTGCAGCAAATGACTTTTGAAAACATTGTTGCAAAAGGAGAAAATGCTCATAATGAGATTATTCACATTTATGCATGATATTTTCAAAGTCGTCTGCTGCAGATTTGTCATACAACCAAAAATGGTTAAGCATCAAAGTTCTGACATCTGTATTCATAAGGTTTACAACTTTAGCTTTAAATCAGACATACCATTTATTACTCTTATTAAAACTGTAGGCAAACTGTGAAGACTAAGGCAATACTGAATATGCTCAGGCTCCCCTAATTCTCCACTGTCTGCATGCGCAATCAACCACCTCGTTATGCCTAACAAAGCTTTCATTTAAAAATGATATTGCATAAAGTCATTGAAATTTACATTAGACACAAAAAACATTTAATTTCTGAGCCGTTTCTGGCAAAAAATGACCTTGACAAATCTTATTAATATTTTACCAAATACAAACAATCTGTAGCAGATGACTTATTTACATTATATACACAAATATGGAAAATTTCTATACAGTAGTATGGTTATTGAATTATAAAGATTTATACAATGTGGCAAATAAAGCAACTTCTCTCTATTTGCATCAATGTTTTCAAAAGTCTTCTGCTGCAAAATTAATGCAACCAATTGCTTCTGCATGGAAAAAGGGTTCAGCTGCATATCACAGTGAAGCCAATTTGGCTATACTTGTATTTATGTGCCAGATTACAGTAATAAATAGAGGCAAAGAGAGTAACTCAACGTGAGATTGGTGCCTTATAATGACTAGCCCAAACTTAAATTGTTGACAGCTTTTGATTTCATAATACTTTTATATATATTTCAACAAGAGGCCCTTGAGGGCCTAAGCTCTACTGGTATGGTTCTTTGGTCATTTTCAATCCAGAGCATGTATGTATGGTGAAGATCGGATAGTAAATGGAGGCTCTTTTGTGTTCACAAGCTGTATTATAGCAATTTTTACAATTTCATGGGCCATAATCTAGTCTTGCATGGGCGGATCTAGCTGGTTTTCAAAAGGAACCAAGCTCTCATCAATATTTAACTACTATCTAAGTTTGGTGAAGATCAGATAGTAAATGGAGCCTCTATTGTGTTGACATGCTCAATTATAGCAATTTGGACAATTTCAAGGGCCATAATCCAGTCTTGCATGGGCGGATCTGGCTGGTTTACGAAAGGAACCGAGCTCTCATGGATATCTAACTACTGTATAAGTTTGGTTGAGATACAATCAAACGTGAAGACTGTATGACGTGTTAACAAGCTCATTTATAACCGAGCTCTCATGGATATCTAACTACTGTATAAGTTTGGTTGAGATACAATCAAACGTGAAGACTGTATGACGTGTTAACAAGTTCATTTATAGCAATTTTGACCATTTCAAGGGCCATAATCCAGTCATGCATGGGCGGATCTGGCTGGTTTTCGTAAGGAACCGAGCTCTCATAGATATCTAACTATTGTATAAGTTTGGTTGAGATACAATCTAAAGTGAAGACTGTATCATGTTAACAAGCTCTTTTATAGCAATTTTGACCATTTCAAGGGCCATAATCCAGTCATGCATGGGCGGATCTAGCTAGTTTTCGAAAGGAACCGAGCTCTCATGAATATCTAACTACTGTATAAGTTTGGTTGAGATACAATCAAAAGTGAAGACTGTATCATGTTAACAAGCTCTTTTATAGCAATTTTGACCATTTCAAGGGCCATAATCCAGTCATGCATGGGCGGATCTGGCTGGTTTTCGAAAGGAACCGAGCTCTCATGGATATCTAACTACTGTATAAGTTTGGTTGAGATACAATCAAAAGTGAAGACTGTATCGTGTTAACAAGAAATTGTTTACAGACGGACGGACGCACGCACGACAGACAAATCGCCACGACATAAGCCCTTCTGGCCTTTGGCCAGTAGAGCTAAAAATGATTTTCTATTTTAATAGTAAACTGGCTGCAGAAAAGTCAGAAGCAGGGTCAAAGAAACTCATTTCAGATCACACAGTTAATATACAAGAGCGTATGAAGAAACACATTGGTTGCCTGCTGACAGACAAACTGGACCTTGTACCTCAGCATTGCTTTTCATTTGTCTTCATCCAATGGACTAAATAGTCTATGTTGGAAGGTAGACACTTACTTGTGAATAATATTCTGTGGTTTGCAGGTGGGAGAAAGCCAGCAAACACATGTTTGGTGAACTGGCTGCCATTTTAAAATTTAAATTCTGTTGAAAACTGTGTTTCAACTCCCATCACTCAATACAGGCAGACAGGCAGACAGATCAGTGACCCATAAGAATCATTCTGCCAAGGCCAGATGTTACAATAATCAGTAATAACAATCATTGAGAGTACTTACCACACAGTTTTATGAGTTGTTGACTGGCCCTCTCCTCGGCAGCACGACCTTGAAACGTCCTCTGTATGTGACTGTAGCAGGCTGCAATCTGTGAGAGGAATGACTGCATTGTCATTATTCATATCACAAAACTATCACATAACTCAGCATCACATAAATGATATCACAGGCCATTCTTACAAAACATAGTTCAGAGCAAGTATGTCATTATTGTGTATCACCAACACCTTATATCTATTGTTTAATACGGCCAACAATACATCAACTATTATTGTTTCTTTTGTGTCACATTGTTACCTGGTTAAGATAAAGCTTTATTTGATTAGCACTCAATTTTATTTAAACAAGTTCATACCCCAATAAGTTAATCAAACAATGTTCTTTTATAAAAACATGGTGATATTATAAACCATCAAATTTGATTAAGAGCAATATATTCTATGCTAAACATAAAGAGCTGGAACAATCAGGAATCACTCAGTAAGCTGCTACAATCTACAAACTTCTTCGACTTTGGTACAACTTAGCAGAGATAAGCACATACAACCTATCACCTTGCAGATTGACCTTTTGTCCTGAGATGCTTTCAAAGCAGACAATTACAAAAAATATTATAACACGTATATGGTTATATAAAATAAAAGTTCAGCCCAATCATTAGACAAAGAAGATAAACTGACATTAGACAATGAAAATACACCAACCAAACATTAGATAAAGAAGATACACTGACCAATCACTAGACAATGAAGACACCGACCAGTCATTAGACAATGACAATACATGGACCAATCACTAGACAATGAAGATACACTGACCAATCACTAGCCAATGAAGATACACAGTCCAATCTTTAGACAATGAAGATACTTTGACCAAACATTAGACAATGAAGAAACACTGAGCAATTATTAGACAATGTAGATACACTGACCAATCATTAGACAGTGAAGATACTGATTGTCACGGACCAACCAATCATTAGACAGTGAAGATATTCCAACCAATCATTAAACAATGAGATATTCCAACCAATCATTAGACAGTGAAGATACACTGACCAATCATTAGACTGAAGATATACAAACCAATCATTAGACAGTGAAGATACACCAACCAATCATTAGACAGTGAGAATGCTCCAACCAATCATTATACAGTGAGAATGCTCCAACCAAACATTAGACAGTGAAGATACACTGACCAATCATTAGACTGAAGATACACCGACCAATCATTAGACTGAAGATACACAAACCAATCATAAGACAGTGAAGATACACCGACCAATCATTAGACAGTGAGGATACTCCAACCAATCATTAGACAGTGAAGATTCACCAACCAATCATTAGACAGTGAAGATACACAAACCAATCATTAGACGGTGAAGATACTTCAACCAATCATTAGACAGTGAACATGCACCAACCAATCATTAGACAGTGAAGATACTCCAACCAATCATTAGACAGTGAAGATTCACCAACCAATCATTAGACAGTGAAGATACACAAACCAATCATTAGACGGTGAAGATACTTCAACCAATCATTAGACAATGAAGATGCACCAACCAATCATTAGACAGTGAAGATGCACCGACCAATCATTAGACAGTGAGATACTCCAACCAATCATTAGACAGTGAAGATGCACCAACCAATCATTAGACAGTAAGATACTCCAACCAATCATTAGACAGTGAAGATGCACCAACCAATCATTAGACAGTGAAGATACTCCAACCAATCATTAGACAGTGAAGATACTCCAACCAATCATTAGACAGTGAAGATGCACCAACCAATCATTAGACAGTGAAGATGCACCAACCAATCATTAGACAGTGAAGATACTCCAACCAATCATTAGACAGTGAAGATACTCCAACCAATCATTAGACAGTGAAGATACTCCAACCAATTATTAGACAGTGAAGATACTTCAACCAATCATTAGACAGTGAAGATACTCCAACCAATCATTAGACAGTGAAGATACTCCAACCAATCATTAGACAGTGAAGATACTTCAACCAATCATTAGACAGTGAAGATTCACCAACCAATCATTAGACAGTGAAGATACTCCAACCAATCATTAGACAGTGAAGATACTCCAACCAATCATTAGACAATGAAGATGCACCAACCAATCATTAGACAGTGAAGATACTCCAACCAATCATTAGACAGTGAAGATACTCCAACCAATCATTAGACAGTGAAGATACTCCAACCAATCATTAGACAGTGAAGATACTTCAACCAATCATTAGACAGTGAAGATTCACCAACCAATCATTAGACAGTGAAGATACTCCAACCAATTATTAGACAGTGAAGATACTCCAACCAATCATTAGACAATGAAGATGCACCAACCAATCATTAGACAGTGAAGATGCACCAACCAATCATTAGACAGTGAGATACTCCAACCAATCATTAGACAGTGAAGATGCACCAACCAATCATTAGACAGTGAAGATGCACCAACCAATCATTAGACAGTGAAGATGCACCAACCAATCATTAGACAGTGAAGATACTCCAACCAATCATTAGACAGTGAAGATACTCCAACCAATCATTAGACAGTGAAGATTCACCAACCAATCATTAGACAGTGAAGATACTCCAACCAATTATTAGACAGTGAAGATACTCCAACCAATCATTAGACAATGAAGATGCACCAACCAATCATTAGACAGTGAAGATGCACCAACCAATCATTAGACAGTGAAGATGCACCAACCAATCATTAGACAGTGAAGATGCACCAACCAATCATTAGACAGTGAAGATGCACCAACCAATCATTAGACAGTGAAGATACTCCAACCAATCATTAGACAGTGAGATACTCCAACCAATCATTAGACAGTGAGATACTCCAACCAATCATTAGACAGTGAAGATACTCCAACCAATTATTAGACAGTGAAGATACTCCAACCAATCATTAGACAATGAAGATGCACCAACCAATCATTAGACAGTGAAGATGCACCAACCAATCATTAGACAGTGAAGATGCACCAACCAATCATTAGACAGTGAAGATACTCCAACCAATCATTAGACAGTGAAGATACTTCAACCAATCATTAGACAGTGAAGATTCACCAACCAATCATTAGACAGTGAAGATACTCCAACCAATTATTAGACAGTGAAGATACTCCAACCAATCATTAGACAATGAAGATGCACCAACCAATCATTAGACAGTGAAGATGCACCAACCAATCATTAGACAGTGAGATACTCCAACCAATCATTAGACAGTGAAGATGCACCAACCAATCATTAGACAGTAAGATACTCCAACCAATCATTAGACATTGAAGATACACCGACTAATTGACTGAATATGATTACTTATACACCATAACTAGCCAGACCTCTTGTTTCCACATATAACAAATCTGCTATAAATGATTTCTTAAACGTCCAGGCAAAATATGGAAAATCTCTATAAATGAAAACAGAATTATTGAATAGAGATGAAAGAATTGTGGCAAAAGAGATAATTGTTTATGAGCAATCTCTCTTTTTGCCAAAATGTTTTCAAAAGACATCTGCTGAACATTGGAAATGGTGAAGTTAAAGATAAATCATTTTCTATATCAGAAAACCAGGTTCATGGCCAGAGACAATAAAATGAACAGTACATAATGGTCTTGTTGCATCCATAGTCCCCTGTACCTGCTATGATGCTGCAATCTGATAAATGAAAAATCAATGTATCTAATCATCTACATACATTCACCGGCAGAACTTTTAATTATCCAAGAAATTTCAATTACGCCACATCCTTTAACCCTTCCCCACACACAACAAATATTCAGCGGACAACTTTGGAAATATCTGCGATAAATTTAGAAAACATCTAAAAATGAATGTGTTATTTATTGAATAAAGTTGAAAACATTGTGGTAAATGGGAAAATTGCTTTTCAAACGTTATCTGCTTCAGATGTGTCAAAAAGTGTTGGAAAGGGTTAATCAAAAAAAATCATCAACAATTTTATCTCTACAATTCACACTTGCCTTCAGGGAATATCAAATTATCAACTCATTTGAAAACAATGTTGACCAAGATCAGTCTGCACATTTGTGAAGTCTAATGTTTGTCTACATTTAAGCTATTCAATCAATAAATTTTAAGCAGAAAAAAATTCCATCAGTTTGCATACATTTGATCAATATTTACACGGTTTCAGCTTAATAATAGATAAGTACAGATTTCAAATGTGATTTCACATTTTGATTGACTAATGGAATCAAGTTTGATGCAGTTTTTTCTGTTAATTCACGGTAGTAACAGTTCACCTAACATGTATTTCTTGGCATTCTCTCATCAGTACTCCACACAACATTCTTCCCAGGCAACTGGCTACTTTGCAACATAGACTGCTTATAGCCCCATGGTGAGCAACAAATGAAGCAAGTCACTGTATGACATTTGTCAATAATCAGAAGGACTCTATGATCCAGATAAGGGTTCAAACTTGTGACCCCTGTGTTGATAGCCCACACCATTACTGACTGGTTACATCAACCAATTTGTAACATCCAAATATTGAGACTTCATAAGAGAGTGTTGCAAGAACATTCCAATATGAATAATTCAACAACATGAAATAGAAAACTTTCTCCAACTTTTTAAGATTTTCTTTGATTCTTACAAAACCTATTTTCTAAACTACTAACCATCGTTGAGGTACTTATTGTCAATATAAGTTTACCTGTTGCATTTGGAATACATTATAAGGGGAGTTCACATGAAAGTATATAGTAAACTAACTTTGGTTTGTATTCATCATGCAACAGTTGAATTTACATTGACAATACATAGTTGAAATTTACTCATAGTCCATGAACAAAAAATTATGAAACATAGATACAAATTAATCCTTTCAAACAGGCAGATGCAATTTGACACATCTGCAGAAATTGCTCATATCTCCTTCTGCTGCAATGTTTTCAAATAGCTAATATTTTTACTAACATATTCCATATTTTTGCCTAGATGTTTTCAAAGTTGTCTGCTGCAGATTTATGGTATGTGGGAAAGGGTTAAGGAACAAGATTTTGATTCAGTGTTCAATACTTTATCAAAATTGTTTTACCATGGTTCTAACCCTTTCTCTCATATAGACGCTTGCTGATGCCTCTGCAGCAGAAGGCTTTTTGAAAACATAGTGACAAAAGAAGAAATTGCTCAAAACGAGCAATTTCTTCTTTTGACACAATGTTTTCCACTTTTAGTCATAGTTTATCCATTCAATTATAGGGATTTTTTATTTGTTGACAAAATATGTCCTAAGTCGTCTGCTGCAGAATTGTCATATAAGGAAATGGGTTAAGCAGCTTTCAACATTATTCTAGTTATAGGAATACCACAGTGACAGTTCACTTATTTATGATCCCTGGGTAAAGAAACCAGTACTATAGGCTAGAAAATGTGCCTTAATTGCTTAAAGGCACTCCACCATGACCGTCATGCCGTGACTGGGGATCAAACTAGGCACACCCGGTTTCAAATCCTCGACGCTTACCACTCAACCACAGCGGATTCCTACTTTAACAAATAATTTCAATAATAATTCCGTTGATATGTCATTATTCAGAGTGTCTTCTTTTAACCCTTTCCCACGCATTTTGACGCAATATCAGCAGACGACTTTTGAAAACATTGTGGCCAAAGGTGAAATTGCTCATGTCATGAGCAATTTCTATTTTGGCCACATGTTTTCAACTTTATTTAACAATTAAGCTATCTTTTATGGAGATTTTTCAGGTTTTTGTTACTATGTTTTCAAAGTCTTCTGCTGCAGATTTGTTGTATGTGGGAAAGGGTTAATCATTTCAACCAAACAAGATTAACCCTTACCTTCATACAGATGCTTTCTAATGCCACTGCAGAAGTCAATTTTGAAAACATTATTGCTGAAGGAGAAATTGCTCATTATGAACTTTATTCTTCGTATATTGTTCTTTCATTTACAGAGAGTGATCAATACTTTTTTGCTTAGATGTGTTCAAAGTCATCTGCTGTAGATTTGTTATATGTCATAATGAGCAATTTCTCCATTTGCCACAATGTATTCAACTGTGTTCAATATTTACTCTTTGGTTGGTGGAGATTTTCAATATTTTTATGCAGATGTTTCCAAAGTCATCTGTTGCGAATTTGTTGTATGTGGGAAAGGGTTAAATGTTACACCTACATGATCCAAAAGAAACAAATCTCGGCAGAGGTTCGATCAAAATTAAAATTCTCAAGACACAATTAAGGGTCTAAGAATTCTTCTAGATAGTATTTAATGAATCATGGCCATTGAATCAGAGGTGAATCCTTCACTTTGATCCCTATGGTGTCCGGAATTCTAAATAAGGAGGAGTAAACAGTTCTTTGACCAAGTATATCAATACGGAGGAGTAAACACTTCTTTGACCAAGGATATCAATAAGGAGGAGAAAACAGTTCTTTGACCAAGTATATCAATAATGAGAAGTAAACAATTCTTTGACCAAGTATATCAATAAGGAGGAGAAAACACTTCTTTAACCAAGTATATCAATATGGAGGAGTAAAGACCTCTTTGACCAAGTATATCAATACGGAGGAGTAAACACTTCTTTGACCAAGTATATCAATAAGGAGGAGAAAACACTTCTTTAACCAAGTATATCAATAAGGAGGAGTAAACACTTCTTTGACCAAGTCTATAAATAAGGAGGAGTAGTCACTTCTTTAACCAAGTATATCAATAAGGAGGAGTAAAGACTTCTTTGACCAAGTACATGTATATCAATAAGGAGAAGAAAATACTTCTTTAACCAAGCATATCAATAAGGAGGAGAAAACACTTCTTTGACCAAGTATATCAATACGGAGGAGTAAACACTTCTTTGACCAAGTATATCAATAAGGAGGAGAAAACACTTCTTTGACCAAGTATATCAATAAGGAGGAGAAAACACTTCTTTGACCAAGTATATCAATAAGGAGGAGTAAACACTTCTTTAACCAAGTATATCAATATGGAGGAGTAAACACTTCTTTGACCAAGTATATCAATAAGGAGGAGTAAACACTTCTTTGACCAAGTATATCAATAAGGAGGAGTAAACACTTCTTTGACCAAGTATATCAATAAGGAAGAGTAAACACTTCTTTGACCAAGTATATCAATAAGGAGGAGAAAACATTTCTTTGACCAAGTATATCAATAAGGAGGAGAAAACACTTCTTTGACCAAGTATATCAATAAGGAGGAGAAAACTCTTCTTTGACGAAGGATATCTCTCCCTATTTACCCTTTCACAAATACAACAAATCTGCAGCAGACGACTTTTGAAAACATTGTAGTAAAAGAAAGAATTGCTCATTATGAGCAATTTCTCTTTCTGCCACAATGTTTTCAGTTATATTCAATATTTACATCTCCATTTTTAGCGACTATCCACATTTTGCTTACATGTTTTTTGATGTTGTCTGCTGCATATAAGTTGTATATGGGCACGGGTTAAGCAATTAAAATATTGTCTCCCTTTTTTTGTACCCACAATTGAGGGTTAATGGAGGTCCAAAAAACATATTATCACATAAGATATCCTCTTATCTCAAGGTTTGTGGACTGATTCATTTTCAGAATTATCAGTCATTTAGTTCACAAACACTTAAAAGAATAAAAACAGTGTGGAAAATGGAGCTATTGACCATCATTTCAGTAACTGTTACTATGGCCACAGTGATCTTGAGAACCAATCATGATGCATATATCTGAGAATTTTAAAGACTTCTTCTCGTGAGAGTTGTTTGAATCGATACCTCCATTAGCTACAGCGTTAATGATTTGTTTGCATTTCCATAAATCTTTATGTAATAACGCATTAAAACAATTAGGCAGAAACATTGGCGCTATCATTACATTTTCCACTTTCTCTTTTCAAATCGTCTCATAGCATCATAGGCTTGTAACTTTATTATATCCAAGGTTTTTTTAAACTCAAATCTTCTTATTTGAAATCAATTTTTGTTTACACTATTTTATCAACAATAATTTTAAATCAATATAAAAAGAGCCTTTTGTAGTAACCTTTGGAATACGTTGACCAATAAGTATATGCAGATATTCATTTTGAGCAAGTTTTCCTTTACCCGTAATGTCAGAATGAACAGAAAGTTAACCCTTTCCCGCTTGCAGGCACATTCAGACGCATTTGCAGCAGACGACTTTTGAAAACATTGTGGCAAAAGGAGAAATTGCTCATGAGCAATTTCATCTTTTGCCACAATGTTTTCAACTCTATTTTATGATTTAAAATTATATCAAAGTTATCTGCGATTTGTTGTTAGTGGGAAAGGGTTAATTTAGGTTCAATGTCCCAGATGACACAATTGTTTCACCTCCCATTCCTACAAAGATAATGATTCTAGAAATATGAAGTTTTTCAAAGTAAAACATATTTTTATTAGAAAATACTTACCAGTCATTTAATACCTGATATATAATCTCTACACCCTTAATTCATCCAGAAAAAGAACTCGCCTTGCGTATTCCTCACGTATATGTGATATACACGGTTGCCCGTAAGAGCGGGCAAGCACGTGATATCTTGCCACTTTTATTTCAACATTAAGTGTTGGGTGACGACGCGGGGATGGGAGGCGGGACTCTATAAATGACTGGTAAGTATTTTCTAATAAAAATATGTTTTACTTTGAAAAACTTCATTTTTATGTCAAAAATACATTACCAGTCATTTAATACCTGATGACTTTGTAGCATCGGACGGGAGGTTCGGCCAATACTTACTGTCGTTCCAGGTAGCAGCACCTTGTAGTGTATTATTTTCTAATTTATTTACAAAGTACTATGAACCCAACAGTATAAGGTAAGAGCAGGGATTGATAATTTCAATCAGTGTTCACTTCATTGATATGTTGGGAGTAATTTAGCGGACAACTCGCTGAGACGCAACCAAAGGGCCCAGGGAGTACAAGTTCTGTCTGACCAGACATAGAACGCAAGTAGAAAGATGAATAACTTGACTGAGTTTCCCGAACTGCCGCGCGAAGAATTCTTCAAGGGAATTATTGTTCGAAAAAGCCCAACTTGCCGAAAGAGCCCTAACTTCATGCGGGCGTATCCGCAGAAAAGAAAGATCTCGACTAGGTAAATCTTTGTACGCTAATTTAATTGTAATGGATATCCAGCGAGAAAAGAAGCTGCTGATATATCTTACGACCTATAAGGGGGAGAAATAACCTCCTTCTCCAACCCCTATTCCCCTTAACTCTCTTAAGGTAATATTTAAGAGCTCTGACAGGACAATGTATCTGTCGGAATCCGAAGGACCACAGCTCGCAGAATGATCAGGAAGGACCGACGGTAACTGGTTCTTAGCCAGAAACCCTGGTTGACACAGTAGTGTAAAGAGGCCATCATATTCAATGAATCTGACATTCCCGGTTTCTACAGACAGAGCGTTTAATTGCTCCTTCGAAGAGCTGTAGCGAAAGCTAATAAAAAGACGGTTTTATAAGTAAAGACGTCGATTCAAGAGGTTCGTATGGAGCTCTTGTAAGCGACCAGAGGACGCAAGACAAATCCTATTTTGGAGTTAAACTCCTACAATGGGTTTTTCTAATTCTAACCATCAGGCTGTGAAACCTAATGAAATTAGTTTCTAATGACAGTAAAGAACTCACTTCCCTGCTTGTGTTCGTCAAATAAGACGAATTTATAAGTCTCAGTTACTAATTTAAGAAGCGGTAGTTTCCGACGAACGTTCAGAGAGATTGACCTACCTTAATAACATCAATCGGTAAGAACTGTCTATTTCTAAGGAAGATGTAACGGTTATGTCGATAGACAGGCCAGCATGACGTATAACCACGGTCATTTAGCCAGTGATGTGTTTCTATTATCATTTTACACCTTCAGCCAGTGAAACTGAGACCGGAAGTTGTTTATTATTATTCCACTGCAGAATCAATCGGAACTTCTCGGGTAATTCCGTAAGCATTCATCCCCGACGTATTCCGATTGCTGCCGAATGAGTAGTATTGAAAGCTAGCAGAACTGAATTCATATGAAGTTGTCTACTCTATATAATAACATGCCGTAGGCTGTAACGCACCGCCCCGATATCTGTAAACAATTCGGGTGTGGTGTGAAGCATGTATCTGGCTGTTTCCCGTACTTACTGATCCCGAACCAGAAAACGAATCGGATTCTCGAGGGAATTAGATCCGATTTGCCTGTTTTGGGAAATAATTCCAAACGCAGGTAATCGAACTGTAACTCCTCGATGACAACGCAAACGGTACGTGTATTAGGCGTCTGTTAGGTCTAACAACTCGCCCAGACCGCCGTTCCGGATCGTGATCTTGGTGAAACGGACGTTCCATTTTACTACTCGGCCGTACTAGACGCGAACTGAGTCGATACGTCTACTACCGGTTTTCACTGTCTGTCTTTCTTAGAAACAGGAAGAAAAACAGTTGTATCAAGCCCGAATGACAGGTTGATACCCACTCTATATCATTCTTTGTTAGAAGATTTAATAGAGAGGAGTGCTTCCCTATAGCTGCGGATTAGGGACAGTGCTCTACTTGGTTGTATGCCAACTTAGCTAGTTCCCGTAACGCTAGGCTCGAACTTAGCCTGTCTATTTGCGTCTTCACAGGTTGGGGTTCCAAGGACGCCCTTGCAGAAGTCTCTGTACGTTTCTGTCCCTGTGTAAACGATGTCGCCGCATACGCCGAAATGCCTTATGGACGCAATGAAAGCAGTAACCTTCCGCCAATGATAATTATTTAGAGTCTAGATCTAAATTGTTTCATCATCATATGGGGCACTGATCCCGATATGTCTCTTATTCGTCAGACAAGACTGGGTCTTGGGTTTCCCCGACGACAAGAGGATTGCCTATAGCCGGTTCTGAACCGGAAGGTCAGTGTTCTATTCCACATTAGAACTATGAAGGAGTCATGACCGAGGAATTATCCCTTTTCCGAAGTGCTCTGAATTAGAGTCATGACCGATGAATTGATCCCTTGACATAGATCCCTTTTCCGAAGAAGAATGAGATCGCATGGAATCAACCGTCGGGGCCGAGCTCACGTATGAGATGGTCTTGACCTCCCTGTCTCAGAGTTCACATAGTGAATATCCTCTGTTCCTTGTCATTTACCACAAAACGAAAGTACTTCCTCGACGAGGGAGCGTTTGGAATGTGGTAATAGGTGTCTGTGAGGTCTAGAGAGACCGCCCAGTCGCCTTCCCAAATAGTTATTTGGATGGAGTGGGTCGACTCCATTTTAACTTCTCGACCGGAATCAATAGATTTAGAGCTGATAAATCTATAACCGGTCTCCACCGATCGTCTTCCTTCGGGACGAGGAAAAGACGGTTGTATCAAACCCCGATAATTGGGGTTGAAAACCCTCTCTATGGCCTTCTTTACAGAAGACGTGATGAAATCACTTTTGACACGGCCGAATGACGTGACGACATGTCGATAGGCACGCTTGTCAAAGGAGAAGAAATGAAGGGAATTGGATACCCTTCCTGTATCACAGATAAGATCCAATGATCCTCTGTGACACTTTCCCATTCCTCTATGAAAACAACAGGCGGACCCGACTGTAATCTCCGGCCTTGGGACGATCATAGAAAGGTGCGCATCCCCAGGGTTGAGGCCTAGGGGTTGTGCTTTATTTAGAAGGCTGCCGATTCTTAGCCCCTTGGTAATGGGATGACCATAGAGAGGTTCTCCCCCTTTGTGGGACGTCTTAGCCCTCCCTTTATCAGAATGCGCTAACGTATTCTGTTCCAGGGATTGCCTTTCCAAGGACTGTCTATTAAATAGATGTCCCTCCGAATGCCTCGATATCCCAAAAAACGTTGGGTTTTTGATGCTCTCGGTAGGTTTGGAAATCCCGTCTATTTCCGACCGGTTCCATTGAATGGACCGGTGGAAGGTAATTGGGGAAAAGTGTTATCTTAGAGATGTACACAGTTCCCTTGGGGATTGAAAGGATCTCTCTGCACGAAAATTCCCATACCCGGAGCCAGACGGGTGAATAATAGAGGTCGGTCCGTAACCTATACTCTGATTATTCGTGCACCCACTCTGTTGTTGACCTGTTATGGAATGATAATTTGTATCAATCCGGTCACTCAGTACAGAGCTCGTGCCTGGACGCGCCATGTTTGCCTAAGCAATTGGCTGGCTAGTTGCGTCATTAACAAATGACCGACTGGCTGGTTGTGAGATGTTTTCATAACCTACAGGTAGCCTAGCCCCGTCATTACCAAATGACTGACTATCTCCCTGCCGCGTCATGTTCACCTGCGTGACTGGTTGGTTGGTCGTATCATAGTTAAATGATTGATCCAAACCTTGTCTCGACATGGCTACATGCGTGACTGATTGGCTAGCCACGTCATCGTGAAATGAGTGACTGCCTGGTAGCGTCATATTTAAATGAGTGACCGTTTGCCTGGCCGCGTCGTAGCTATTCGACTGCAGCCCTGTCATATCACCGCTAAGTGAATGACTACCTTGTCTAGTCATGGCAAATTGACTGACTGGCCCGGTCGTGTCATGGCTAAATGACTGACCGGTGACAGGTCGCGTCATCGCTAGAAGACGCCCCGGTTGCCCGGGGACCTGTCGCGCCACGGCATATGGCATATGGGTCTTGCTTTCCAGCACCAGCAAAACCCGGTTGACTAGGGATAGGCAGTTGTGAGGCTGCTCTACCGAAAGTCTCCGGAAAACTTTGTCCGCAGACATCGTAATCCGGCACTCTTTAATGAAGTGCACAGTTCCCTTTGGGGAACGGAAGGATTTCTCCGACCGGTAATTCCCGTACTCGGAGCTATACGGCTGAATATTAGAGTTCGGTGCTAACCTACTCTGAATATTCATAACACCACTCTGTTGTTGACCTGAGATAGAATGATAATAGTATCAATTCGGTCAGCCAGTACAGAGCCCGTGCCCGGTCGCGCCATGTTAACATAAGCGACTGGCTGGCTAGTCGTGTCATTGCCAAATGATAGACTGCCTGGTCGTGCGATGTTTACATAATCGACAGGCAAGCTAGCCATATCATTACCAAATGATTGACTACTGCCTGATCGTGTCATGTTCACATGCGTGACCGATTGGCTGGTCGCGCCATGTTTACATAAGCGACTGGCTGGCTAGCCGCGTCATTGCCAAATGACGGACTGCCTGGTCGTGCGATGTTTTCATAACCGACAGGTAGACTAGCCGCGTCATTACCAAATGATTGACTATCTCCTTGCCGCGTCATATTCACCTGCGTGACCGGTAGGTTGGTCGTATCATAGTTAAATGATTGATCCACACCTTGTCTAGACATGGCTACATGCGAGACTGATTGGCTAGCCACGTCATCGTGAAATGAGTGTCTGCCTGGTCGCGTCATATTTAAATGAGTGACCGTCTGCCTGGCCGCGTCGTAGCTATTGGACTGCAGCCCTGTCATTTCACCGCTAAGTGAATGACTACCTTGTCTAGTCATGGCAAATTGACTGACTGGCCCGGTCGTGTCATGGCTAAATGACTGACCGGTGACAGGTCGCGTCATCGCTAGATGACGCCCCGGTTGCCCGGGGACCTGTCGCGCCACGGCATATGGGTTTTGCTTTCCAGCACCAGCAAAACCCGGTTGACTAGGGATAGGCAGTTGTGAGGCTGTTCTACCATAAGTCTCCGGAAAACTTTGTCCGCAGACATTGTAATCCGGCACTCTGCAGCCGTCCGAAGACTGCTGTAGCTCAGAGTGTGGTGTTGGTTAAGCAACACCAGGCGACAGATAATGCGGTTCAAGTGTAGATGACTCCAGCGACCCTACCGGCCTTCCTATCTCTTTGAGCACTCTCTACCTTGTTTCTATACGGTATCAGGCCCGAAGGCTTTAGTTTCCCGACAGAACAACGCGCATCCAAAGCTACCTTAACACGCTCCTCTTCGTCTCTAGCTAGACTAGGAGGTGCGTTTGTGTTAAGTGGAGAAGGTACAGCCTTAACCTTTGAACCACTCAACACGGTCGCGGAGTCCGATTGGGAGAACCCCTCGAACTCCGCTTCACTCGAAGATATCAGAGACGTCTTTTTAGGGGCACTCTTACCCTTCCTGCTTTTGCTAGTCTTACCCTTCCCAGCCCGTTTCCAAATAGAAACAGGCCAAGAAGAGCAGTACTCGCACGGTGAAAGCTGTGTGCCCTTTGAGCAAACCACACAGTTCGGATGCGTGTCCCATCCGTCCACAGCATGACCACACGAGCCACGCCTCCGTTCACCTCTAAGTGACATATTTATGATACAAATATATACGAAAAGAAAACAACAATAAAACCAAAAAAAAAATTTTAAATTTTTTTTTCTACTTTTTATTTTTCTACCCGAGTGACAACCCGGAACGTATATAATCTATAAACAAAATTTTTGTCTATGTTATAATAACAAACATCATAAGTATAATCTATAACGGGATTGGAAACTCATCGTTTAACTTTAAGTCTTGAACTCAATTACGTTCCGCACCCGAAGACATTAACTGAAAATAATGGGTGGGGTAACCACCTCGAGCTTTTCAGCTAGCTGTCGCCTACAAAAACAAGCAATTACAACAATAATTTAACTTTAAATGCAGTTGAATATCTGTTAATGCAGTTTCCTAACTGAATGAACAACTAAATAAGGCAATAAGCCTTAAAAAGCCAAGAAAAGAATAATTAGAAAATAATGTGTAAATTCTTAGCTGTCTAGCTGGTGGATCCAGAAATTAAAAGTGGCAAGATATCACGTGCTTGCCCGCTCTTACGGGCAACCGTGTATATCACATATACGTGAGGAATACGCAAGGCGAGTTCTTTTTCTGGATGAATTAAGGGTGTAGAGATTATATATCAGGTATTAAATGACTGGTAATGTATTTTTGACATAAAAATCATATCTGGTAGATGGTTTAAGCATTATGCACTGATTCTGTCCTTTAAGCTTTGACGACCCTGTCAATATAGGAATATTTGAAAACATTGTGCAAAAAGAAAACTGTGATATATGTAACTTGAAAGAATCTTGTAGAGGGCAACCGAAGGAACATTTCCACAAAATTCTTTAAATTCTACCAGATACTTTCGGAGAACGCCATATGCACAAAAAGCACCACCCCTGTTGAATTTATTTTGTTGAATTTAATTTGACCAATCACCATGGCTTGAAGGAATCTAGTGCACAAGTCACCCAAAGGAACATATCTACAAAATTATTTGGTACCGGAGTACTTCACTATAGCCGTATAAGGCTAAACAGCCCAGCCCCATGGTGGTCATGTTTTTCGACCAATCAATATGGCTTGAATGAATCTGATAGAGGGTCACCCAAGGAACATTTCTAAACTAGAATGGAGTATATATAATATAATTTTTTCTCTTTTGGTTGCCATGGAAATGAGAATTCTGCATGAAACCAAAAAAAATGAGGGATTTTTGGTAAAGACATTGAGAGGATGCTTGCTATGAAGTTTCATCCTAATTGACCCATTGGTTACAGAGGTGATGTTGATGGACGGACAACAGGAATTAAAGGCTGAAGTGCTCAAGTGAGCTAAAGAGAATAGATTCTCTAACTATAGATCATAACCTAACTAAACATAGGGGTTATTGTAATTATTTTATTTCAAAGTCATTTTATTACTTTTTCCTGAAAAAATTCTACAACATGAATGTACTTGAAAATGAACCACTGGTCCTTCATACTTAGGAAAAAATGTCAAGTACTGGCCAGGAATAGTGTCCAACAGTATTTAGCCCTATCACGCATACAACTTATCTGCAGCAGAAGACGTTTGACATAGATAGATCTAGACTCAATTAATATTAAATACTGAAAATCTCTGCACAATGTTTTCAAATGTTGTCTGCTGCAGATGCATGAAAATGTGTCTATACTTTGCGGAACGGATTAAGGGGGTTGAGTTCAAACAATGGTTTAGCCTGTATAAAGAGTGCAATGTCAAGAGCAAACACCCTTGATATGAGTTAATTGTGTGACGTATGTGCCTATACTGACATGACACATGACACAATGGACATGACACAATGGTTAGAGTACAACAATAAAACTAAATACTTTGTGACATATGGTGACATATGGTGCAGGAGAGCTAAACCTTGTGCTACTGTGTATGACACAATCTGAAGAATCTCCTACAGATGACAATAAAAACATTGTGACAAAAGAAGAAACTGCTCATGATGTGCAATTTCTCCTTTTGCCACAATGTTTTCCTCTATTATTTTATTATTACATTATTGTGTATAATAATTTTCGATTTTTAAGCCTGGATGACTTCAAAGTCATCTGCAGCAGAACTGTTGTATGTTAAAAAATAAAGTTTTCATAAAATTTACCCAGACCATTGATCAAACAAGTGACCTTCAACCCCAAAGGTGGACATTCTACCACTACAGCACCAAGACGGTAAACTCATCTTTAAAGCTTTTGAAATTAATGGTAATAACAATCACATAAAAAAATGTTTTTATTTGTTTCATATTTGTCCTTCAAAGGCTTCCATTTTCATGATGCTTTTTAACAACTAGATGGAGAACAGTGAAGATCCTGATCAGATTCCATGGAGGTGTAGGCTGATCTGGATCTTTGCTGGGTGGAAAGTCTGACAGATTGCTTTCCATGTGACGTGGACCATTAGCTGTTGTGACGTCTATAAGTCTATAAATGTCCATGGTTTGTAAGTGTTAACTCACAGACATGTGGTTATGACATTCAGGAAGGAAAATAAATAATTAAAACCATGTCAGGTAAAATGGGCTCTTGTTGCACCTGTGCATTATTTACCCTTTCAAAAAGTTTCAAGGCTGAATTATTAAATTAGACTTGTCCCGCTTTTCAATTGGAAGAATTCATAGCCAATTTGAGGCAACAGTAAAGAACCTGGTCTGGCCATATGCTGGTTACACAGGTTTCAATAAATAGAGGATCTTACATGAGTGCTTATTTGTTATTGTTTTTATGAAACTCGTCGACTGAAATAATATGACGCGAGGCTCTGCCGAGCATCATATTCGTTTCAGTCGACGAGTTTCATAAAAACAATATCAAACAAGGGCACCGCAAAGCGGATGCATCCCCTCGGCTTTCCATTTTCACATTGAGTTCTCTTGTGATCTAAATATTGAAGTCCAATTTTTGACTTCGATCTTTGACCTATGACCTTGAATCAATAGGCTTCAAAATATTGTCACAAACTAACTGTATGCCAAGTTTGGATAAGATCTGTCAAGGAATGGTCAGTGTAGAGTGGTGACAAGGTTGCCACAGCTGAGATATATTGTAAGTTCAATCAAGTTCAATTTTGGGCATGACCTTTGACCTATGACCTTGAAAACCAATAGGCTTCAAGACATATCATAAACTAACTGTATAATAAGTTTTATTAAGATCGGTCAATGAATGGTCAGTGTAGAGTTGTGACAAGGCTGCCACAGCTGAAAATATTGTAAGTCCAATTTTGAGTTTGACCTTTGACCTATGACCTTGAAAATCAATAGGCTTCAAGATATTATCATAAAGTAACTGTATACCAAGTTTGGTTAAAATCTGTCAAGTAATGGTCAGTGTAGAGTGGTGACAAGGTTGCCACAGCTGAAAATAGTGTAAGTGCAATTTTGGGCTTGACCTTTGACCTATGACCTTGAAAATCAATAGGCTTCAAATATTATCATAAACTAACTGTATAATAAGTTTTATAAAGATCGGTCAAGGAATGGTCAGTGTAGAGTGGTGACAAGGCTGTCACAGCTGAAAATATTGTAAGTCCAATTTTGAGCTTGACCTTTGACCTATGACCTTGAAAATCAATAGGCTTCAAGATATTATCATAAAGTAACTTTATACCAAGTTTTGTTAAAATCCGTCAAGTAATGGTCAGTGTAGAGTGGTGACAAGGTTGCCACAGCTGAAAATATTGCAAGTCCAATTTTGGGCTTGACCTTTGACCTATGACCTTGAAAATCAATAGGCTTCAAGATATTATCATAAAGTAACTTTATACCAAGTTTTGTTAAAATCCGTCAAGTAATGGTCAGTGTAGAGTGGTGACAAGGTTGCCACAGCTGAAAATATTGCAAGTCCAATTTTGGGCTTGACCTTTGACCTATGACCTTGAAAATCAATAGGCTTCAAGATGTTACCATTATACTTACTTTATACCAAGTTTGGTTAAGATCTGTCTAGAAATGGTTAGTGTAGAGTGATGACATTTTAGGTTTGTTACGGAAGGACATACATACATACATACATACGGACGGTCCCGTTACTATATCCCTTTCTCTCTTACTTCATAACCGAGGGGATAATAAGCACGAATGTAAGATTCTATTTATCACATAACACCATAAAAAGATTGTTTTCTATCTTTAAAACGTTCTTTCTTCGTCCTCATATAAACAGTGACCGAAGTTCACCCCGAAGTTAAAATGCATACTTCCACTGTAAAATGTAGTCCCTATTAACAACCTTTTGATTTTATACAAAATTAGCAACAAGGCACTTATAACATTTCATTTATCTAGATTTATTCTCTTTAAACAATATTTTTAATAAATGCCGAAATTCAAAACAATTGTAAACAATATGATGTCATTTAAAGTGACGTCACATACGTGCTGTGAGTCGGCTATTTATGTAACTAGTTACATATGATATTTATGTCACTGCTTTATGTCACTCCTGAAGTGCAAGTTATGTGATAAAAAGAGTTTACTGCATAATAAATTCACACATTTTCACCTAAACATTATTACAGACAAAAATTGTGAAAAAAACTTTTAACAGAAAAGGGTAGTCTATTCAATTTTACAAGAGATGCTGAATTGGACATGCAAATATTTTAATGATGTAGAAAGATTTATATTAAATCATAATATCCTTATAGGAAATAATTCCAAAGGGAGATTGCCAGTTGCCTGAATGATATAAAACTAGAAATATCACTGAAGGTGATGAATACCCCCAGCTGGTACCTGACAATATACATATGTATGAGAAATTCAAGGGGGCATAACTCATTTAAAAATAATTCCAGTGCAACATGCCGGCAATATGCACAACTAGGCTTGGTGTCAATCATTTGTGTGAAGTTATATTGAATTCTGACCAAGGGTTGCTGAGAAATACTGTTCACAAGAAATGTCTACAGACCAACGGACCGACCGACTGACCAACAAGCTTGTGACTCCTATATAGCCCCCATATACGTATGTATCCGGGGGTATAATGATATGATTCATATATTATGTGGCCACCTATGTTGCAATACATTTCCTATTATATAAGTGCCATAAACCACAGCTACTTTTTTCAAAAGCCTCCAGATTTTACTCTCTTACATTAAACTTAAATTGTGGAACAGTAAAAAGATAATTAATGGCTATATCATTTAATTAACCCTTTCAAAATACAACAAATCTGCAGCAGAGGACTGAAAACATCTAGGTCAAAATCTGAAAAATCTCTGTTAATGCAAGTTTAATAATTGAATTGAAGGAAAAACATTATAGCAAAAGGAACAACAGCACTGCAAGTGAATACCAAGGCTTATCATTCTGCTTTTTTTAGGTCGAAAATGGGGCATTACTGAGTAATTATTAAATCCAGAGTTATGTGACTTGGTATAGACATGTGTATTGTTCCTTGGAACATGTGTACCAAGTTTCATTTGAAATGTAGAATTGGTTCTTTAGTTATATGACATAAGATTAAAGTTTTGTGAAGATGCAGACGCTCAGACGCTGAAGGGTATCACAATACCCCAACTTTTTTTCTTCAAAAAACAGACGAGCTAGAAATTGCTCACTTTTGTCACAATGTTTTGAAAAGTCGCCTGCTGCAGAGGTAAACAAATGTGTCTGTTTGATGGAAAGGGTTAATGAACCTAGTTAGCAATATAAGTTTTTTAAGTATCATATATTGTGAGAAGTCTTCATTACAAATTGGTTCATAACAGTTCTATTCACCATTTCCACCATGCAGGCACATTTTGATGTATCTGCAGAAGATGACTTTTGAAGACACTACTCTTGCCACAATATTTTAAATTGCATTCACATATCTATTTTCTTTTAAACTCTTTCTTGATTCAAACATCTTTTGATACCTCTGCAACAGACTACTCACACCAAAATATATTGAACTTGTATCAAAACTAAACTTCAAAATATCCGATTACTAAAATGCATTTGAAAATAGGATGGATTTAAAACACTACATTGGGCAAATACTTAAAGTGAATGATTCTATCTAAAATACTGAGATTTCTATCAAAATTGAAAGTTAGAGTACAAACTCATCATATTCAATTTGCAATATTTCTGATAAATTATATAGAAATCCTGGCTCCTTTAACAATCTAATAAACAAGGGTAAATTATGCAGTGGCTAAAAATTCCAAATCAAAACCAGTATAACAACAAAGATATCAGAAGTAATTAACCCTTCACACAGCCAATGTCTAAGACCTTTAGCAAAAACATTTGAAATGAGAAATAATATTGCTCAAAATGATATATTTATCCTTTTCCCACACTCTTTTCATTCAACACATCTAAATTGTACAACTATTCCAGAAATTATATTTTCATCCCGAGATACTTTTAGAGCAGACCGACTCTCAAAAGTTCATTTCAATTAATATGTTGCCAATAAATTTCCAAATTAAGACCAGCTAACAAGAAAGAGATGAAATCAGAAGTTAATCAGCTCCAGCATTAATCTCCCCGAGAGTTTTCCTGAAGTTTTAATTCCACAATATTCACTAATCCATTGCTCTATACACAATAATACCCTTATTGGCCGGGTTATTAGCTTCACCGTTCTTAAATTTGGGATTAAACCCTTTCCCTGATGCATACGACATTTCATGCCTTAGAAGCAGACGTCTCCTGAAAACATTGTTGGAAAAAGAAACATTGCTCAAAAAGAGACATTTCTCTTTTTTAAACAATGTTGTCAACTTGGTATGAAAATTATTTTTTCCAATTTTTTAAGATATTACAAATATTTCTTAGAATTTTTTGTTTCCGAAGCAGACAACTCTAAAAAAGAATTACATCAAGAAAAATGGTTAGAATTCAAACATCCACTGGAACATAAAATTGCAAGAGACAACAAGTGTTAGTCTGTATCTTATAGGCTTCACCTCCTCCATCAGAAATCTCTTTAAAATCAATACGGATCCAATAGAACACACAAGTGCTAGGGAATATACAACAAATATCCTCTATCCACCATCCAACTGTCAGAAACAAAACTTCAATAATGTTAACAAAACAAAGTAAGCTAACTGTATCCTGCAGTAAAACTCGGCTACAATTGGATTTCGTCATTTCTGTATGTCACTGAGGAACATGGAGTGGAACTTAAAGCGGGGTTTCGGAAATTCCATCATGCTACCAGACTGTCATAGAATGTCACATGGGAATTGGTTCCGTCCAATATTTCTTACACTCTACTCCAACATTGATTTCTCTCTACTTCCTTACCTGAATGTGTCACACTGAAGTCTTATTACATTTTCACTGAAAGTTATGTAACAGTTTTTTTGAGTCAGCAATATTGTGTACCAAGAATGCCAAACTGTCAAATATGCAACTTTCAAGAAGCACTGTAAATAAAACTACATATGTGTTCAAACTATTGAAATTGAACATGGCTGAGACACATTATGCCAATAAACATTATGACCAAGTTTAATAAAGATTGGATATGGATTGCCGAGTAACTAAAAGAGCAGACAAAGATAATCTGGTAAAGTTTCACTTATTAATGAAAAAAAAAAAAAAAAAAAACATCTATAGGTACTTATTAATAAGATAACTCTTGCATGTTTTGGACAATCTGACTAGAAATCTATCTTGGATGAGATACTTAACTCCATAAAGATTTGTGACCAAAATAACCCTTTCCCACACATAGACACTTTTTGATGCATTTACAGTAGACAACTTGAAAGCATTGCGTAAAATGGAGAGCAGACAAAGATTATCTGGTAAAGTTTCACTTATTAATGAGATATAACTCTCGGATGTTAATGAGACATAACTCCTGCATGTTTTGTTTACGTTAGCATATAACAGTTAAACTTTTGAATACATTTTGCCACAATGTTTTCACAAACATACATTTACAGGTTTTATCACCAAAGTTAGGCTTTTTCTAGATGAATATCGTGAGTTTTTGTAATAGGTTTTATATTACTTTACCAAGAATCTTAAAAATTCCAATTATGGAAAAAACAATTACCCACATTCTTAACCCATTCCCACATACAGATGTTTTCTAATGCCTTTGAAGCAGATAACTTTTGAAAACATTGTAACAAAAAAAGCAATTGCTCAAAATTAACAATTTCTCCTTCTGCCATAATGCTTTTAATTTTTTTCAGTAATTATTTTGTTACATTGTTGTCATATATATGCCTTCATTTATAGAGATTTTCCATGTTTTTGTCTAGATGTTTTCAAAGTCATCTTCAGTTAATGCACTTCATAGATGTCGATCAGGTCAAATCAATGCCAATTACCAGTCTCCATTATAAAGCTCCGATCATATCAATTAATAATGTATCTTCTAGGAATCAGTTATTTAGCTTCACAAGCTTGCACAAGTTCACCACAATCTTATAAAGATTGCAGCCCTAGAATATTATGCTTGCTGGTGCGCTTAAGGAAATTAAGCTTGCGGAAAGTTCTAATATCGCAAACTTTGAATCGCAGTTTTGTAACAACAACAACAGGAAGTTGTGAATTTTCAAAATGGAGGCTTACAATGTGACAGTTAAAATTTAAGCAATATTTTCAGAATAAGCTTGGTTATCATAGAGTATTATCTTATATCATTTTCATAGTGACTTGTAAGTTAAAAGAGATCCCCTGAGCGCCACACTGTTGGGAATATTTGGACAATTTTTGACATGTTGACCTCAAAATCAATAGGGGTCATCAACTGGTCACCCCCCAGCCACCATGTCAAGTTTGAGGGCCATGGGTGCAGGCAATGTCAAGTTATCACTCGGACAAGATTTTTGCATTCAAGGTCACTGTGATCTTGATTTTTGACCCGATGACCTCAAAATCAATATGGGTCATCTAATGGTCAGGCCCAACCTCCAAGTCAAGTTTGAGGACCATAGGTCCAGGTATTGTTGAGTTATCAATCTGACAAGCTTGGTCACTGTGACCTTGACCTTTCACCTGATGACCTCACAATAGGGGTGGGTCATCTACTAGTAACCCCCCAGCCTCAATGTTAAGTTTGAGGGCCATGGGTGCAGGCAATGTCGAGTTATCACTCAAACAAGATTTCACATTCAAGGTCAGTCACCTTGACCTTTGACCTAATTATCTCAAAAATCAATAGGGGTAATCTACTGGTCCGGCCCAACCTCAAAGTCAAGTTTCAGGACCATAGGTCCAGGCATAATGTTGAGTTATCACTCGGACAAGCATTTGGTCTACCAAGGGACCGACCAACCAACCAACCGAACATTTCCAAAGCAATACCCCCTCTTCTTCGAAGGGTGCATAATAAACTTTAAAAGAAGATTTGCAAGTACAGAATATACTCAGAAATGACAATTAATGACTGCAACTTCGTAAATTTAAAAACTTGACAGGTAAACTTATGTAAACAACTATCTATTCAGTGATTTATAGTGAAAACATATCATGTGGGAAAGCTTTAAGATAGAAAATTTCAATTTATGCAAAAAGAAAATTTAAAGGCAATGTGGTTTTCGGATTAAATTGAAATCTTTGGCAAATTTTCAATATAAATTGTCTTTTCGATTAACCTTTTCCCACATATAGACGCTTTCTGATGTCTCTACAGCACAGACCACTTTCGAAAAAGTTATACCTACATGTTAAGGAGACTTTATTCATATTTGTCAACTTTATATAAATTCTAAAACCAAACTTTTGTATAATTCTATTTTCCATACTTTTCTCCAGATTCTTTCAATCGTCTGCTGCACATTTGTTGTAATGAAAAAGGGTTAAGGTTGCAGGCTTGCAAGCTTGTGCGATCACAACAGTTAAATGAAACTGACAATTATTTTAAGATATCTATTGTCCAATTGCAAGCTTGCATAATCTTGCATCCTTGCAAGAGCTGCTTGCACAACCTTGCAAGCTTGCAGCCTGCACATTCTTGTAATGGTCACGAAATCTTACAAGCAAGCAATTCAGATTTCTAACGTTCCAATCGCAACTTTGCAATTTTGTGCAATCTTGCAAGCTTGCACAATCTTAATAAGCTTGCGCATGCTTAAGAGGTAAGATCGAGAATGCTCCAATCGCAATCTAACTGCATCCTTAAATAAGTTAGTCCCATGCTTATTATGATTGCAATGGTAATCCTGCTGCGACCTTGCCACAATCTTAATTAAGCTTGCAGTTTAATTTGGGATTCACTTTTTCCCTCATACCCTATAAACAAGCGTTGATGCTTATAATGCACAATATAACATACAATTGCTAATAATAATTTTCCTTCAATGTTTTCTATTTTGAATCAAAATTGTTCTTCCAGTTTCATTAGAGTTTTATTATTCACCTCAAAAGGTTTAACCCTTTCTCTCATATAGACGCTTTCTGACGCCTCTGCAGCAGACGGCTTTTTGAAAACATAATGACAAAAGAAGAAATTGCTCAAAACGAGCACTTTCTCCTTTTGACACAATGTTTCCACTTTCAGTCATACTGGTTATCCATTCAATTATAGAGATTTTCCATTTTTTGACAAAATATGTTTAAAGTTGTCTGCTGCAGAATTGTCATAATTATGAGGGAAGGGTTAATAGCAGAAGATGCTTAAACTAACAGATCAGATAAATGTGGTTTCACAAGTTTAAACAAAGCCCACCTTTATTGTTTATTAACCCTTTCCCACATAAAGCAAATCTGCAGCAGATGACTTGAAAACATCAGGGGGAAAAAAGGGAAACTCACTATGTTTTCCACTTTTTGTCATAGGTTATCCATTCAATTATGGAGATTTTCTATGTTTTGACAAAATATGTTCAAAGTCGTCTGCTGCAGAATTGTCATATGAGGGAAAGGGTTAATGGAAATTTTCCCTGTGTTTGCCTAGATGTTTTCATAGTCTTCTGCTGCAGATTTGTTGTATGTGGTACAGGATTACAGTATGATGCTCAGTTTAGATTTGATGTACATGTACTAGATTTGATGTACATGTATGTCATGATACTATGTTGCATTGCAGAAACGGCCGGATCAGGACAGTGAAGTTTCTACATACATGTACTTTAAATTGACTCTTTCTTATTGTTTCATTCCTAATTTCATAGTATTCACATCTGTGGATTTTGGGTCTTACTGACTGTTACAGGATCATAATTCTAGGGCTGGGCGTAAAACAGTTGTAACTAAAATTCTATTTTCAAAACCCTGGTTTAGGGGCAATTTTGACCCCTTTGTAAACAATGCAAAAGAAATACCAATTTTAGTTACAACCGTTTCACGCCAAGCCCTCGAATTATACAACTAATTGGACTACAGTTCTAGTGTTTGTGCCTAAGAAGTTGGTCTCTTTCAGGGAAAGTTGTAATGAGCCATACCACATGAATACTGGCCCTCTGAGGTTTTTAATTGAGTAAGTGATGGAGGACCTCTTGTTAAATTGAGTCTCATCACCTGACAAATGTAACTTATTGAACTTTGAAACCTGCAAAAAACAACCTTATACATGTAATTTGTGCAATTTTATCATGTACAAAAGGTCTGTTTGTATGTGGCTCAGTTGATAAAGAGTAAGATCAGAATACATTCTGCTATTGGCTGTTATTCTATAGGTCATTAACCCCCTACACAGTAAATCAACTTCAGATAACTTTGAAAACATCCCAGAAAAATATGGAAATATTTTTTTAATGTAAGATTGATTTACTCAAAATGGTTGAAAACGTTGGTGGAAATTCTCTAGAAATGAAAGTTTATTTATTGAATAGAATTGAAAATAATGTGGCAAAAGGGGAAACTGCTCATTATTCCTCCTTTTGCCATAATGTTTATAAAAGTCGCCTGCTGCAGATGCGTCAAAATGCATCTGCAAGTTAGTAGAGTATATTTCTTAACCCTTATCTCGCGAAATTCTTGCAACTGGTAGCTTTAGAGTAATTAATGATTATTTAATCGTAGGGAATAATGCAGACCGTGATAAGACAGCACAGATGTTTATGCTGATCTTGGTCTAAATCGTTTTGCAAATCTTATTTAAAGTTGTTTTGTAGCATGATAAACGCATGGAAAAAGTTATGGATGAAAGGCTTAGTACTACAATGTGAATTTCCAAAAACAAATCTGTCTTTTGGAAGAATAAATGAACATCATAATACAATATACATTTTCATAAATGACTGCAGGATATCACATTAACCTTTTCCCACCAGCAGACGCATTTTGATGTATTTGCATCAGAAGACTTTTGAAAACATTGTGACAAAAGGATTAATTGCTCTCAATGAGCAATGTTCATCATGAGCAATTTCTCCTTTTGCCACAATGTCTTCCTTTCATTTTCAGAGAATTTCAATCTTTTTGACTAAATATTTTCAAAGAGGTCTGCTGCAGATTTGGTGTATATGTGGGAAAGGGCTAATGTTGTTGTGTTGACACCACTACTCACCACACCCCGTGAGGTATCCATGTTTCCCAGGTTCTCACTTAACACACAGTATAGACGGTATCTGGATAGACAAGGTTACCTAGATGACAATCATGTGCACCAGGGACATGTAGAGGTAAAACTAATCTCCCTCTATTGTTCTATTCATCCATGGATGCTCTCTCTCCATCACGGCCATGGTAAATTGAATTGTTGTCCATGTTGAACATGATGAATGACATTATGATTAATCCGTGTCCCAATCACAACAATACCCCCTATATGGTAAATCTCCACTCAAATAGTTTTCCCATCTGTTTTACGTTAGACAATGCTCTTGATAACACAAATAATTTCACACAATAATGATATCCTGATTTTCCATCCTCAACCTATGTTGTGGATTATCATAAGAATCATATAAGATAATATAATTATAAGGATTATCAGCAAGGTAACTAGGTCATGTGACACACAAATCAAACATATAAAACTTTGACATAACAAATTTTGATCAAATTGTAAATTTGTATAGTCTTTTGTCATAAACCATTCACTATATAGTATTCCAGAATATTTAGACAACTAGATATTTTAGGAACAAGGAAGATCTTGATCAGACTGTGCAGAGGCGCAGACCGATTTAGATTTAACCTGAAGGTTGGTTTTACAATGGCCTGATCCAGACAGTGTAACTATGGTGTTGATATAACATTTCGAAAGTTAGATCCATTCTACACTATAAAATGTCCTTCCCGAAATCAACCAGGCTAAATTATCACCAAATGAGTAGAATTTCCAACCCAGTGCTTCCATCCATGTATTTCCTCCGACTGTTAATTACGTATACGCAAACCTAATTAAGACAAATTCAAGTCGGTTGTAATCAATCCTGTTAGTTTCTCGTTTATCAATGACACACAACTTTATCAGACGGAATCTTGCAGTAAACCAATGAATAATACACTTTAATCATAATGTTCTGCAACTTCATTCCTTGCATGCATAAATTTTGTCTTAACCCTTTCCCTGATACAGATAACTTTAGACCCCTCTGCAGCAGACAACAAACTGAAAATGTGGGTTTAAGAGAGAAATCACTCATCTTTTCAAAACTTGTTTCTTTGGAAGTTTTAAAAGCAGTTGATTCCTGGAAATAATATCAGGTAAACAGTCTATCACATTTATCACATCTTGTGCCTTACATGTGATATGTCACTTGGCATTTCCTTTGAACGATGTGATACATGCCTCTTTCAACAGTATTTCAAATGTATCCTGTATTTACTTGGTAATTAACCCTTACTCACCTACAGATGCCATTTGATTTTGCTAATTCATCTCCTTTTGCTACAATGTTTTCAACTCTTGATATCTTTGATAGGATATGTTCAAAGCTGCCTACTGCAGATTACAGATTTATTGTATTTGGTAAATGGTGATCCAGTCTTGTCAGTAAGTTTATCCTTACTTCATTCGGTTGTTATGCTTTCTGCTGAGTATCATTGAGGAAAATAAGCGATAAGTCTGTGGTATGATCTGATTATTCTCAAGAATGTTCTCAAATATCATGATTTCAATGCAGAGGAGTAAAATATATCAGATAAGCAGTATTGTCCAAAAATCTGATGTAGAAGTCAGATTTTTTTCGGCAAAAAACGTATGATTGTAAAAGGCATATTATAATCCTAGCTGTATTGAGAAATATATTTGGTTTGAATGTTTACAAATTAATAATAACTGCTCCGGACAATATAAAAAATCTGAATCCTGGTAATAAAAAGTGAATCCCCAGGAAGTAAATCAATTTCAACACAGAAGCCATTAACCCTTTAGCACATACAATAAATCTGCATGCAGCAAACGACTTTCAACACGTCTCGGTTAAAATATGACAAAAAAAACATAAATGAAAGAATAATAAACAATTAAAGATGAAAACAATTGCGGCAAAATGAGAAATTGCTTGTTTTGAGCAATTCCTCATTTGGCCACAATGATTTCAAAAGTCATCTGCTGCAGAGGTGTCAGAAAGCACCTGTATGTGGGAAAGCCTTAATTCTAGTAGTGCTGAGGCCCACTTTATTTAGTCAGAAGGTTTACAAATTTACAGTTACAGTTCGAAAAATCTGTATGGTAATAAAAAGTGAATCCTCAGAAAGTAAATCAATTTCAACACAGATGACATTAAACGAAGCCACAGCAAAGATCTGACTGACAGGTATGCTGCTTTCACTACATGCAATGCATATGTCATTAGCATCCAGTCAGAAAGTAAATGCCATTGGGGTTTTCAACAGCTCAAAAACAGAAGAATATATCCTGACTGATTGTTATCAAACACTGGGGATTGTCACTCAGTTTCTTTGAGGAAAAGTATGTGTCGAATGTACATCAAGATATTCTTCACATATTTGGTAGATTGTGTTTAATATGTCATATCCTACAGACACATCAACCACTGACAACATTGTTTAGTCTAGGTCTAATACCGCCTGCCAAAAAGACAGTTAGTGTTCAAAGGACCACATGTGTCACCTGCCAAAAGGACAGTTAGTGTTCAAAGGACAACATGTGTCCCCTGTCAATAGGTCAGTAAGTGTTCAAAGCCCACATGTGCCACCTGCCAATAGACCAGTAAGTGTTCAAAGGACCACATCTGTCACCTGTCAATAGGTCAGTTTTTGTATAAAGGTCAACATGACTGTGTCACCTGTCAATAGGTCAGTAAAGTTTCAAAGATCCACATGTGCCATCTGTCAATAGTGCAGTAACTGTTAGTGTTCAAAGAACCACATGTATAACCGCCTGCCAAAAGGACAGTTAGTGTTCAAAGGACCACATGTGTCACCTGCCAATAGATCAGTAAGTGTTCAAAGGACATGTGTCACCTGACCATAGGTCAGTAAGTGAAAGGAGTCCACATGTGTCACCTGCCAATAGGTCAGTAAGTGTTCAAAGGACATGTGTCACCTGTTTATAGGTGAGTAAGTGTTCAAAGGAACACATGTGTCACCTGACCATAGGTCAGTAAGTTTCCAAAGGACCAGATGTGTCACCTGTCAATAGGTCAGTAATTATTCAAAGGACCAGAAGGAGAAATAGCTTATTGGGATAATGGATAGAGTAAAACAGCAACTTGCTTATAAATATAACTTTTTTCTTACTGTATTGGTAAATTATCACTCTTAATTTCATTATATTTATTTTTTAAACTTTTATCTGAATTTCAAAACACCTTTTAAACTTTTCTCAACTCCTTTCTAGATTTTTTTCCAACATATTTGTATTAACAACAAGCAAATTCATGAAATTTATATCCCCCGCTTGCAGGTAATATAGTAGGAAAATGTTGAGGTTAGGTTTAAACATGTCAGTAGACTTTTTATTGAACATGTATTACAGGGTAAATTAAACGAATTTGGCCTAGGTTGTTACCAAGTTTGTGGCAGTTATTGCACGGAAACAGCAAGAAACGACTTTTTTTGTTAAATAAGGGGCCATAACTCCACCGAATAAAGTCCGCCGAAAGTGACGATCGAACTAGGCCTAGCCTTTAAGGCATTTAACCTTGTTACCAAGTTTGAAAAAAAAAACGGTTCACATTTGTGGCAGTTATTGCACGGAAACAGCAAGAAACGACATTTTTTGTTAAATAAGGGGCCATAACTCCACTAAATAAAGTCCACCGAAAGTGACGATCGAGCTTGGCCTAGCCCTTAAGGCATTTAACCTTGTAACCAATTTTGAAAAAAAACGGTTCACATTTGTGGCAGTTATTGCACGGAAACAGCAAGAAACGACTTTTTTTGTTAAATAAGGGCCATAACTCCACCAAATAAAGTCCGCCGAAAGTGACGATCGAACTTGGCCTAGCCCTTAAGGCATTTAACCTTGTTACCAAGTTTGAGAAAAAAATATTCACATTTGTGGCAGTTATTGCACGGAAACAGCATGAAACGACATTTTGTGTTAAATAAGGGGCCATAACTCCACTAAATAAAGTCCGCCGAAAGTGACGATCGAACTTGGCCTAGCCCTTAAGGCATTTAACGTTGTTACCAAGTTTGAAAAAAAAAGGTTCACATTTGTGGCAGTTATTGCACGGAAACGGCAAGAAACAACATATTTTGTTAAATAAGGGGCCATAACTCCACCAAATAAAGTCCGCCGAAAGTGATATTCGAACTTGGCCTAGCCGTTAAGGCATTTAACCTTGTTACCAAGTTTGAAAAGAAACGGTTCACATTTGCGGCAGTTATTGCACGGAAACGAAGTGTGACGGACGGACAGACGGACAGACAGACGGACGGACGGACAAACCAAAATTAATAACCCCCCTTTTTTTCTTCGAAAAAGCGGGGGATAAAAATATTTATTTTTCAGTTTACTGTTATTTCCTTATTATATATATTATTTTTTTTCCCCTTCATTATCAACAATATTTTTTTTTAATATTTTTTTTTTTCCATGCCTCAAGATTTAAAGTGTCCTCCGTCTTCCACCATTTTGGCTAACAGTCTTTGTGGTAAAGCCACCAGAAAGACTGTTGTGCGAAGAACTGGCATGAGAAATTCTGGAAACTGGTGAACTGGCTGCCGTGATATGACTAAACAAGAGCACTGCGGAGCAATCGCCAATGCTCGCCTGTTTTTTCATGAATTTCTAAGTACCAAAAGAGGCATAACTGAATAATTATTAAAGCCAAGAGTTATGTGACTTGTTATAGACATGTGTTACAATTGTTTCTAAAAACATTTGTACCGAGTTTCATTTGAATATGTGTAACTGTTTTTGAGCTTGAAGGTATTGTTAAAGTTTTTGAAGACAACGGTATGTATTACAATACCAGGACTTTTTTTCTTCAAAAAACTGACAAGCTAAACAAATTTGAAAAATCTGCTAAACCCCAATCAATCAATAAATATAAATTATTTATTGGTGAAAATTGATGATTTGCAGCACGCAGTGACCTCAGAGGTTAGCTTTAAGTGCATCTGCCCTGAGAACCATGGTTTGAGCACAAAGTTATTGTAACCAAACTTTGTAAATAAAGTCTAGAGGTGTATAAGTCAGGATTTTAAACAGAAACACCAGATAATAACTTCAAGGTTTGATGCACCTTTAAACTCTTTCCAAAACACAACAAAACTGCAGCATCATACATTATTAAAAGTTATGTAAGCAAAATTATGAAAGTACAATGTAATTAAATTAACTGAATATGTGAAATAATTTAATTGAACCCATAGTATGAGCAATTGTTCCTAAATTAGGCACAATGTTTTCAAAAATTGTCTGCTGCAGATGCGTCAAAATGCACTTGCATATATACTAAAGGGTTAAATATCACAAGTATTTCCCACTGTAAACTTGCTGCCAATCCACTAAGTGATGAGATAATGTGAAATGCAATACAAATTATACCTATCTTTATGATGACATTAACAAATTACATAATACTTACATCCAAGTTTAACCCTTTCCCACATATAGATGCTTTTTGATGCCTCTGCTGCAGACGACTTTTGAAAACACTGTGACAAAAGAAGAAATTGCTAATTTTCCTTTAGCCACAATGTTTTCAACCTTTATTTAATATTTCATGTTTTTGTCAATATATTTTCGAAGTCGTCTGCTGCAGATTTGTTGTAATGTGGGAAAGGGTTAACAGCAGTACCAGAAAAAACAAACCAGGGAATATTTGTAATAAGTATAGATAAAGATCTGTCTGTCAAAACTATCCCATAGTCCTCAGTCAGAACTTTCTTGACACATTCTGTAACTTATTTATAACTCCTGAAAAGTGTTGAACTATAATCCACTGTGCAGAATGTACAGGTTTATTTGGTTCTAATGTGTTGAACTATAATCCACTGTGCAGAATGTACAGGTTTATTTGGTTCTAATGTGTTGAACTATAATCCACTGTGCAGAATGTACAGGTTTATTTGGTTCTAATGTGTTGAACTATAATCCACTGTGCAGAATGTACAGGTTTATTTGGATCTAATGTGTTGAACTATAATCCACTGTGCAGAATGTACAGGTTTATTTGGTTCTAATGTGTTGAACTATAATCCACTGTGCAGAATGTACAGGTTTATTTGGTTCTAATGTGTTGAACTATATATAGTCAACTGTGCAGAATGTACAGGTTTATTTGGTTCTAATGTGTTGAACTATATATAGTCAACTGTGCAGAATGTACAGGTTTATTTGGTTCTAATGTGTTGAACTATATATAGTCAACTGTGCAGAATGTACAGGTTTATTTGGTTCTAATGTGTTGAACTATATATAGTCAACTGTGCAGAATGTACAGGTTTATTTGGTTCTAATGTGTTGAACTATATATAGTCAACTGTGCAGAATGTACAGGTTTATTTGGTTCTAATGTGTTGAACTATAATCAACTGTGCAGAATGTACAGGTTTATTTGGATCTAAACTGTTGAACTATAATCCACTGTGCAGAATGTACAGGTTTATTTGGTTCTAAACTGTTGAACTATAATCAACTGTGCAGAATGTACAGGTTTATTTGGATCTAAACTGTTGAACTACAATCAACTGTGCAGAATGTACAGGTTTATTTGGTTCTAATGTGTTGAACTAGAATCGACTGTGCAGAATGTACAGGTTTATTTGGTTCTAATGCAATGAACTATTATTAAATCACCTGTGCAGAATGTACAGGTTTATTTTGTTCTAATGTGTTTGCAAATGCCTAAAGGTTTGTTTTTATGGAGCACAGGTAAATTATATTTGCAAGTATCATAAACACATTTGCACAGTGGTAACAAGTGTTTCTTATCATCCAGGAGCAAATATCATGATGATCAGACTGAATGCACAGAAATGAAACGAAAACAAGTTTCACCTGAAGGGTAAACAAGTCCTATCGTATTTCTGAACAGTGCAGCTTCAGATCAGCCTGTGCTGTAAAACACAGTTTGATCAAAGTTTCGATACTGTCTTCATATCAATCAATAAATCTAAACCCTTTCCCACATACAGAAACATTTTGACGTTCTGCGGAAGACGACTTTTGAAAATATTCTGGCAAAAGGTGAAATTGCTCATCATTTCCAAAAATAAAATGCATATTATGGCATCTGAATTAAGACTACCTTTGAAATCATTATACCAAAGGGAGAAATTGCTCTTCTTCTTTTGCTATAATGTTTTCAACTCTATTCAATAATAATACTGTTGTTTAAATAAATTGAGAATATCCATATATCTTTGCCAAGATACTTTCAATGTTTTCGGCTGCAGATTTTGTATATGTTGGAGAAAGGATGAAACTGTTCAGATGTTTTACTGTTTACCCTCAGTTGTTTAACCCTTTCCCTCATATAGATGCTTTCTAAAGCCTTTACAGCAGACAGCTTTTTGTAAACATAGTGACAAAAGAAGAAATTGCTCAAAACAAGCAATTTCTCCTTTTGCCACAATATTTTCCACTTTTAGGTTATCAATTCAATTATAGAGATTTTCTCTTTATTGACAAAATATGTTCAGTCGTATGAGGGAAAGGGTTAACACAGTGGATGACGTTAACCCTTTCCAACATACAACAATTCTGCAGCAATCGACTTTGAAAATGTCTACTAAAAAATATGGAAAATCTCTATAATTGTAGGTATAATTACTGGAAAAAGTTGAAAACATTTTGGCAAAAGGAGAAATTGCTCATTTTGATCAACTTTTAGTTTTGTTACAATGTTTTCAAAAGTCATCTGCTGCAGAGGCATTAGAAAACGTCTATATACAGGAAAGGGTTAAAGATACCATGTCAGGTAAATGGATAACTAAAATTCTAACCTATACTATGATGTTGACAATATTCTATACCTTAACCCTTCCCTCATGTAGACGCTTTCTGACGCCTCTGCAGCAGACGGATTTTTGAAAACATAGTGGCAAAAGAAGAAATTGCTCAAAACAAGCAATTTCTTCTTTTGACACAATGATTTCCACTTTTAGTCATAGGTTATCCATTCAATTATAGAGATTTTCTATTTTTTGACAAAATATGTTCAATTTGTCGTCCGCTGCAGAATTGTCGTATGAGGGAAAGTGTTAACTCTTTCCCACATACAACTCATCTGCGTCAGATACATTTAAAACATTTTAGTCCACAATTTTTTCATAAGTCGTCTACTGCAGAGGCGTTTAAATAGGGAGTGTTTGTGGGAAAGGGTTAACATCATATGACTTTATAACAGTAGGAAATGATCATTATGATCAAGTTTGCCTTTTTCCAAAAATATTTTCAGCCCTGTATGAAAATGACACTTCAAGCAATTCAGATGTTCCAGATTATTTTTCTAAACTGTATTCAAAGAAGACAGGTAAAACGTTAATGAAATACTGTCCAACAGTAAACGTCAACATAAACTAATTTCAGCGTAAATATGTCCAAATCCTGGTCCAATACTACAATATAGCCTCCACTATTAACATTGATAAACAATCACCCATTAACACAACACAACTAAATATTTCCAGGATTCGCTAGTAAGTAAATCAAAAGATGATAGAGCACACATTTATGCCTATGTTTATGATAGAAGTACAGGTTATTTACTAATCACTACTAGCAGATTCCTGAATATTTCATACAGCCTCCCTGAGAAAGCCCTCTATCCCCAGCAGATCTATAATTTTTCCTATCAAAGAAAGATCAGACAAACCCAGTGCTGAGCTAACCTAATGCTAGCCATCAATTACAACAGATCTATGGACAAAGCACTTAAATATCATTTCAAAGGTGTTCCAAACATCACCTGAATCAATCCAAAACCAATTCACAGAATTGCACTGGCTGATTTCTGTACAGTGCCTTTCCATCTCTCCTGCAACACTAACCATATACCGGATACAGTCCCATTTTAACCCTTTCCCTCATACAACAGTTCTGCAGCAGACGACTTTGAACATAATTTGTCAAAAGATGGAAAATCTCTATAATTAAATGGATAACCTATGACTAAAAGTGGAAAACATTGTGGGAAAAGGAGAAATTGCTCGTTTTGAGCAATTTCTTCTTTTGTCACTATGTTTTCAAAAAGCCGTCTGCTGCAGAGGTGTCGGAAAGCATCTATATGAGGGAAAGGGTTAATGCTCTATTTAGCCCTATCCCACCTGCAGATGCATTCTGACACATTATGCAGCAGACAACTATTGAAAACATTGTGGCAAATGGAGAAATTTCTCCATTTGCCAGAATGTTTTCAACTCTATGCAGTAATTATATTTTCATATACATTTACAGAGATTTTATATTTTATTGCCATATTTGTTTCAAAGTATTTACTGTAGATTTGATGTAGGGGGAAAAGGGTTACACACATTCAGAAAAAAAGAAAGTGCTCATGATGAACACAGTTTCCCCTTTTTACACAAATGTGTTCAATTCTGTGCCAAAATCAGTACTACCTTTATTTGAGACAATAACACATAATCCCTCTATTTGAGACAATAACACATAATCATTCTGTTTGAGACAATAACACATATCCTTCTGTTTGAAACAATAACATAATCCCTCTATTTGAGACAATAACACATAATCCTTCTGTTTGAGACAATAACATAATCCCTCTATTTGAGACAATAGCACATAATTCTTCTGTCTGAAACAAAAACATACATTCCCTCTGTGTAAGACAATAACACATATAATCCCTCTGTTTGAGACAATAACACATATAATCCCTCTGTTTGAGACAATAACACATATAATCCCTCTGTTTGAGGCAATAACACATATAATCCCTCTGTTTGAGACAATAACACATATAATCCCTCTGTTTGAGACAATAACACATATAATCCCTGGTTGAGGCAATAACACATATAATCCCTGTTTGAGACAATAACACATATAATCCCCCTGTTTAAGACTGTGAATAACACATTTAATCCATCTGTTTGAGACAATAACTCATTCCCTCTGATATTTTTAAACCAGAAGACAATTTTAGAAAACATCAAATCAGGTAATTGTTAAACCAGTCACCTGATATGATATTATAGGGGAAGTCTAACTTTGATACAGTTTTAAACATTGTACACAAAGGAAGAAAGTTGCCTGTTGTAGAGGGATGAGCAGTTGTCTCTGTGAATGAAAGGAATGCAGTACGTCATTAACTCTTCCCATCATCAAATATCTAGACTCGCCATTTGCTATATGAATTAAAGGAATGCAGAGCGTCATTAACTCTTCCTATCATCAAATATCTAGACTCGCCATTTGCTATATGAATTAAAGGAATGCAGAGCGTCATTAACTCTTCCTATCATCAAATATCTAGACTCTCCACTTGCTAAAATATATATCTTATTATATAGTCAAAGAACAAAAGAAATCCACATATACTTTCATGTTACCACCATCAAAGTTAATGGGGATGTTGAAAAAACTGAACCTTAATCCTTTCCATATATAACAAATCTGCAACAAAAGGCTTTGAAAGCAAATAGGCAAACATTATGGATAACCTCTGTATACAAATGGAAGTGTAACTATTGCAAAATCAGGAATTGTTCATTAAGAGTAATTTCTTCTTTTGCCACAATGTTTTCAATAGCTATCTGCTGCAGATGCGTCAAAATACATTGCACTATAAAGGGTTAAAGTCATTACAGCATTCCATCCTCACAATTATTATTAATTCCGATGTTTTCAGATAATCATTACACATTATAGAGACATCTAACAACCTTTGATAAAATTCTTTTAACTCTGGAACTATATAAGGAATCAGTCGCTCATTATGATATATGATATCAAAGACTTTCTTAATGATGTCTTTTTAAAATTGACTTGTCCATAGATTATGCATTTGGATGAGTCCATGATTTTTGGAATATCAAGATAAAATGTAGAGTTCAGCATCCAACAGTATAGATCCTTGTCAGACCTCATGGTGTAGCTGGCATGGTTCTATTGGGGTACAGGTTTTACAGAAACCTTTCAAGGTAAGGTTTACCCCATATAATTTATTAGTCATATGCTTTGTAATCTTGTTCTGCTTGTTTGAATGGTGCTTTACGCGGTTTTCAACAATTGTTCAGTTATATCACGTGTATCCTGGGTAATTTACCAGTACTACTGGTCCATTTATCCTGACACCAGCGAGTCAGTATAAGTAATAATAACCCCACAGCTCTGTGTGCCAAGGAGGGAAATCCATTACTACCATTTTTAAAGTCTTTGAAAACATATTGTGAAAAAAACATAATATCATACATAAACAAGAGTATGCTCTACTTGGATGGTTCTTTGGTCATTTTCAATCCAGAGCATACATGTGTGTATGGTGAAGATCGAATAGTAAATGGAGGCTCTATTGTGTTCACAAGCTCTATTATAGCAATTTTGACAATTTCAAGGACCATAATCCAGTCAGGCAAGGGCACATCTGGCTGGTTTTCGAAAGGAACCGAGCTCTCATTAATATTTAACTACTATCTAAGTTTGGTGAAGATCAGATACTAAATGGAGCCTCTATTGTGTTCACAAGCTCTATTATAGCAATTTTGCCAAATTCAAGGGCCATAATCAAGCCTTGCATGGGCGGATCTGGCTGGTTTGCAAAAGGAACCACGTTCTCAACAATATTTAACTCCTATCTAAGTTTGGTGAAGATCGAATAGTAAATGGAGGCTCTATTGTGTCCACAAGCTGTATTATAGCAATTTTGACAATTTCAAGGGCCATAATCCAGTCTTGAAAGGGCGGAATCTGGCTGGCTAGCGAAAGGAACCGAGCTCTTATGGATATCTAACTACTGTATAAGTTTGATCGAGATACAATCAAAACTGAAGACTGTATTGCGTTCACAAGCAGCAATTGTTTACGAACGCACAGACGACGGACACCACACCAAGGTATAAGCTGTTCTGGCCTTTGGCCAGTAGAGCTTAAAACTGAAAGTAGAAATCTAAAGAAGTTTCATGGAAATAAGAGAAATAGCTTGATTTCAGCAATTTCTCCTTGTATACAACAATGATTTCTTCTTATACAAAAAATAATTTCTCCTTATACAACAATGATTTTGAATGATCTCAGCTGAAGATGTGTCAAATTGGCTTATTTGCCTGTGTGGGAAAGGTCTATAATGAGGAATCATTCAATCAATTATAACTTATCAATGAATGTCTTAAGTCAATGTTTGCGGTGCACTCAAACACATGAAAGAAGGAAAAGGTTTTATTCGATCTTATTTCATTCACTGCTTTTGCATGAGCTCTTCATCTTTAAATTATAGGATATCATTGATTTAGTTTTGTTGCATTTTGCTTTACACCGTTTTCACCATTATTTCAATTATATTACTGGGGTGTATATGGGATCATTTTAACTACTAAAAAGTTTATCTTATTTTAGTACATGGTTTTTTTAAAAACTATTCCCAGGATCCTGAACACCTTGCATATATATTAGGGCATTTTAGTATGCCACACCATTAATTACAGTCTTTGACCTGCCAGGGCAAGAAACCTGTCCCTAACGCTTTCTCTTTCCCAAATATAGACGCTTTTTGACATTTTATCCTTTCCAACATGAAGTCGTAGCAGACAAAGTTTTGAAGTCAGCAGCAGTCCAGATAACAGGGGATATACAGCTCTTTTCCCACAGTTTCTCTCTTATCCAACAAAACCATATGATGAGGGTACTCAAAAGATTCCTCTCATTTAAACAATTATTTTGAGTACCCACAACATAGGGTTAGAGTGTCAAATAAGGATTTTAGAACATGCAAAACCCGCCTTATCCAGAGCTCTTAGTCATTGTCGGAAAGAGAGAAATTACTGAAACACATTTTTTAAAGCCATCAGTTGCAATTTTGTCTTATGAAGGAAAGAGTTTACTGATATAATATTTCTAATCCTAAGTCATCAATTGCTTTGAAAACATCTCAGAAAAAAAATATATAGAAAACAGAGTACTGGAAACAAATAGCTTAAAAGAGTGTTCTCTCATGAAGTATTTCTTCTTTTTCCACTATGTTTTTGAAAGTTATCTGCTGTAGCCATTATAATAACATCAAAGTTTGTGTTTCTTTCTGGTAAAGGATATTATATGCAATGGGTATCAGAATGTATCCAATGTGCCCCACAGAGGTAAATAGGTTGGAATCACCTGGAAATTTATTAACTCAATATCGCCTATTGTCCCACACCATTACAGGACATTGGCAGACTGAATTCACCTCACAAACAAATCAATCATTCCATTAACTTTCTCCATTCCAAACACAATCTCCAGTTCACTCGTAAAAAGGCGTGATTTTTGCAAGTCTTAATTTCTATAATAATTTTTCCATCGTATGCTATTGGTACTCATATAACCCCTTCCCTGATATGGGCATATATTGTTAAATATGAACTGTGAATTTCTCCTCCTACCACCATGTTAACTTTTCATATCAGTGTTACATATAACACACATACTTGGACCTTTTGCTTTACATTAACCCTTTCCCTCATACGACAATTCTGCAGCAGACGACTTTGAACATACTTTGTCAAAAAATATAAAATCTTTATAATTGAATGGATAACCTATGACTAAAAGTTGAAAACATTGTGTCAAAAGGAGAAATTGCTCGTTTTGAGCAATTTCTTCTTTTGTCACAATGTTTTCAAAAAGCCGTCTGCTGCAGAGGCATCAGAAAGCATTTATATGAGGGAAAGGGTTAATACAGCATAATAATGGCATACAAGAAATCTTTAGAAAATCTTTAGAAAACAAATTTTGAAAACATCTAGGCAAAGATATTGTAAATCTTAAGAAAAAAAAAAAAAGTTTAATTGATGAATAAAGTTGAAATCAGTGGCAAAAGGAGAAATTTCAGTTGTCTGCAGCAGATGGGTAAAAAATGTGTCTATATGTGTTGCAAAGGGTTAATGTTTTCCCTCATACAGGCAACTGTTGATGCCATTGCAGAAATGATCATGTCACGTTACAGCAATTCATATAAGGTGAATTATTATCAATAGAAAATCCATCATTGATCCAATTCTATATCGAGGGCTTGGCATGAAACGGTTGTAACTAAAATTGATATTTTTATACCAAGGTTAACCACCTCGCCATAAAGTCTTTATAAGTATAAATCATTTTTCTTGGTAAACAATGCAAATTTAGGTGCCATTGCTCGTTCTGAGCAATGGCACCTAAATTTGCATTGTTTACAAAGGGGTCAAAATTGACCCTAAACCAGGGTTTTCAAAGTAGGTTTTTAGTTACAACCGTTTCACGGCAAGCCCTCGATCCACTCTATAAACACTTTATGAACCCAGTCTTAGTATTGATACTGTTACATTTACATATTTTCATTTATTAATTTATAACCAATATTCCATTAGAGAACTTGGATTCTAGGGCAACCAGAACTCTGACAAAGTTCATATTAAGCAACAGTAAACTAGAAATATCACTGAAGGTGATGAATACCCCCAGCTGGTGCCTGACAATATACATATGTATGAGAAATTCAAGGGGCCATAACTTATTTAAAAATAATTCCAGTGCAACACGCCGGCAATATGCACAACTAGGCTTGGTATCAATCATTCTTGTGAAGTTATATTGAATTCTGACCAAGGGTTGCTGAGAAATAGTGTTCACAAGAAATGTATACAGACCAACGGACCGACCAACCGACAAGCGTGACTCCTATATAGCCCCCATATACTATGTATCTGGGGGTATAATAACATGATTCATCTTTTGTTATGCAACTGTTTGTTTCTTTTAGATATTATGACTACTCTTTCTATTGAGCTGTGAGAGTACTGCCAAGTGTTGTTATCATTAACCCTTTCCCTCATATAGATGCTTTCTGACGCCTCTGCAGCAGACGGCTTTTTGAAAACAAAGTGACAAAAGAAGAAATTGCTCAAATCTGCCGCAGAATTGCCATATGAGGGAAAAGGATAAGGGCTATCCAGGACTATCTGTTGCGAGTTCAAATCTTGCAGTGCTCCAGAAAGTCGCGTGAATATATGATCACACATTTAAATGTAGAACTAATTTTCTATGCAGCGTATAACGACTTGAAAAATGAAAGAGATATGCATTCACAGAGAAATTGCAATAGTTGAAATTCGTGAAGTTGGTATAATTTAGCCTTACACTGGTATGTGCAATTCTCACAGCATTTTCTATTCTAGGCACCAATACGTCTGTTAAAGGTTACAAAAGAGTATCTGCAAAAACAAATAGCTCTGATTCTTCAATAAAAAAATAAAAAAACGGAAGAACTGGAGAGCTTTGAAATAGCTAAATATGTTATGGCATAATAAAAAGTAATTTCAGAAAACACATCATTAGAAAGTGTCACAAACAAACATTAATGTATGGAAATGGGAGTTCCTTTGGTTTTAGTAATAATTAAAGGCATAATAACATGCACAAGTAAAATATATTTGTCAATTCACTGTTTCTTATTTTGGGTTGGTAGGCTTCTTTAGTTAGTGATTCACCTCTTTTTATTATTATTTTAGGGAGAGAAGACTTTTTTACCCAATTCTTTTTTATCTCAAGCTCTGCATCTGGGATCAACCAAAAGACTAAAATGTCTAAGTGAGAATGTAGCCAGCTGCCTGGGAAATATGTTGTGTGGAGTACTGCATGGTATTTTAAAGAATAGTTCAAGAAGCAAGTTATTAAGGTGAACTTGCTGTTGTAATATATAATACTCTTGAAAATTGCATTTTACTTCAATCAATAAATATCCTTTCCCCTGGGCCCTCTCCCCAACTATCTTGTTATGTTGTAACTTCTTGGCATAACATAATGGCATATTTACTACTGCTTGTTTCATGCCATGTAACTTAAAAGTATTCCTTAGATGATGTTTTGAAGGATTCTGACGTTCATGCTTTGTTTTTGGCTACCATGAAGACAGCCCTAGCAGAAAAGAACACAAACATTTTCGAAGCCAAAAGAAATCTGAAATTCCATTTACCTCTTTCCCAGACAAGACAGAATACGAAGCCTTTGCAGCAGAAACATTGAAACATTGAGCTAAAAGGAAAGATTTCACTCAAAGAAGCAATTTCTTTTGCTCCATGACTGATTTCCACTCAGTATTAGCAAAACATTTGCAATTTTTCATATTCGTTTTTTCCTAGGATGTTTTCAAAGCAGACAACTGACAATTTTATATGAAGTTAACAAAACAAGTGATTTGAGTGATTGATTGATGCTTTACGCCATTTTCAACAATTTTTCAGTCATATAACGGTGGCCAGTTTACTCATATGTTTCTAACACAAGTACTCCACACAACATACTTTCCAAGCAACTGGCTGCTCTTTTACATAATTATTAGACTGTTAGCCCATTGGTGAAAGACGAATGACGCTTTTCAGTGACTTTTGTCAAATGTCGGAAAGAATGTTGGCCGAGCTGGGGATCGAACTCACAACCCCTGGATTGACAGCCTGCAACCCTACCGACTGAGCGTCCGGGGCTCGGCTAGCAAATCTGAAGTAGATGACATTGAAAATGTTTAGTAAAAAAAATGGAAACTCTATAAATGAAACAAGATGATGGCCCTAGTTCGCTTACCTGAATTATACAATGTACTGCAATGCAAAACACATCAAGACAATTATTCTGAATGCAACCTCCACAGTGTTAACAAGATTTTCCTTCATTTGGCTTAGTGATCTATATTTTTTAACCTGATATGACCTATATTCCAAAATGGACTAGATATCATCAAGACAACATCCTGACAAAGTTTCAAGCTGCTGAAGCAAAAAATACGGCATCCAAAGTGTTAACAAGATTTTCCTTCAATTTGGCCTAGTGACCTAGTTTTTTTACCTGATATGACCCATATTCCAACTTGACCTAGATATAATTCAGACAAACATTCTGACAAAATTTCAAGCTGCTGAAGCAAAAAATGTGGCATCCAAAGTGTTAACAAGATTTTCCTTTAATTTGGCCTAGTGACCTAGTTTTTGACCCTACATGACCCATATTCGATCTTGGCTTAGATATCATTTAGATAAACATTCTCATCAAATGTCAAGTTGCTGTAGCAAAAAATGCGTCTTCTACAGAGTTAACAAGATTTTCCTTCAATTTGGCCTAGTAACCTAGTTTCTGAGCCAATATGACCCATATTCATACTTGACCTAGATATCTTTAAGACAAACATTCTGACAAACATTCTCATAAAATTTTAAACTTCTGAAGCAAAAAATGCGGCCTCTAGAGTGTTAACAAGATTTTCATTCAATTTGACATAGTGACCTACTTTTCGACCCATGTTCGAACATGACATAGAATTATTTTAGACAAACATTCTAACAAAATTACAAACTATTGAAGCAAAAATTGCGGCCTCCAGTGTTAACAAGATTCTCCTTCAATTTGACCTAGTGACCTAGTTTTTTACCTCATATGGCCCGGTTTCAAACTTGTCCAAGATTTGATGGAGATGAATGTTCTGATAAACTTTCATGAAGATTGGATGCAAAATGTAGTCTGTAGAGTGTTAACAAGCGCAAATGCTGACGACGCAGACCGGACAAAATGTGATCACAATAGCTCACCTTGCACTTCATGCATAGGTGAGCTAAAAACAAGTATCGAATAAAGTTAAAACATTGTGGCAATTATGAGAAATTTCTTCTATTGCTTTAATGTTTTCCAACGTCATCTGCTGCAGGTGTCTGAAAGCGTCTGTGTGGGGGAAAGGGTTAACCATTCTTTAGGCTTCTGCTTGAATGACAGGTGATCTGCACACAGCAATTAGTCCTGCTTGAATGTCAGGTGATCTGCACACAGCAATTAGTCCTGCTTGAATGACAGGTGATCTGCACACAGCAATTAGTCCTGCTTGAATGACAGGTGATCTGCACACAGCAATTAGTCTTGCTTGAATGACTGGTGATCTGCACACAGCAATTATTCTTGCTTGAATGACTGGTGATCTGCACACAGCAATTAGTCTTGCTTGAATGACAGGTGATCTGCACACAGCAATTAGTCCTGCTTGAATGACTGGTGATCTTCACACAGCAATTAGTCCTGCTTGATTGACTGGTGATCTGCACACAGCAATTAGTCCTGCTTGATTGACTGGTGATCTGCACACAGCAATTAGTCCTGCTTGAATGACTGGTGATCTGCACACAGAAATTAGTCCTGCTTGAATGACTGGTGATCTGCACACAGCAATTAGTCCTGCTTGAATGACTGGTGATCTTCACACAGCAATAAGTCCTGCTTGAATGACTGGTGATCTGCACACAGCAATTAGTCCTGCTTGAATGACTGGCGATCTGCACACATCAATTAGTCCTGCTTGAATGACTGGTGATCTTCACACAGCAATTAGTCCTGCTTGAATGACTGGTGATCTGCTCACAGCAATTAGTCATGCTTGAATGACTGGTGATCTGCACACAGGGATGAGTCCTGCTTGAATGACTGGTGAACGCACACAGGGATGAGTCCTGCTTGAATGACTGGTGATCTGCACACAGGGATACGTCCTGCTTGAATGACTGGTGATCTGCACACAGGGATGAGTCCTGTTTGAATGACTGGTGATCTGCACACAGGGATAAGTCCTGCTTGAATGACTGGTGATCTGCACACAGGGATGAGTCCTGTTTGAATGACTGGTGATCTGCACACAGGGATTAGTCCTGATTGAATGACTAGTGATCTGCACACAGGGATTAATCCTGCTTGAATGACTGGTGATCTGCACACAGGGATTAGTCCCGATTGATAAGGCTGTACAATCACACATGCTGATATTTCATTATTGGTTTGACCAGGCACTTGTATAGCATTCTACAGAGTCCTAACTCAATTGTCTCTATGAAAACATTATAGGCAATGGAGATATAACTCCTATTGAGTAGCTTCCTCTTTTTCCACATTCTATTCAAAAGACAATTTTCAAAGAAGAATCCACAACATAGGAATTTTGAACTCAAACAAAAATCTTATAGCATTTGGAAAACACTGAAGGTCTCATTATTTCTATAGCTCATTTTCAACAATTTCATGATTCATCTAATGAGTTAATTAAGTCAGAAAGATCAATAACCTTGAAAACAAAATAGCAGCCTATACCTTCAAGCAAAACACGTTTTCTAAATTCACGTTTGAAGAAGTAGAATCAAAGATGTTACAATAAATAGCAAAAACTTCCTCGTTTCCAATTAAAAGCCGTCAGATCAATAGAATCATTGTCTGCATATCCCTTATCCAGAACCTTAACAAAAGACACGTCCTATCATACACCGCCCACTGTCCTTCCATTTTATGTACAGAAAATGCAAGATCTGTACAGAGGATTTCACCATTTCCAACATACATCACATCTGAAGCAGATGACTAAGAAAACATCAAGGCAAAAATAAGGAAATTCTCTGTAAACCAAATTCACTGTTTGCATAATGTAACAAAAATGTCATGTTTTGATGATGTAACCAAGAAAGACTGCTTTGCAATATTGCTTAAATTCTTATGTTTTAATGAATGACTCGTTTCCGATATAACTAATAGTTTTATGTAATAAAGAATTACTCCTTTGTCACATTGTTTAAATTGCCATGAAATACAGAATGACTGCTTTACCACATTAAATAAGTATGGCACCTTTGTCACAATCACTATAAGTGATGAAGTATGGCTATTTTAGCACAATTTGTTTTAATTGTGATATTTATAAAGAATATCATTCTTCTTTACCATATTACACAAGAATGACTCCTTTTTCCACACACTGCTTATATGTAATAACGCAGTATTACTGTAAATATATCAAAGGACCTTAGTATCAGCTTACCCCTTTCCAACATGAAGACACTTTCTGACGCCTCTGCAGCAGACGAATTTTGAAATCATTGTGAAACAAGAGTTGTCGGAGGACAATAATTATAGCTCGCCTATCAGGGCCATCGTCTATCAGGGCCTACTTGAGAACAGTTATAGCATTAGGTAAAGTCACACAGTATCACCTATTGCAAGATAATACACCTTTTCAATACTTGTGAAGTTTCAAAGCAACAGCTTACACAGTGTCTGAGAAAAGGCCTTGCACGCAAAGGTTTTACCAAAATTCTAAGTCCAAAAAGGGGCACAATTCAGTCAAAATCCATTCCAGAGTTACGGGACTTGACATACAAGGTCCTAATGACCCTGAATAAGTGTGTGAAGTTTCGAAGCAACAGCATACACAGTGTCTGAGAAAAGGCCTTGCACACAAAGGTTTGACCAAGGGAGCTGGTAATGCCAACGCGGACGCCGGGGTGACTACATAAGCTCCCCTATTTCTTCGAAAAGGCAAGCTAAAAAAGGTGAAATTGATCAAAACAAGCAATTTTCCCTTTTATCACAATGTTTTCAACTATTCAAAACTAAAAATTCAGTGCTTTAAACTAGATATTTTCAAAGTTGTCTGCTGCAGATTTAATTTGTATGTGGGAAAGGGTTAAAGGTTAAAACATAAATTCTTCCCAAAGTATTGATGTGAAGTATATTGGAAGCTGTATCATCTTATCAACCTGTCACCTTCCAGACATATGTATCATTCTTATAAGGTCAATTAGCTTATGATTAAAGCTGTGCCATCAGTAAAACAACCTTCAGACACAATTGTGTATCATTATTATAAGGTCAATTAGCTTATGATTAAAGCTGTGCCATCAGTAAAACAACCTTCAGACACAATTGTGTATCATTCTTATAAGGTCAATTAGCTTATGATTAAAGCCGTGCCATCGGTAAAACGACCTTCAGACACAATTGTGTATCATTCTTATGAGGTCATTTAGCATATGATTAAAGTACTTTTGGTTCGGACCCGTGAAAAAATCCCGTTTGGCCAGTGTCATTTTACATGTATTATATAACATAACCAAAACATTTAGGCTTTTCGGACCATTCAATTTTAAATATTTAGTTCAATGACTGCCTAACATAATACAACTAATGTTTGAAGGAGCATATATTAATTGTGATCTCTGCCAAAAAGTCAGTCAATGAACAATGGCGAACTGATCACTCATAATGTGTCACCATGCCACATCAGGCGACACAAAATAAAGCTATGTATTCAAAATGCAAGTGACAGATGCTGTCACTTATGTTTTCTGAATATTGCATGTCAAAGGGCTATAACGAACTAAGTAGTCGTAGGTTATAATATAAAAGTATTTCAATCATCATTTTTACTTCTGTTTTATTTAACCCTTTCCCTCATACAACAATTCTGCAGCAAACAACTTTAAACATATTTTGTCAAAAAGTAGAAAATCCCCATAATTGAATGGATAACCTATGACTAAAAGTTGAAAATATTGTGGGAAAAGGAGAAATTGCTTCTTTTGAACAATTTCTTCTTTTGTCACTATGTTCTCAAAAAGCTGTCTGCTGCAGAGGCGTCAGAAAGTGTCTGTATGAGGGAAAGGGTTAATAATTCGAAAACATGGTCACTGTGATACACTTTTGTAAATGTAACCAATATATCTGGGATACAGTATGCTAATATTGTATAACTAAATATTGCCAATGTCAAAATACGACAGTTTTTCCTAGAAAATGGCACAAATGCCAAGGAACATACAGACAGACATATTACTTTTGTCCATTTTTTGGTGCAGTTTACGAATGCTAAACAGACAATTATATAAGTTTTCAACATTATGCTAGAATAATCACTATTCATGTCATTCTTAGGATTGATTTTTGGCTTTTGACACCGCTTTCAATAATTTTTCAGTTATATCACACCATTTCCCGGGTAAGTTACGTGAACTAACTGGTCCATTAATCCTTACACCTGCAGCTACTCATTTGTAATGCTAGCCCGGCAAACCGGAGCACCAAAGAGGGCAGCCATTGTTACAATTCTAAAGTCTTTGGTATGACCCAGGTATAATTCGCAGACACAAATACAAATACAACTAGGAATATTGTCCACCTAACTGCAAAGTATCCTTTCTGTATGAAATCTCTTCCTTTTCTTTGTCTCACATTTTCGAATAAGAGTTAAAAGAATGTGCTATGAAGAGTTTGTAAAGGCAGAGAAATAAAGTGACCCTTTCTCAAAAATATCTTTCACAATACCAAACGTAACCCAATGATGTGATACTCTACCTCTACAAGATCTTGTTACTTTTGAGTATTTACAAGACAGGGTTTTGGGGTCCATTTAAAGGAATTTATAACAAGAAAAACATTCCTAAACCAAAGTGCCGTCTTTGACTACAAAAGTGTCTGTATAGTAATCCATTTCCACACATAACGACAAATCTTTGCAGCAGACAACTTAGAAACAACCAGGCAAAATTACGGAAATTTCTATAAAATGAAGGAATATTTATTTATTAGAGCTAAATACATTCTGGGAAAAGAAATTGTGTTTAAAATGATTATTTACTCCTTTTGCCACAATGTTTTCCGAATTGATTTGCTGCAGATGTGTATCTGCATGTGAGAAAGGGTTAACAGTAAGGTGTAGAAGGAATCATCAGGTATTTCCATCAGAGATAAAAATTCAATTCCTTAATGGACTATTAACCTAATGGCAGATAAATGAACACAAATGATCATGTCAACTGTACCACAAGCTACACTTGGAACAATGACATCAAAGAATACACAATTTAAGCCTTTCTCACATATAACAAATCTGCAGCAGACAACTTTGAAAACATCTAGGAATAAACATGGAAAATCCCCTTAAATGAGGTTATAATTATTGAAAAAAAATTGAAAACATTGGGGCAAAAGGAGAAATTTCTCGTTTTAAGCTTTTGTCACATTGTTTTCAAAGGTGAGTCTGCTGCAAAGGCGTCAGAAAGTGTCTATATGTGGGTCAGGGTTAATTAATTGACCTTTTCTTGTTTCTACATGACTTTAAATACCCTGCAGGATACATGCAGTTTTAAATTGTCAAATGAGCATTCAGGGTCCATATAAAATAGAGATAAACACGTTAATGATGATAGTCTTATACATTTGAATCACATCAGGCACAGAAATGTCCTTGCTACATTCTGTCTAAACCCTTTCCCACATAAAGACGCTTTCTGACGCCTCTGCAGCAGACAGTCTTTTACAAAACCTTGTGGCAAAAGAAGAAATTGTCGTATTGCCACAAGGCTTCAGTAATTATAACCTCATTTATCCCTTTCCCTCATATACCTCTGCAGCAGACGACTTTTTGAAAACATAGTGACAAAAGAAAAACAAGCAATTTCTCCTTTTGCAACAATGTTTTCCACTTTTAGTCATAGCTAGCTAGCTAGGTTATCCATTCAATTATAGAGATTTGCCATTTTTTGACAAAATATGTTCAAAGGCGTCTGCTGCAGAATTGTCGTATGAGGGAAAGGGTTATAGCGGTTTTCTGTGTTTTCACTATCCATATGTTTCCAATGTCGTCTGTGATTAATATTCACAGTCTGTCTCGATTTAGAAGAGGTAGAGATTTGCTTGAAGTAGCTCATCTAGACCCTTTCCCACATGTAGATGCATCCACAGAGTAGAATACGTTCTGGCAAAGAAGGACAAATTTCTCATTTTGAACAATAATTATTATTTCTCGCATCGTCTGCTGCTCGTGGGACATAATAATACCCATGGATGCAAAATGATTGTATGGTTACTAAGCTAAAAGTCAAAGTTCAAGGGGAATGCCAATTCTAACAAACCTTGAACAATTTTGTTTCCAAAATACAGTGTGTGTGTATAAAGGCAAAAATGGATCTTGATAAGAAGTAAAAACAATGGTAACTTTTTTATTTTTTCACCCTTTTTAATGAAACATGGCACATGGTTTTTACCCGAGTTTGATTAGTGGTTTAATTTCTTCAAACACTTCGACGAACCTGTTCTCAAAATCCATATAATATCTATTAAGATCGCCGGCTACCGGAGCATTGTCAAAACTGGTAAAAAACCCGGAGATAGGGCTCTGTAAGCGGCATAGACTGCGCCATGTTTCATTAAAAATGATGAAGAAATAAAAAAAAAGTTACCTTTGTTTTTACTTTTAAACCACAGCAAAATATTGCTGTCCACCGTAGCATTTGTGACATCAAAAGTCATGTGGTATACACACACTGAAATAATCAGGGTAACAGTCTACTATATACATTGTGTATAAACACCATATTTTATAGTGGTGATTGAGAAAGGTCTCTACACATTAGAGAGTAGACAAAGCTAATACAGCATTCTGACTTAAAACCTTGTCTCTTTAAAAGTTCTTCTTTTATCAAAATTACAATTACAACATACAATTCAATTGCAATTCAATTGCACAGGTTAAACATTTTATGTCAACTTAAATACTTTTATAATATTCTTTTCTCACAGGTACAGATCATTTTGAAGGTTACTGTGACAGACAGACAGACAGATGGACGTACATATGATGGACAAATGATTATTCAGTGTCCTGGCCTGACCTGACCTTATCCGCAGGCGACACTAAAGCTGTATAGAATATAATAAAGAATTCCATCTCATCAGATGTGTCTTACATTGTCATGCAGACTATCCAGTAATGGAAGAGAGTTCAATGATAATTGGTATGAAATGTCCGGCTTTACAAGGCTTATCATTCAAGTGATCTCCAACAGAATAGTGACTTGATCCCTTTAAATAGCAATCAATTACACTGGCCACCACGATAATCAGACCCATATATGAACCACATCACTCAAAAGGGGGACTTATTGCCACGTATTATTATTCATAAACCATTTCCCACAATCATGTATACAACAAATCTGCAGCATGCAGACAACTTTGAAAATATCTACTCAAAAATATGTAAAATCTCTAAAAAACGTAGATATAATTACTGAATAAAATTATCTCTATAAATGCAGGTATATTTACTGAAAAAATAAGAAATTGCGTCAAAAGTAGATTGCTCATCATGCTTAGTAGCAGAGGCGTCAGAAACCATTTTTATGTGGGCGATGGTACCAGAAAACTTTTAAAACATAAATGGAAAATCTCTATACAATCAGTACCTGCCTATATGCCAGCAGGCTGCTGTATCCACATAACTTTGGCAAAATGGTAAAATACTAATACTGTTTACAATGGCTGCCTATTGCAGCTAGATGTGTTCAATTTCTAATGCATGTTGGAAAGGTCTAAAGTTGCAAACAGCCATGATAAAGGCAGGGCTATTTTTACAGTAGTTGTTGTTGTTGTCAGATAACTTCAATGATTATATCTAGGGATGTTATTACAAGTAGCTGGGCAGTGAAGGTTCTGCTTAGACTGGGTATAGGGGTCAACAATGAATGGTTGATTGATTGATTGATTGGGGTTAAACACCGTTTTCCAAAAAAATTCAGTTATATCACGTTACAGTATATAGCCAATTCATCTACTCATGCATTTCCTGGCTTTCTCATACCAATACTCAACACAACATACCTGTCAAGCAACTGGCTGCTTTTCCTCATAAGACTTTTAGCCCATTGGTGAAAGACGAATGACGCCATGTCAAAGTGACTTTTGTCAAACATCGGAAAGAATGTCGGCCGAGCTGGAATTCAACAATGAAAGGAGATGCAACAAGCTAGCGCTAGACCCCTTTATTGTCTGTCACAGCTCATGTTGATTGGAATATCACACAATAATCCCATCTACAGGATAAATCATCACAAATGTGTAAAAAGATTGCAGGAAAAACTTCTTTACCCACAAGGTTTTTAACAACAGTTTATTGTTACCAATTTTTAACGAATTATTTTTTCTCAAAAAATAATACAGTTAACGAGATCGTGTTTGATTCCGGAAGTCACGGTTAAACTACACTTCCGCTTAGAATACACATTCGCTGCACCTAAATAGTCCTAGTATTTTTTCGATATTAAAATGCCTTCTACGTGTTATTTCAATACAGTGAAGTCATAATTATACTATCGAATCATCATAGATAATCAATTTTCTAGAAAATATCAAATTAACAGTACGCGCATATATATTTCATTTGTCGGCAGGTACGTATAAGCCACGAGTATGAATTTTAGTCGTATGCCCATTCACTAGAAGTCGACCCCACGCTGTATAGAACAATGTTAATCTCACAAATATGCCACTACGCAGAGCTCAGTGAAATAGTCAGTGTGCATTTTAAACGCTCGCATCACCGTTGTTTCTCCTTTTTCCAACATGATAACGATGATCAAAGGGGCTTTCTAATTATAGATCAGGGCTCTCACGAGGGGGCGATTTGGGCGAAGTGGTCGCCTAAAAGTTTCTGACTTCGCCCATTCACTCGATCAAAGCGAAGTCGACTTCGCCCAAAATCTCAGTCAAAGCGAAGTTGACTTCGCCGACAATTTTGTCCTAGCATCGGACACTGTTAAAATGATCACGGTCACGCACCATGTCGAATCGATGTAGGCCTATACAGTTCGATATACACAGTTGCGTAATCAGTTATTTGACAACTGAGAGTGTATATCCATTAAAAGCTGAAGAATCGAATCATTTAACACACACAATGACGTAGAACCAATCAAAATCGTGCACTTTAGTCCAATTTGCATAATCAAAGTACCGAATGTCATATCAAATAGTATGACGCCCCCTGATAAAACATTAAATACGTATCCGATGTAAATGAGATGGAAGTCGAATTATGTTTTAACCCTTTCAATAGTATAAATAATATTATGAATCTATTCATGGTTTAATGAGATAATCGTCTTCAATAATTGAGAAAATGAGATTTTTTAGAGATTTTTTAGGGGTTTCATAATAAATGCTGTAGCATGGGGGTGTCATACTATTTGGAATTAACCAATCAAAAGACAATACCTCAATTCTACTTGTAAAGAGTGTGTATGTTTAGCCGATACAAATAATTTACGTTGTTTATGACACTTACGACAGACTAATTTACAAAATGCCTGAAACCTTTACACGGCGAGTAAAATGTAGCTTCATTAATTATATTTCGGCGACTTTAGAACACAATGTTCGGATCGCAAACCCGATACAAATAATTTACATTGTTTATGACACTTACGACCGACTTCTTTATAAAATGCCTGACACACGGAATGGCGAGTAAAAGGTAGCTTCATTAATAATTTCTGCGACATTAGAACATAATGTTCGGATCGCAACTACTCTTAGGGAAAAACAATTTTAGAACTTCATGTGATAATCATAATTAAAATAAAATAATAAAACATTCATCTTTGTTTAAGTAAATGTGTTCTATCCCAAACGATGCGATGCGGTTACGACGCGTAACGACACAAAAAGAGATGTAATTTCTCCCTTAAGTCTCCCCACTTCTCCCTAAAGTCTCCCCACTTCGCCCTAAATTGCCCGGAGGGGGAAGTCACTTCTCCCTAAAATTTAAGCCTAGTGAGAGCCCTGTAGATCATGGTTTACATACGAGCGCATTCAGTTAGCTTAATATATATACGAAAGTAACGCTCAAATGTTGTATCAAAGTACCGTGGTGCAATGGAGAGCGTGTAGAACTCCTAATCATGGACTACTTATGGACGCGAGTTTTTTTTAATTCTTATTTTATGCGATTTGTTAAACATTATAGATTTATAATAATTAATTCACTCACATGAAACATAGTTATAATATAAGCCGAAATCCTGGATCCGCCCCTGGTGACGAAAACAAATCGAACTAACAATGTAAATCTCACAAATATGCCATGGGTGTTTTGACAGACTTTACGCAGAGCTCAGTGAAAGAGTTAGTGTGCATGTTAAACGCTCGCATCGCCGTTGAAATGCTACATCTACTAAAACTGTCAACTGATAAAAAAAAATCTCTTGACAAAAATATTAATAATAATAAAATAGACTAAATTGTGCAATATCATGATCAATTGCATTCATAAATTAGATTTTACAAATGTTCAAAATAATTCGTTACCAGTACTTCAGTACTTTGATTGATTATTGCTTTTATTTTTTAACCCTTTCCCTCATACGACAATTGCAGCAGACTACTTTGAACATATTTTGTCAAAAAATAGAAAATCTCTATAATTGAATGGATTAACCTGTGACTATAAGTAAAATGCTCGTTTTGAGCAATTTCTTCTATTGTCACTATGTTTTCAAAAAGCTGTCTGCTGCATAAGCATCAGAAAGCGTCTATATGAGGGAAAGGGTTAAACCAGGGTCTTTCAAATAGTATGGTCTAGAAACGCCCTATATAAACGTCTGATTCGTACTGGATATCTCGTCTCGGTTATCGATTTTTACCTGGAAGTGTTTATCACGCCGTGTATTTATCATGCTTAGTGGATTAAACGGTATTTTGGAAGATCATTTTTACCAATAATTGATATCTAAGAAATGATTATATAAACTAAAAAAAACCGAAAATCTAATTCATAACATATGAAAAACAACCATTAATTTACATTTCAATTACCAATTTTCCATCATTTGACCCTTAAAACACATTGAAAAACTGTTTCCAAATATCATCGTATCGTGCATATTTAACGCCATGTTTTTAGATTTTTGAGATTTTGAACTGATCTACCCGTCTAAGAAAATTGAAAATACTGGTGAAATATGAAAATCTAAGACATAACATAAGTGAATTAGGCTTAAATCGAAGAGAAAAAGCCGCTATATTAGCCCCATGAACATCATGCAAGTACAAAAGTAACGACAAAATGAGATCGGGTTTCAGCTTTCGGCCATTTGTAAACAAAGTCGTTCGTATGAAGTCAACTTTCCAATACGAAAATCCACCTAAAAAGAAACATCGGGATAAAATACTCTCATGTAAAGAAAATGGAATACTGACATTGCATTAAGGATGACTTTGATGGTCAAATTGATTGGTTAAAATCGAGATATACGCAGTTTTAAAACTTGATAATTTTCTTCTGTTTTCAAAATGGCGGGTTCCCCGGATGTTGTTCACGTGATGCCAGGCAGCTTATTTCGAGAACTACGCTCGTTTCCGGACCATACTATTTGAAAGACCCTGGTTAAACTCAAACTAAAACGTCTCTGAAAAGGCAGATAATTTCTAAAAATATTATATTTGATAAACAAATAAGAAATTATATCATCTTAGCCCTTATGCAAACACATTTGAGGCATCTGCAGCAGACACCTATTGAAAACATTGTAAAATAAGGAGAAATTATTCATTATGAACAATTTCTCTTATTTCCACAAATTTTTCAAATCTATTCAATACTAAACCATTCATTAATCATTAGTTGATTTATTGTGATCGCTTTTTGTCTGTGACGATTGCTTGCAGGTTAACATCTTCTCCTTGGTTACAATTGGGTCAATTGGGATGAAACTTCACAGGAAGCATCCTCTCAATGACTACACCAAAATTCCTTCATTTCTTTTTAGCCATGCAGAATTCTGGTTTATATGGCACCGGAAAGACAAAAACTTAAAAAATATTCTCCTCTCAACCCGGTTGGCCAAATTAGTTATTCAATTTTTTTTTTTGAAAAATGTTACTTGGATAACCACCCTCTTCCAGATTTTACCAAGCCATGAGGCTGTTTTGCCTTATATTGTTGCCTATTCCCGAATAATTTTGTTGAAATGTTTCTTGGATGATCCATCCTCCGTCTATCAGATGCCTTCAAGCCATGTTGTTTGTTAAAAAAAAAACATTGCTGCCAGGGGGCAGGGCTGTTTTGCGTTAAATGGCTTTAGTGAAAACTTTAAATTATTCTCCTCCGAAAGTATCTTGCCATTTTCCAAATAATTTTGTTGAAATATTCCAAAGGCGACCTTCTATCAGATTCCTTTAGGCCATGTTGATTGGTTGAAAAAATGGCCATCAGGGTCAGGGCTGTTCTGCCTTATATAGCTATTGTGAAAATGTTAAAAATCTTCTCTGAGAGTATCTGGCCAAATCCAAATTGAAGAAATGTTCCTTGGGTGACCCTATCTGAGATTACTTCAGGCCATGTTGATTGTTATAAAGAACTCAAAGGTTTAATGCATGAAGACTATAGTCTTGGACTTATTATTTTGTTAAACACTATGTTGTGGAGCCTGCCTCAACAAGACAATTCTTTGTATATCCACAGCATAGACTTTGGAGGTGAAATAGTTAATCAAGAAAATGAAATAAATTGTCCTTACATATAAGCCAGTTCTGGTACTGGAAGGTGTTTTAACATTATTTTGGTGACTAAAGTTTTCCATGATGTGATATGATGTGTTTCTTGCATGTTTGAAGATTCTGATCCAGGAACTCCTTATAATTAGGTCAGAAAGATTGATAGTCCCTTCTTGACAACTAGCTTGGCATCAGAGGTCTGGGTCACGAGGAGGAGACACCCGTCTTTGCTCACCAATATCTTATTATTCCATGAAACATTGTGGTGTGGTACTTAAAGGAATTATCTCAGTGAGACGATTCTTTTGAGTATCTGGGACATATAAACATTGGATTTTAAATATTGATTTCAGAATGTGAATTTCACCAATTTTCTTGAACTTTGTTGGTTTTCATCTGGGAAAGTAAACCCCGAGTTTCTTCAATGGTGGGTTTGTCTTTTGGTTTTCCAAACTATTTAAGTACCATTTCTGATGCCTCTGCAACTTTTCAAAACAATGTTAGCCATTTCTCCTGTTGCCACAATGTTTCCAACTCTATTCAATATTGAAACTTTTATTTATGGAGATCTTTCATTCTTCGCCTAAATGTTTTCAAAGTCGTCTGCTGCAGATTTGTTGTATGAGGGATAAGGTTAATCACATCATTTCTTGGGTAAATAAACTACTGGTACGTTTATACTATAATACCAGCACATCCGTTGTTTCTTTTCTTTTTGTGTACATCCATAGGTTCAAACTTTATATCCGGGCCTTGATGTTATTTATTAACCCTTTCCCACCAATAGACGCTTTCTGACGTCTCTGCAGCAGCCAACATTTGAAAACATTGTGACAAATGGAGAAATTACACAAAACAAGCAATTTCTCCTTTTGCCACAAAGTTTTCAACTCTTTTCAATAATTTGAAAAGTCAAGCTAAAAATAATAACAATTTTAATAATAATAATAAAGACTTTATTTATAGAGGCTGCACAGTTGGGCATGACCAACTTCATCTCATACACAAGAAATTGAACAAATAATTTCAAAACTAAATGTTGTAATTCAGGAAAAGGCTCTACTAGAAAGAGAATGTTTTCTCTGGAGACAGCAAGCTTTATTTTTATCCTCAAGCAGAGAAGCCTCTAAAAATTGATTGACTGCTATAAAAAAGAGAAAACCTTCTGACTGTTTACTGCAAACTCTTCTATCTTCAACATAACACAACCAATACATCACTAAGAGAACCTAGTCATTAGAAATTGAACATCCCCGGTTTCACTATAAATATTATTCAGATCAGAACCTAGGGTAAAACACATTCTATAGATACATCCAGGATGTGATTTGATGGCAAGCAGGAAAGACCCTGATCAGACTTCTACAGAGATGCCAAACAATCTGGGGTTTTACTGGTCCCTAAAATCCCAAACACAGATCCATTATCCCACGTCAGGAGTGAACTGAAAGCTTACCTTCTACGTTTCTTCTTCTCCCATATTTGTGAGTACTTGCAAGACCAACAGATATGATGTCTTGGCCATATTGGTGTTTTATGCCAACTTCAACAGAATTTCAGTTTCATCATAGCAACAATCCTCTTATCCATGATCGCAGCGTGACTAACCAGAACTAGGGTAGGAAATGTGCACAAAGGCACTCAACCATAAGGTCCACAGAAGAAGCATGTGTGAAATAATGACCCATTATTTATGACCCGGTGAGGTAAGGTCAATGACTCGATCTTTAATCCATTACAGTGCAGTTGTCAAAACAACACACATGCTTGTGAGATTATTGTACTCTTACAATGATCAGTCTACTTATAAATATTGACATGGTAAGTTAGTCAGGGCTGAAGGTCTCCAGTCTAGGTAACCTGAACAGCTTTCAGTCAGGGCCAGATGTCTCAAGTTAAGATGACCTGTCTAACAGCTATTAGTCAGGGCTGAATGTTTAGAGTCTAGGTGACCTGGCTAAAAGCTATCAGTCAGGGCTGAATGTCTAGTATCTTGGTGACCTGTCTAACAGCTATTAGTCAGGGCTGAATGTTTAGAGTCTAGGTGACCTGTCTAACAGCTATCAGTCAGGGCTGAATGTATAGTATATTGGTGACCTCACTAACAGCTATCAGTCAGGGCTGAATGTATAGTGTCTTGGTGACCTGTCTAACAGCTATTAGTCAGGGCTGAATGTTTAGAGTCTAGGTGGCCTGTCTAACAGCTATCAATCAGGGCTGAATGTATAGTGTCTTGGTGACCTGTCTAACAGCTATCAGTCAGGGCTGAGTGTATAGTTTCTTGGTGACCTGTATAACAGCTATCAGTCAGGGCTGAGTGTATAGTGTCTTTGTGACCTGTCTAACAGCTATCAGTCAGGGCTGAATGTATAGAGTCTAGGTGACCTGTCTAACAGCTATCAGTCAGGGCTGAATGTATAGAGTCTAGGTGACCTGTCTAACAGCTATCAGTCAGGGCTGAATGTATAGTGTCTTGGTGACCTGTCTAACAGCTATCAGTCAGGGCTGAGTGTATAGTGTCTTGGTGACCTGTATAACAGCTATCAGTCAGGGCTGAGTGTATAGTGTCTTGGTGACCTGTATAACAGCTATCAGTCAGGGGGCTGAATGTATAGTGTCTTGGTGACCTGTCTAACAGCTGTCAGTCAGGGCTGAATGTATAGTGTCTTGGTGTAGTGTATAACAGCTATCAGTCAGGGCTGAATGTATAGTGTCTTGGTGTAATGTATAACAGCTATCAGTCAAGGGCTGAATGTATAGTGACTAGGTGTAGTGTATAACATATATCAGTCAGGGCTGAATGTATAGTGTCTTGGTGTAGTGTATAACAGCTACCAGTCAGGGCCAAATGTCTCGAGTTAAGGTGACCTGTCTAACAGCTATTAGTCAGAACTCAATGTTTACAGTCTAGGTGACCCAGTCATAGAAATAACCCACAAGTCCGATGCCTGAGGCCTGCACTTTTTGTCTCGGACCTTCAATTTGTATAAGTTGATAAGCATGCGGGGCCTGTGGATTTTAAATGCTTGTCAAATGTCGAGAAAAGTCGTTAATGAAAACAGTTACTCAAGTCATCGTTTTGTTTAGTGTAAATATCGGCGATGCCCTGCAGATTTGGACAAGTTGGTTTAGAATATATTTCATATAAATTCAATGCTCCCGTCATATATGAGAGATTAAATAAATGAAAGTTTCCCGTATTTTTTAAATAATTAAAAAATTTTTTAGACTGAGTCACTGCCTTTACATTTTAGTGGAGGCCTGTAAAATAATGATAGGGCCTGTACTCTTGAAAAGATTTTGTGAAGACAGGTGACCTGTCTAGCAGCTATCAGTCAGGGCCGAATATCTAGAGTCTAGGTGACCTGTCTAACAGCTATCAGTCAGGGCCAAATGTCTAGAGTCTATATGTGACCTGTCTAACAGCTATCAGTCAGGGCTGAAGAGTATTGGGGACCTGTCTAACAGCTATCAGTCAGGACTGAATGTCTAGAGTCTATAGGTGACCTGTCTAACAGCTATCAGTCAGGGCTGAATGTATAGTGTCTCGGGGACCTGTCTAACAGTTATCAGTCAGGGCTGAATGTATAGTGTTTTGGTGACCTGTCTAACAGCTATCAGTCAGGGCTGAATGTATAGTGTCTTGATGACCTGTCTAACAGCTATCAGTCAGGGCTGAATGTATAGTGTCTTGGTGACCTGTCTAACAGCAATCAGTCAGGGCTGAAGAGTCATTGGGTTACCTGTCTAACAGCAATCAGTCAGGGCTGAAGAGTCTTCGGGTAACCTTTCTAACAGCAATTAGTCAGGGCTGAAGAGTCTTTGGGTAACCTTTCTAACAGCTATCAGTCAGGGCTGATTGTCTGGAGTCTGAGTGACCCCTCTGAGAACTGTTTATGCTATGTGTGTTACAACACATGTATAACATGGAACCTGATGTTGTGTTGAACTTAATTACTCCACATATGAACAAAAATGAATCTGTAGGTTGGTTTTACATAGAGTCAAACGCATTTTTAATTGTTTCAGGCAGACAACTTTTGCAAACATTGAAATCAAAATTAGCAATTTCTTCTTTGGCCAAAATGTTTTCAAATCTATTCAATAATATGCTTTTATTTTCAGAATTTATTTCTTATTTTGTCTGTTTTCAAAGTTGTATGCTGCTGATTTTCTTGCAACAATTTTTCAGCAGACGACTTTGATAACATCTTTGAACAAATGTACCAAATCCCTATCAATGACAGTATCATTATCGAATATAATTGAAAACACTGTGGCAAAAGAAGAAATTGAATAAATTCTCCTTCTTTCACATTGTGTTAATAGTTATGTTTTCTGCAGAGGCGACAGAAAGAGTCTGTATGTGAGAAATAATTAAACCTAATTGACCTGATACAGAGGACTTTAAATGCCTGGGTAGCAGAGATCTTTGAAAAACTATATATCTATGTATCCATATAAACGGTACAGTCATGGATGCAGCCAGATAACAAATCCATTCCTATTGTATTACAGACAGCAAAAATGACCAGCAGAAAGACAGAGTATGTAATATCAGACCAGACATAAAACATTCCCCTACCACAAACCTGATATTGGTGTCTCCAACAATACATCTGCCCCAATTAGCAGGGTAAATTGTCGGATATTTATTGTTATCTTTACGAGGCAATACTTCTGTCGAACCGGAACAATTACATGATTTCTGGCTGCGATCTGAACCTAAAGCAATCTCTCACAGCCAGCAATATTCAAATCTAATGGCAAAAATAACCACAGATTGCAGGGAGCTGCTTCTAAATTAATACTTGTATTGTTTATAAGGAACGTTTTAAAGTCTTCCATCTGTATATATGAGAGGGGCAACAGGATAACCAAGTTATTATGTAGGAGAAGATAGCACTGGGCACTTATACAATCTAATCCCAATGGACAATTTTTAAAATATAATATAATATAATACATCCTCAGAACATCGGCGAGAAAATTAGTAACGCCAGGTGACGATCTAAATTTTTTAGCATGCTCACAAATTTCTGCCGTTGCGCTGCTCGAAGGAGCAACGAAACTACAACAGCAGTACTCCGGTATGGCTTCGTTAATGTCGTTAGAGCACCGGTAGCACCCCGTAATAGATTGGTGGCTCTCCGTTGGCCTCAATGTGTACCGTACTGGTACAGATGTGAGACCGTAGTCCTTTCGATGTACTAACGATGTAATACCGTTCTTAGTGATTTGATACTGTACTACTACCGACACTTCAGTATCACATCGGAAGTGCATCGGTAGTGCATCGGTAGCTAGGTATCACTTCGCTCCAGCTCCGGTCAACGGTGGCACATCGGTAGAGCAATGGCGGCGCCCTCAGTATAGCATCACCGTCGCATTGGTAACACTACGGTGATAGAAAAGAGGTATTCGGTAGCACATTGGCTCTTACATTGGTAGGACAACAGTAGTGCTATGGCCAATTGTTATATTTCAAGTGCTTTCTCGACAGAGCTCCGCCAATTTGCTCGCTGTTGTTAATTGTGTACTCCGCTTTAGTCCCGGTGAGATACATCGGTTGTGTGTAACAGAGCCTTTAGCCACAATGTTTTCAATTCTATTAAATTATTAAGTTCATTTATTGAGATATTGCATATTTTGGCCAAGAGGTTTTCAAATTCATCTGCTGCTGATTTGTTGTATGTGTTAAAGGGACGGAAATAACTACATTATATTTTGATAAACTCACTGTCTTAAACAGTGAATATATCAACTGATACGTCTCAATGTTTATTATGTCTTTAATCTAGTTATTTACTCTAAATGTAAACAGTAAGTAAAAGCATCAAATACATAGAACAGTTGTTTGTTTAGATGTAAGGAACAGATGTATCTTTATTTGCGAACACCAAAAATGTTTTGGGCTTTTCATTTTCATTCTTGGAATTAAAATAAGACCTTTGAAAATATGTCTTAATATTTCACCAAAACAAACAATTATCCTCCATATAATCACACACAAAAACAAATTTATTATCTCTTCTCACACTCTATCCTGAATAGCAATCTCCTTGCAGCATGTACATCCTGTGTAATTGGACCAAGGAAGTCAATAAGAAATCTGCCTTGCATAGAAAATACCCAATTTCATCTCATTTGAGACATTTCCAAGTCAATGTGATTAGTCTCACTCTGGACGGAGGTGGGGGATAAAGTTAGGAGAAAAAACACACTTAACCGTTTACCCGATATAATATTCTTAATGGTGTCTGCTTTGAAAACATCTGTGGAAAAGGTGGTTTCACATGTAAAATTGGAACCATAAGTTGGAGACAGATTGAAAATATATTTTGCAAAGAAGAAATTTATATATATACTGTAATGAGAAAGTGTTTTCAAAAGTTGTTTCAGTTACCACTTTTCCACATACAAAAAATCTGCAGCACTGATGACTGAACAGATCTGGACAAAATGAAGGAGAATTTCTTTAAACAGAAACACAATTATTAAATCGAGTTGAAAACATGGTGACAAAATTGCTTGTTTTGAGCAATTTCTTCTTTTGTCACCATGTTTTCAAAAGACCTTCTGCTGCAAAGGCATCAAAAAGCGTCTATATGTGGTAAAGGATTAAATCAGAAGCATGACAATGGGGAAGGGTAAGTTCCTAGAGCTCGCCATAAGTTTCCATGTAATTATTACCTTACAAATACTGAGGTGGTATTATCTGTTTTCCACATATGACATTTTCCAAGATATGGTCTGCCTAGAATATATATCTGGAAGTATTTTGTGATTGAGAGTCGAAGACATTGATAAACAAGAGATGTCGCAAAATAGTGTATGCAGCTCCCTGGATTGCCATCATTGGGGAACTTGCATTGCCATGTTACCGTAACCCCATCCGACACACAGACGCCTTCTGACATCTCTCACCATGTTTTCAACTCTAGTCATGAAATTTTCATCCTTTTATTTGTAGAGATTTTGCCAAGACGTTTTTCAAGTTCTCACTAACAGATTTGTTGTATGTGGGAAAGGGGAGTGGGGGTTAAATGCAAATATTTGATGAGGCAATTGACACGAACACCATAGACAAGGTAACAACATCAGCTATCCTTAGACAAATTAACAAGAGGCCCATGAGGGCCTATGCTCTACTGGCATTGATCTGGCTTGTTTCAAAAGGAACTAATATGTCATCAATATTCAAATACCATCTAAGTTTGGTGAAGATCAGATAGTAAATGGAAGATCTATTGTGTTCACAAGCTGTATTATAGCAATTTTGACAATTTCAAGGGCCATAATCCAGCCATGCATGGGTAGATCTGGCCGTTTTTTAGAAATGAACCAAACTCTCATGGATATCTAACTACTGTATAAGTTTGATTGAGATACAATCAAAAATAAGGACTGTATCATGTTAACAAGCCCTATTATAGCAATTTTGACAATTTCAAGGGACATAATTCAGTCATGCATGGGGCGGATCTGGCTTGTTTTCAAAAGGAATCAAGCTCTCATGGATATCTAACTACTGTATAAGTTTGGTTGAGATACAATAACAAATAAAGACTGTATCGTGTTAACAAGCTCTATTATAGCAATTTTGACCATTTCAAGGGCCATAATCCAGCCATGCATGGGCGGATCTGTGGCTGGTTTTCAAAAGGAACCGAGCTCTCATGGATATCTAACTACTGTATAAGTTTCAAAAGTGAAGACTGTATCGTGTTAACAAGAAATTGTTTACGGACGGACGGACGGACGCACTGACGACGGACAAATCACCACGACATAAGCCCTTCTGGCCTTTGGCCAGTAGAGCTAAAAACAAGAAATGCTTTTCTTACAAGGATTTCAAAAGTAGTTTGCTGAAGTAAAAACACAAAATGAAGCCAGTATTCTAACCTTTTCTCCCCATACAACAAATCTGCAGCAGACGACTGAAAACATATATGCAAACATTTCAAAAATTTCTTAAATTTAATGTTTTAGAATAGGATAGAGTTGAAAATATTGTGGTAAGAGGAGAAATTGCTCATTATAAATAATTTCTCCCTTTGATTAATGTTTTCAAAAGTCATATGCTTCAAATTAAGTGCTAAAAGAGGGTAAGGGTTAAGACATTTTTTTGTTCTTTTTGTGCCACTCAATGATAAACCAATTTCATGGGTTTGTGAGTTTGAAAAACAAACTTTCATTCAATATTAGGATCAAGAAAATGAAATTTGCTTCTATCTGCTTTGCTGATAACAGAGAAACAAAATTGTGTAACGTCAAAATTTCTTTGTAAAATGAATAATGGGTGGATTTCAATTACACCGAGCTCCGGTAATGCATGGATTGTTATTAGGGCTTCACTGGAGGATTCCTCTAGAAACTGTCATGTAATCAATCCATCATGTTGAAAAATATAACCCATTTTAATGTCTTCTGATGACATATGCAGCAGGCAACTTTTGAAATCCTTTTGGAAAAAGGAGAAATTAATCATCATGAGATGAGCCTCCTTTCCATTATCTATTGAACTGTATCTTAACAATACTTTCACATTCTAGATGTTCAAGAATTGTTCTCTCATCTTTTCAAAGCAGATGAGTCTAAAGATAATGTGAACAAGATGTGTTTGTGAAACACTGATGCCCCCGAATGGCAACATCTAGGTCAAAGGTCAAGGTTGCAAGGTCAAAAATGTTGGTACTGACAGAAAGGTCATGTCACAAGGTATACACATGTGAAATATGGTAGCCGTACCTGTTATGGTTCAAAAGTAGTGGTCAAGGTTAAAGGTTTCTTCGAGAATGGCAACATCTAGGTCAAAGGTCAAGGTCGCAAGGTCAAAAATGTTGGTACTGACAGAAAGGTCATGTCACAAGGAATACACATGTGAAATATGGTAGCCTTACCTGTTATGGTTCAAAAGAAGTGGTCAAGGTTAAAGGTTTTTTCGAGAATGGCAACATCTAGATCAAAGGTCAAGGTCGCAAGGTCAAAAATGTTGGTACTGACAGAAAGGTCATGTCACAAGGAATACACATGTGAAATATGGTAGCCGTACCTGTTATGGTTCAAAAGTAGTGTTCAAAGTTAAAAGTTTTTTTCGAGAATGGCAACATCTAGGTCAAAGGTCAAGGTCGCAAGGTCAAAAATGTTGGTACTGACAGAAAGGTCATGTCACAAGGAATACACATGTGAAATATGGTAGCCGTACCTGTTATGGTTCAAAAGTAGTGGTCAAGGTTAAAGTTTTTTTCGAGAATGGCAACATCTTGGTCAAAGGTCAAAAATGTTGGTACTGACAGAAAGGTCATGTCACAAGAAATACACATGTGAAATATGGTAGCCGTACCTGTTATGGTTCAAAAGTAGTGGTAAAGGTTAAAGTTTTTTTCGTGCAGACAGACGTGCAGACGTGCAAACAGACAGGCCAAAAACTAGATGCCCACCGAATCGGTGATTCCGGGGGCATAAAAAGACAGTTTTAAAACTTACCCACCTTTGTTGAGAGATGTGACTTGCCCTGCAAGTTCATTTAATGTCGACCCAATAAGTTGTGAAGTTTCAAAGAAAAAAAGCATATATTGTTTGTGAGAAAAGGTTTTGCACGCAGAACTTTTACCAAATAGGCATAAATCAGTCTAAATATTATGTAGAGTAATGGGACTTGTTGTGCGAGGTCATGAAGTCCAATAAGGGTGTGAAGTTTCAAAGCAATAGCATATGTGGTTTGTGAGAAAAGGCCTTGCATGCAAACTTTTAACAAAAGCTTCAACGCAGAAGCCGAAGCCAAAGCGACTACAATAGCCTTATTCTTCTAATAGTCAAGCTAAAAAAAAAACATGGCAAAGGTAGAAATTGCTCATGTTAAAAAGTTGTTTGCTGCAGATGTGTTAAATAGTGTTTGCATGTGGGAGAAGGCTGACCTTCATTGAACATCAGTGACTGAGACAATAGTTTGAGACGTGTTCAAGTTCACTGTGACTTCTAGGACAAAAGCTTCTTGAAAACCTCTGGCAAACAAGAAAATCTAAGTCTGTCCGTCAAGATTGTTCAGACTGATCTAAATTTACCCTTGTTATGAACACAAACAAGGAGGTTGTCTGTCAAAATTGTTCAGATTAATCTAAATCTACACTAGTTATGTGCACAAACAAGCAGATCTAGGTCTGTCTGTCCAGACTGTTCAGATTGATCTTAATCTACACTAGTTATGTACAGAAATGCATTATTGATTGGCTTTCCTTGATCACAGCTATCTGATGTAAAAAAATATCAAGAAGTTCTTGAGATTATAGGGAAAGGTTTATAATTGTAACAGATTATCAAGATGCTGCCACAATTATCCATCTTAATTTATTTGTTACACTTGATGAAAGATCTGTAGGATGTATTCATATTCTTTTCATCAAATTAAAATCTTTCAGAATTTCATTACTTATTTTTTATAATATGAAAGAGATAAATCAATCCAGAGTCTGGGAAAATCTGATAGCTTAATTATTATGCAGACAACACACATATTCTGTAAAAATCAAAGTGAAAGAAGGCAGTCTGCAATGAAATGTTCTAAACTTTATCCTAACAGAAATTCATACTCTTACAACACAAACTTACCCTTTCCCACATACAATAAATCTGCAGCAGACGACTTTGAAAACATTTCAACAATATTATGGAAAATCTCCCGAAATGAAGACATACTTATTGAATAGAGTTGAAAACATTGTGTCAAAAGGAGAAATTGCTCATCTTGAGCAATTTCTTCTTTTGTCTCAAAGTTTTCAAAAGTCATCTGCTGCAGGTGTCAGAAAGCGTCTATATGAGGGAAATGGTTAAACAATATAAAAGACAGGTCACATAGTAAGGGGGTTTACAGATACCCTTATTTGGATATTATAAGAATCCGCTGTGGTCGAGTGGTTAGCGTCGGGGATTTCGAAACCGGATGTCCCGGGTTCGATCCCCAGTCGCGGCACTACGGTCATGGTGGAGTGCCCTTGGGCAAGGCACATTTTCTAGCCTAGTACTGGTTTGTTTACCCAGGGATCATGAATAATTAAATTTAATTGCGCGCTAAACTAACAGCTAGGTCAAGGCACGACTGTTGACATAGCTAGGTCAGGACATGAATGATAACACAGCTAGGTCAGGGCATGATTGTTGACACAGCCAGGTCAATACATGACTGTGGACACAACTAGGTCAGGGCATGACTGTTGACACTTCTAGGTCAGGGCATGACTGTTGACACTTCTTGGTCAGGTTTTGAATGTTGACACAGCTAGGTCAGGGCATAAGTGTGGACACAACTAGGTCAAGGCATGACTGTTGACACAGCTATATCAATGCATGACTGTGGACATAGATAGCTAGGTCAAGGCATGGCTGTTGACACAGCTAGGTCAAGGCACGACTGTTGACATAGCTAGGTTAGGACATGAATGATAACACAGCTAGGTCAGGTCATGACTGTTGACACTTCTAGGTCAGGGCATGACTGTTGACACTTCTTGGTCAGATTTTGAATGTTGACACAGCTAGGTCAGGGCATGAATGTGGACATAGATAGCTAGGTCAAGGCATGACTGTTGACATAGCTACGTCAGGTCACGAATGATAACACAGCTAGGTCAGTGCATGACTGTTGACACAGCTAGGTCAATACATGACTATGGACACAACTAGGTCAGGGCATGACTGTTGACACTTCTAGGTCAGGACATGACTGTTGACACTTCTTGGTCAGGTTTTGAATGTTGACACAGCTAGGTCAGGGCATAAGTTTGGACACAACTAGGTCAAGGCATGACTGTTGACCCAGCTATATCAATGCATGACTGTGGATATAGATAGCTAGGTCAAGGCATGGCTGTTGACACAGCTAGGTCAAGGCACGACTGTTGACATAGCTAGGTCAGGACATGAATGATAACACAGCTAGGTCAGTGCATGACTGTTGACACAGCTAGGTCAATACATGACTATGGACACAACTAGGTCAGGACATGACTGTTGACACTTCTTGGTCAGGTTTTGAATGTTGACACAGCTAGGTCAGGGCATAAGTGTGGACACAACTAGGTCAAGGCATGACTGTTGGCACAGCTATATCAATGCATGACTGGATATAGATAGCTAGGCCAAGGCATGGCTGTTGACACAGCTAGGTCAAGGCACGACTGTTGACATAGCTAGGTCAGGACATGAATGATAACACAGCTAGGTCAGGGCATGATTGTTGACACAGCCAGGTCAATACATGACTGTGGACACAACTAGGTCAGGGCATGACTGTTGACACTTCTAGGTCAGGGCATGACTGTTGACACTTCTTGGTCAGGTTTTGAATGTTGACACAGCTAGGTCAGGGCATAAGTGTGGACACAACTAGGTCAAGGCATGACTGTTGACACAGCTATATCAATGCATGACTGTGGACATAGATAGCTAGGTCAAGGCATGGCTGTTGACACAGCTAGGTCAAGGCACGACTGTTGACATAGCTAGGTTAGGACATGAATGATAACACAGCTAGGTCAGGTCATGACTGTTGACACTTCTAGGTCAGGGCATGACTGTTGACACTTCTTGGTCAGATTTTGAATGTTGACACAGCTAGGTCAGGGCATGAATGTGGACATAGATAGCTAGGTCAAGGCATGACTGTTGACATAGCTACGTCAGGTCACGAATGATAACACAGCTAGGTCAGTGCATGACTGTTGACACAGCTAGGTCAATACATGACTATGGACACAACTAGGTCAGGGCATGACTGTTGACACTTCTAGGTCAGGACATGACTGTTGACACTTCTTGGTCAGGTTTTGAATGTTGACACAGCTAGGTCAGGGCATAAGTTTGGACACAACTAGGTCAAGGCATGACTGTTGACCCAGCTATATCAATGCATGACTGTGGATATAGATAGCTAGGTCAAGGCATGGCTGTTGACACAGCTAGGTCAAGGCACGACTGTTGACATAGCTAGGTCAGGACATGAATGATAACACAGCTAGGTCAGTGCATGACTGCTGACACAGCTAGGTCAATACATGACTGTGGACACAACTAGGTCAGGGCATGACTGTTGACACTTCTAGGTCAGGGCATGACTGTTGACACTCCTTGGTCAGGTTTTGAATGTTGACATAGCTAGGTCAGGGCATGAACTGGACATAGATAGCTAGGTCAAGGCATGACTGTTGACATAGCTAGGTCAGGACACGAATGATAACACAGCTAGGTCAGTGCATGACTGTTGGCACAGCTAGGTCAATACATGACTATGGACACAACTAGGTCAGGGCATGACTGTTGACACCTCTAGGTCAGGTTTTGAATGTTGACACAGCTAGGCCAAGACAAGAATGTGGATGACATGAATATGGACAAAGATAATTCAGGGCATGAATGTGATAAAAGCTAGGTTGGGGCATGATAATGGACAACTCTTAATCAGAGCATGAATATAATGGACACAGCTTATTTAAGGCATGGACATGGACAAAGCTAAGTCAGGGCATTAATGTGGATAAAGCTAGGTCATGGCATGAGAATGGACAAAGCTAAGTCAAGGCATGAATATAGACAAAGCTAATTCAAGGCTACACATGGATAAAGCTAAGTCAGGGCATGGATGTGGGCAAAGCTAAGTCAGGGCATGAACATGTATAAAGCTAATTCAAGGCATGAACAAAGACAAAGCTAAGTCAGAGCATAAACATCGACAAAGCTAAGTAAGAAAATGGATGTGGGCAAAGCTAAATCAGGGCATGGATGTGGGCAAAGCTAAATCAGGGCATGAATGTGGACAAAGCTAAGTCAGGGCATGAACATGGGAACAGCTAGGTCAAGGCATTAAATTGGACATAGCTACATATAGGTCAGAAAATGAAATTTGCCACAGCTAGCTCAAGGCATGACAGTTAGCACAGATAAGTCATGAATGTATCTTCATCTATCATATGGAGTGGACACTCAGTTGATAGTTTCTATGTTAAGAACTCCATTCACAGACCAGGTTATTTACTTCAGCTCATATACATTCTTTGCATGTGTAATAACATTCTGCAACTACTAGGATAGTCTGCAACATTGGACAAGCAAAGGCCCTGTGAATGTCAAGGTCATGATTGGTTGGATGAATGAATATCTCATTTGAAGCATTTTGGAAGGAAGGACAGAATGATGATTGTGACACAGATTATACATGGTCAACTAAAACCATTTGTATGCTATGTACTATTCAAAGTTCTTGCCATGTTAAACAAAATTAACCCTTGGAATGACGAAACCGATCTGCAAAGGGAGAAGTTTGGAATATTTTTCTCAAGAATGTATCATGGATGTTATTGGATGAACTTACTATTTTTGAAGAAACATATATTGTTTCAAACTTTCGTGATCGTTCAATAAACTGTTCACACTCTATTAGAAAATCTTCAACATGAATCAATGCTTCAAAATTATCAGAATTTATCATTTTCCACCAACAAACAATGTCATCTCTGAAAACATAGTTTCCAAACTTCACATTATGCTCTGAAAAAATTCTAGTATCAAAGTAAACACATATTGTTCCTGTGTAGCTATATATAGGGAATCGCATCATGCAGTACTAAATATATTATATTAAAAATATCTTTTAAACAATGTAACACCTCAAAATTGGAAGTGCAATGCAGACCACACCTGTACATTATGTGAAAGGGATTGATTGTTCATTTCAATACAGTCCTTTTTTTCCACTATAGTTCTCAAAATGTGTTACCTTCAAAGGTGTCTAAAGTAGCATTGGAGAATGTGTTAAAACAGAAGCCAAATGAGATGTAGAGAAGGTTTCTTAAGTGCAATTTCAATTATTGAAAGATTGGAATCATTCTCATTAACAGATTTTCAAGCTATTTCCCTGATTTATAAAATATTGAAGTGTTACAAGTCACAAAAACTTTTATTTTTACTCTGACAGGATAAAACAAAGTTACTAATCTAAGTTAAACTATTGTAATTTTGTGTACAATGAAAAATTGAAAAAATTATGTCCTAACTCTGATGTAACCATAAACAAAACTTGAATTTAAATATGCAACACTGTGCTAACTCAAGTTAGATCACTGTTGCATAAAAATATTTTTTTGTTTCAAGTTAGACCAAAATGCCAACTGACCCCTAAACCCCTTAAATCTCAGAACCTGACCCTTATTTTTCACTTGCAGATGTATGCCATGGTATACTTCTGAAAAATGTAAAAAAGTCATTTTGGAAAAAAAATGAGTTAGACCAGTGTTGCGTTCACCCCTCGATACATTCATTCATTCATTGGATATGATATATATAGGGGATATAATTCTATTTTTTTGTCTCAAGTTACAAGTATGATTCAAGTCATTGTAGACATACAGCGAAGGCTCTTGTGAGACTCTTGATATGCTTATCTCAGTCTTTGATTGATTTTTTTTGTTATTTTGCAACAGAAATTCCTTCTTGCCTGATGCACTGCAAAAAGATATAGATACATACTACTTTATAAGAGACCTCTTTTGGTTGACCAAAGAGGCATAATACATGTCTAGACAGATTATAATCAAGCAGAAAATGTTCACAATTGGTACCTTCCTAACCTGACCTGACTGTGAAGTATCTTTCAAGTTGGTTAACCCTTTCCCTCATACAACAATTCTGTAGCAGACGACTTTGAACATATTTTGTCAAAAAATGGAAAATCTCTATCATTAAATGGATAACCTATGACTAAAAGTGGAAAACATTGTGGCAAAAGAAGAAATTGCTCGTTTTGAGCAATTTCTTCTTTTGTCACTATGTTTCAAAAGCGGCCTGCTGCGAAGGCGTCAGAAAGCATCTATATGAGGGAAAGGGTTAAAACATACAAATTGGACAAGAACATCCATGCACAGTCAGGCAAATACTGAGATTCAATCAGTGAGTGAATAAGCAATTTCCCATTAAATATGAAATAATTTATCAAAACTGATGGTGAGAAGTAAAAAGATTTACCCTTTATCACATGCAGATGTCTTTAGATGCATCTGCAACAGAGAACTATTTGAATACACTGTGGTGAAAGGAGAAATTGCTCATGATGAGCAATTTCTCTTTTTGCAACAATATTTTCAACTTTATTCAATAATTCTACTTACATCTATCAAGATTTTTTTCAATATATTTGCCTAGATGTTTTCAAGGCAAATTGCTGCAGATTTGTTATATATTAGGAAAGGGTAAAGAACTAGTCTCTTCTGTGTGCCATAAGCTTGCACAAGCTCACTGAAATCTCAATAAGATTTCAGTCCTAAAATACTAAGCTTCGATCTGTTTGGCATAAGGAAATTAAAGCTTGCAGATAGTTCTGTTTTCGCAAACTTCCTGTACGCTTAAATCCAGCAATCTTAGAATCATTAAAGATTGTGACAGGCCAGTTGTGCAAGCTTAAATTTATTGGAGATCACAAGCTTGCAGTTTACAAATAATCTTTATAAATGATGCATCAATTTTGGTTTTGGGCCTATCCAGCAAGATTGCAGTAAATCATAGCTATGTTATTATTGGTGGCTTCACTGTTCACAATCCTTTGTAAAAACCTCCAACATGTATGCTTAGTATGACAAGTACAAATATATCTTAGTCCATTATTCAACTTCGTTAAAAAAAAAATGTAAAATACATCTCTCTGGAATTCCAGCATACTTCCCTTTTTTCTGGTGCTTATACATTGCAATTAGCACTGTGCAAACACACACACAAATTTTATGCATGTGTTTTTGACAAGTCTGAATGACTTTTACTGCAAACCGAATTACAACCAAATAAATAGTCCAATAATTGCTGCTGAGAATATTAACATTATCTAATTATATTGATAACTAGATCTTTCACAAATACACACACAAATGCCTTTGAATTTTAAACAATACAACATCATTTAGCTGTAAATGGATACTTTGCAAACATATTATTGTGTCAGACATCGACTATTTTCAGTTCCTACTGTATACATAACATTGCATATTTTTTAGACTAAAAACCAAACACTTAAGTTTGATTTATGCGGCACAAATATTTATATATTTGATAAACAAAGTTTGATACTAGCAATTTTAAGACAATATTTAGGTTTGTTAATGGTCATTAGTATCTTTAATTAAATTTATAGAGATTTAAATAGGCCCTCTAGTTCTAGTTCCCTCCACTTTTACAAAAATACTTGGTCAAGAACCTTTCAAGAACCTTTGAATAGATATACTACTGGCTTATTTTGTAATCATTTGCTGCAGATTTGTTGTAAGTGGGAAAGGGATAATAATTTTAGAAGAAATACAAGTCCCTTGAAGTGTTGTATAATGATCCAGGTCATTAGTCACACCAAATCAAAATCTGCTGGATGTCTTGAGCAGATCAGCATGCCCATCCATGCAGACTAATCAGGGGGGAAATCCATATCTATTGAAACTGGGGAATAAAGACAGAAGAGAACGGTATTCATCAGACAGAATATTATGCATACAGTGACCAAAATAAAATAAGACTAAGTAGAGAGGAGGTAGAGCCAGTTTGATAAATGACAGAGCACTATAAAAATGTGTGATCACTCAAATCAATAGAAGACCATCCATGGAAACTGTACAACAACGCCAATCAATAGGAATAAGTATCAATAATATCCCTCCAAACTTCCTATAATTTCCTATTGTTTTACTGAGCTCGTGATACAGGGCACATTTCGAGGGCTTGGCGTAAAACGGTTGTAACTAAAAACCTATTTCGAAAACCCTGGTTTAGGGGCAATTTTGACCCTTTTGTAAACAATACAAATTTAGGTGCCATTGCCCAGAACGAGCAATGGCACCTAAATTCCCATTGTTTACCAAGAAAAATGATTTAACGCTTATAAAGACTTTATGGCGAGGTGATTAACCTTGGTAAAAAATGACCAATTTTAGTTACAACCGTTTCACGCCAAGCCCTCGATTTCAAGTTCTGGAATCCGTATTTGACCTCCAAACCCTAAATTTGTAAGTACGGAAAATAATTGTCTCACTCAGCGAATTCTTTTCAGTACCTACACTATAGTGTGTGATTGCATAGTAAGAGATATATTGCCTGGCCAAGATTTGTTTACTCTTTGATATCAATCTCCTGAAAGACGTGCCCAGAGAATGGATCTGACTGCAGAAAACAGAGGCTCTCCAGCCAGAATTGACAATGTTTATGACAGGAATTTATGAGGCCATGTCAGTCTCAGATAAAACCAGAGCTTTGTCAATATTACCAGAAACAATACTCACTTGTTGAAATGTAAAGAACTTTTCTTGGAGATTCTTGGATATTCTACATCCTTTTGATTCTTACTTAACCCTTTCCCACATATAGACGCTTTCTGACGCCTCTACAGCAGACGGCTTTTTGAAAACATAGTGACAAAAGAAGAAATTGCACGTTTTCCACTTTTTGTCATAGGTTATCCATTCAACTATGGAGATTTCCTATGTTTTGACAAAATAAGTTCAAAGTCGTCTGCTGCAGAATTGTTGTATGAGTGAAACGGTTAACCCTTTCCCACGTACAGCATCTGCAGCAGACCATTTTTGCAGTTAATGTTAAAGCACTGCTGGTTTATGTGCAATTATTGTTAAAACATTGCTGGTTTATGTGCAATTATTGTTAAAACATTGCTGGTTTATGTGCAATTATTGTTAAAACATTGCTGGTTTATGTGCAATTATTGTTAAAACATTGCTGGTTTATGTGCAATTTCTCCATTTGCCAAAATGTTTTTCAACTTTATAAAATAATTTATGATACTTCAAGCTTAAAAGAGATTTGAGAAAATTGTTCATCATGAGCATTTTCTACATTTGCCACAATGTTTTCAACTCTATTTAATAATTCAACTTTTACTTTTAGTGGTATTCCAATCTTATGCCTTGATGTGTTAAAAATCATCTGCAGCAGAGGCGGCAAACAGTGTCAGTAAGGGGGAAAGGGATAACGGTTGTCAGTAAGGGGGAAAGGGATAACGGTTGTCAGTAAGGGGGAAAGGGATAACGGTTGTCAGTAAGGGGGAAAGGGATAACGGTTGTCAGTAAGGGGGAAAGGGATAACGGTTGTCAGTAAGGGGGAAAGGGATAACGGTTGTCTACTGCAGATTGTGTGTGGGGGAAAGGGTTGAACAATGATGCCAAAGTCTTAAAGCCATTCTTTTATTTAATGATAGTTTATCAGGAGACTTAGGTAGATGTAACATTGTTTTCACTATTATACTCTATTGTCAAAGAATATTCATGAGCTATATTTAAGCTTCCTTTTCCATGACAAATGTTTATTTGCATTGATATCATTAGGAGAGGAGTAGTAATTTGCCTATTTACACTTCAATATCACACACAGGTAAAATAACGGTTAATTGTACAGGTTATTTATTGTCAAGTAAAAATGCCTTTGCTAAAGATTTCATTAAGAATTGTGACTTATACATCCAGAAGTAAAGGTGGCAACAACCTTTCTCTATTAATATAATGGGAAATTACTCTGTCCTCGCATTATGTGTTTTTAATTAAGTTATTGACCTTTACTTTCCATACGACATGTAGATCTGTTCATTGTGGTTTCTCTACCAAAATATATCATACAAAATCAACTGCAGACCCTCTCTAGAAAAGTAACACTGTTTTCCAGAAGTTTCTCCAAAGCTTAATGACCTATTTGCAAACAGTAGTCAGATCATATTGGCAAGCTGATCTGGATCTTCAGAAGCCAAAAGGTGTTCCCACAGACAGATCTTAGTCTACACTCATCGTAATTAGTATGAGTTGTTCTTTGCCAAAACCAACCTTAGTATTTATGACAAGTCCACATATCACAAAACCCTATATATATCTGCAGCAGACAACTTTGAAAACACCTATGCAAAAATCTCTAAAGATGTAAATGTATTGTTAAATATAGTAGAAACAATTGGGAAATTTCTCCTTTTCAAACTGTTTCCAAAGTCATCTGCTGCAGGTGCATCAAAATGGGTCTGCAAGAGTGCCAGGGTTTATTGATCTTAAAGTAACCAACTGTTATGTGTTGACCTGCTGGAGGTTTGTCCCACCACCAATAAGGAGTTGCTGATTTCTTTTCAACATGTCACTGTAAGTTGGAAAGGGATATCAAATTCCTTACTGTATGTTTGGTTTTCACGGAGTCCAGGTTTTTTGTAAGTCCCAAGGTGGTTTTCCTACATTTACAATCAAAGACATGGATATGCAGGACAAGTTTAATCAACTTGTATTTCAACATGCCATGTTGCAGATGACAATTACATGGGAATGCAATTTATCACCGTTGCTCAGTGGCATGTCACCTGTCATGCATGAGTCAAACTTGAATCTTTTTTAATTAAAAAAAATAGAAAGAAATATTAAAACAAGAGTGTTCAAAGAAACACATGTGATATCTTCTGAATAACCAATAAATTTCACCAGTGACCTTCTATCTACTTTCCTGCTTTAACCTAAGCTAGACCTTGGTTCAATATAAGTATGAAGTTTCAGGGCACCTGATAGAGATACTGCTCATTCTCCTTCGCAGAGTTGTCATTCCTTACACTCATATTGTAACACTTGTCTGTATGTAAAACCTACCTTGTAACACTGGTCTATATGAGTCGATAGTGTTAGAGAATGGATACTGCTATGTAAAAGCAATTTCTACTTTTCCCAAAATTATTTTAATTTTATCAAATACATGCACGCATGACTCCAAATTACTAAATTGAAAACATTTTCTAAATCGATGACAAAAAGTTTAGCACATTAGCGAAATGGTGAACCCTCTCCCATACATAACAAAAAGACACTGGCGGCAAATCAGAGCTCTAGATAGGAGTTTTTCATGTTCTAAAATTCTTATTTGACACTCAAACCCAATAATGGGGGCACTGAACAAAATCTTCTCAGTGAGACGATGCTTTTGAGTATCCACAACATAGGGTTTGGTTGAGTTATGAGAGAGATGTTGCGGAAAAAAGACAAGTTTACTCCCCTTATCTAGTCCTCTGATTAAAGACATATCAAACATTGCCTCTTTCAGATGTGTGAAAATGCATCTGAAAGTGGGAATGGGTTAAGGAACAACAACATGAAGGTTTATATACGCTTTTCCTCATGCTGACAAATTTTGATAGATCTGGAGCAATCAATTTTTAAAACATTGTGGGAAAAAGAGAAATTGGTCATGATGAATATTTCTCCTTATATCACAATATTTTCAACTTTCTCCATTTATTCTTTCAGTTATAGTTTAGTTTCCATGTTTTTATCTAGGGTTTTTTCAAAGTAGTTTTCTACAGACTAGTCTACAGACTAGTTGTAGGATAGGGTAAATCTCTAGATCTAGAAAGCATTCTAAAAATGCATACTTTGGTAAAAGTAAAACAAATGAGAGTTACCAAAGAATTCCACCAAGGGAGAAATCCATCAGATTTCTAGGCAACCATTGCACCTCCGCGGTACTAAATCTTAATCGGCCAGCCTCTTCTCTCTCCTTCTTTATTGATTTGATGTCAAAGGAAGTTCGGCTAAAGTATGCATTGTAACGAGTCAAATTAAGAATATTTGCTTTATAATAATTGGATTTTAGAGGAGACGATTGTCCAGAGACATTGCCTCAATGCGCATCACAGATTTGAGAAGTTGTACCACTGGTCTACTCAAACAAACCAAACTCGGGGAAAAGACCCCAATTATCAGGAAGGTTTCTTGTACTCTAGTGTTTTCCTCTACTTGTTGCATACATAGAACTTATTTTGTACCAAATTCCTATGATAGCAATAGGCAGTTATCTTCTTTTCCAGCAATGTATTCAACTCTGCATCAAGAATCTACTTCTCTACTTTTAGATATAACAATAAACATCTGGAGGGTTTAACCCTTTAACACCTGCAGATGCACTTTGACAACATTGTGACCAAAGGGTAAAATTGCTCATGGTGAGCAATTTCTCCTTTGGCCACAATGTTTATAACTTTATTTAACAATAAAGCTAGATTTGTTGTAAACCCTTTTCCTGATACATGCAACTTTTGATGTCTCTGCCAAAGATGATTTTATAACATAAAACATTGTCAGGGCCATTGTCTATCAGGGCCTACTTCAGAACAGTTATAGCATTGGTAAAAGTCCAAAATCCAAAAGTGGAATAACACAGTTGAAATTGAATTTACAAAAGAAAGAAAACCGATTAATAGCAACAGCATAAATTATATAGTTTTTGAGAAAAGGCCTTGAATGCCTAACTATAACCCAAAATTCCCGGTCTTGCACACAAAGGTTTGACCAAAAAGGGGCACAATTCAGTCAAAATCCATTCCAGAGTTATGGGACTTGACATACAAGGTCATCTAATGACCCTGAATAAGTGTGTGAAGTTTCAAAGCAACAGCATACACAGTGTCTGAGAAAAGGCCTTGCACACAAAGGTTTGACCAAAATTCTAAGTCGAAAAAGGGGCACAATTCAGTCAAAATCCATTCCAGAGTTATGGGACTTAACATATAAGGTCATCTAATGACCCTGAAAAAGTGTGTGAAGTTTCAAAGCAACAGCATACACAGTGTCTGAGAAAAGGCCTTGCACGCAAAGGTTTAATCAAAATTTTAAGTCCAAAAAGGGCTACAATTTAGTCAAAATCCATTTCAGAGTTAAGGGACTTGACATACAAGGTTATCTAATGACCCTAAATAAGTGTGTGAAGTTTCAAAGCAACAGCTTACACAGTGTCAGAGAAAAGGCCTTGCACGCGAAGGTTTGACCAAAATTCTTAGTCCAAAAAGGGGCACAATTCAGTAAAATTCATTCCAGAGTTATGGGATTTGACATACAAGGTCATCTAATGACCCTGAATAAGTGTGTTAAGTTTCAAAACAACAGCATACACAGTGTCTGAGAAAGAGTCTTGCACGCAAAGGTTTGACCAAAATTCTAAGTCCAAAAAGGGGCACAATTCAGTAAAAATCTATTTCAGAGTTAAGGGACTTGACATACAAGGTCACCTAATGACCCTGAATAAGTGTGGGAAGTTTCAAAGCAACAGCTTTCACAGTGTCAGAGAAAAGGCCTTGCATGCGAAGGTTTTACCAAAATTCTTAGTCCAAAAAGGGGCACAATTCAGTAAAATCCATTCCAGAGTTATGGGACTTGACATACAAGGTCACCTAATGACCCTGAATAAGTGTGGGAAGTTTCAAAGCAACAGCATACACAGTGTCTGAGAAAAGGCCTTGCACGCGAAGGTTTGACCAAGCTGGCAACACGTAAGCCAACAGCAACGCCAACGTGGACGCTGGGGTGATTACATATTAAGCTCCCCTATTTCTTCGAAAAGGCGAGCTAAAAGTAGAATAATAATCAATACCAACAATACCTTCAACATAAATATACATCTGAACCCTTTCTAACATACAATGATCTGCAGCATACAACTTTGAAACAATATGGAAAGTCTTGGGAAATGAATGTAAAACAATTTGAAAGTGTTGAAAACTTTATAGGAAAAATGAACCATTTCTCCTTTTGCCACAATGTTTTCAAAAGTCATCTACTGCAGAGGCATCAGAAGACATCAGTTTGTGGGAAAGGGTTAATATTTGTCTTTGATGTTTTCAAAGCAGATGACTCTAAAAATAGCATTTTAATTAAAAGGTAAATAGATAAGTTCAATCTAGTGCAGACTATCATAGACAACAATCTGAGTTTTCCATTAAAAATTAACCAATATGGCTGTTAATCAGGTCTATTATCTAATACAGCTGCAACAGAAATGTGGAAACGAAGTCTTGATTGTTTCACAAATAATTCATGTTTCACTGTGTGATTTGTTAAGACAAAAGTAATCCAATCTCTTCAAATGTTGATTTATCACTAAATAGGTTACTAAATTATATTTATTGTCATCAAAATTAGAAATTCAATGTTAATGTCTTAACAAAATAAAATACATAGTCTTTTTCTCTATAGATCCAAATCAATCTAAATCTATCAAATGTCAAGCTAACAAGAGTGTTCCATTTAACCACATGTGTCACCAGCCAATTAATGCCAAGTTCCAATAACCAAGTCAAGTATGACAGACAGACAGACAAACAAACAGACAGACGAACAGAGGTGATTCATAAATCATAGTTTAGATTGTTTTGGTTTTCCACCCTTTTCTTCAGAATTATTTCTAATTTTTAACCCTTTCCCTCATATAGACGCTTTCTGACGCCTCTGCAGGAGACGGCTTTTTGAAAACATAGTGACAAAAGAAGAAATTGCACAAAACGTGCAATTTCTCCTTTTGCCACAATGTTTTCCACTTTTTGTCATTAGTGAGGTTATCCATTCAACTATGGAGATTTTCTATGTTTTGACAAAATACTTTCAAAGTCGTCTGCTGCAGAATTGTCGTATGAGGGAAAGGGTTAAGAGGATAACAAAATGGCTAAGAATGGACTACGTCATTAACCTGGAATACAGAGGACTCTAGATATGAAAGTATTGTTGGAAAAGAAGAAATTTCTCAAAATGAGTGCAATTTCTTTTCTTCCAAAAATATTTTCAACACCTTAATAAAGTGAACTTTATATTTGTATAATGTTGCAATTTTCCCTCAGATGTTTTCCACACAAACATATCAAATCCTGTAAATGGCTAAATGAAGAATGTGAACAGCTCTTGATACCAATTGATTGTTTAAATTAAAATCCTAGGTTACAGAAAATGCTCATAAAAAGTTCCAACTGTGATTTGTAACTTAATATTTTGCCTTATAATTCCCAACATGCAATTCAACAGTTTATCTTAGCTGTCAAAACAGTGGATGAAGGGTATCTTTTAGCACATCGACTGCTGCTGTAAATAAACACATCAGTTTTCTGAAAATCTTTTAGTAAATACTTTAAATACTTTTAGGATTCCCACTCTATAAATCCTGTACTTTTGATCTACCCTTTCCCACATACAACAAATCTGCAGCAGACGACTTTGAAAACATTTATTCAAAAATATAGAAACATTTTATAAATGAAAGAACAATTATTGAACAAGAGTTGTCGGAGGACAATATAGCTCGCCTATCAGGGCCATCGTCTATCAGGGCCTACTTCAGAACAGTTATAGCATTAGGTAAAGTCACACAGTATCACCTATTGCAAGATAAAACACCTTTTCAATACTTGCATGCAAATGTTAAACCAAGTCCATACAGGCCCTTTTGGGCCTTTTAAATCTGTAAATTTATTTATATACGATAAGCAACAGCATACACAGTGTCTGAGAAAAGGCCTTGCACACAAAGGTTTCACCAAAATGCTAAGTCTAAAAAGGGGCACAATTCAGTCAAAATCCATTCCGGAGTTATGGGACTTGATATACAAGGTCATCTTATGACCCTAAATAAGTGTGCGAAGTTTCAAAGCAACAGCATACACAGTGTCTGAGAAAAGGCATTGCATGCAAAGGTTTGACCAAAATTTCAAAGCAACAGCATATTACACAGTGTCTGAGAAAAGGCCTTGCACGCAAAGGTTTGACAAAAATTCTAAGTCCAAAAAGGGGCACAATTCGGTCAAAATCCATTCCAGAGTTATGGGACTTTACATACAAGGTCACCTAATTACCCTAAATAAGTGTGTTTAGTTTCAAAGCAACAGCATACACAGTGTCTGAGAAAAGGCCTTGTACGCAAAGATTTGACCAAGCTGGCAACGCATACACGTACACCAACGCCAATGCGGATGCCGGGGTGATTACATAAACTCCCCTATTTCTTCGAATGGGCGAGCTAATAAAGTTGAAAATATTGTGACATAGGGAGAAATTGCACATTACTTTGCCACAATGTTTTCGAAAGTCGTCTGCTGCAGAGGTATCAGAAAGCATCTGTAAGTGGGAAAAGGTTCACCACATTAATTTTACATTGATTGCTATTCAAGTTCTTATAATTGAACCCAAGCTCCAAGTGTACAGGAAGATCCCAAGACACTCCGTTGGGTTACCTCTGATGCTCCAACAATGTACATGTCACACACTTCTCCAGCATGCAGAGGCGTTTGAATGTGTATGCATGTTGGAATTTGGGATAACCCATATTTAGCTGTTATAACAATCCTAGAGTATAACAAGAGGGCCATGATGGCCCTGGAATCGCTCACCTGATTTTATTTTTTTTCACTTTAGCCATATAAGCCCGCCCCCTGGCAGCCATAGTTTCCGACCAATCAACTTGGCTTGAAGGAATCTGATAGAGGGCCACCCTAGGAACATTTCTACAATTTTTTTTGAAAATCGGCCAGACACTTTTGGAGGAGAAGATTTTTTAAGTTTTCACTATAGCCATATAATGCAAAATAGCCCTGCCCACTGGCGGCCATGTTTTTTGACCAATCAACATGGCTTGAAGGAATCTGAAAGTGGGTCATCCAAAGAACATTTCTACAAAATTATTTGAAAATCGGCCGGACACTTTCGGAGAAGAAGATTTTTTAAGTTTTCACTATAGCTATATAAGGCAAAATAGCCCCGCACCCCCTGGCGGCCATGTTTTTCAACCAATCAACTTGGATTGAAGGAATCTGATAGAGGGTCATCCAAGGAACATTTCTACAAAATTATTTGAAAATCGGTCTGACACTTTCGGAGGAGAAGATTTTTTAAGTTTTCACTATAGCCATATAAGGCAAAATAGCCCCGCCCCCCCCCTGACAGCCATGTTTTTTGACCAATCAACATGGCTTGAAGGAATCTAATAGAGGGTCATCCAAGGAGCATTTCTACAAAATTATTTGAAAATTTGCCAACCAGTTTGGGAGAAGAAGATTTTTTAAGTTTTCACTATAGCCATATAAGGCAAAATAGCCCCGCCCACTGGCGGCCATATTTTTCGACCAATCAACATGGCTTGAAGGAATCTGATAGTGGGTCACTTAAGGAACATTTCTACAAAATTATTTGAAAATCGGCCAGACACTTTCGGAGGAGAAGATTTTTTAAGTTTTCACTATAGCCATATAAGGCAAAATAGCCCCGCCCCCCTGGCGGCCATGTTTTTCGACCAATCAACTTGGATTGAAGGAATCTGATAGAGGGTCATCCAAGGAACATTTCTACAAAATTATTTGAAAATCGGTCTGACACTTTCGGAGGAGAAGATTTTTTAAGTTTTCACTATAGCCATATAAGGCAAAATAGCCCCGCCCCCCCTGGCGGCCATGTTTTTCAACCAATCAACATGGTTTGAAGGAATCTCATAGAGGGTCATCCAAGGAAGATTTCTACAAAATTATTTGAAAATCTGCCAACCAGTTTGGGAGAAGAAGAATTTTGAAGTTTTTTTCATTTCGTTGCCATGGAAACCAGAATTCTGCATGGATCCCAAAAATTTGAAGGAAATCTGGTGAGGTCATTGAGAGGATGCTTTCTGTGAAGTTTCATCCCAATTGACCCACTGGTTACTGAGGAGAAGAAGTTGACGCACGACGCACGACGCACGACGCACGACGGACGCCGGACAAAAGGCGATCACAATAACTCACCTTGAGCAAAGCTCAGGTGAGCTAAAAATATTACTAGGTAATCTGTATGTTCTTTCCATTGTTTATGTCCAGGACTCTGATTCTTTTTTATATAAATTTCTGAAATGGGGCCAGTTCCAAAATTAATAATTTAATTTAGCGGGTTTTTTCGTATATTTTCCTTGACACTTTAAATATTGCCTGCTGCAGAATTGTTGCACATACAACAAACCTGCAGTAGATGACTTTGAAATCATATATAAGCAGAAACATAGAAAATCTCTATAAATAAAGGTACAAGAGAAAGTTGATGCAACACATCAATGTCAATGGAAATCCATACTGCAGTAACTGTTATGCATAACACTTACATTATAGTAGTTGAAAAAACAGTTATCAACTGAGGGGCTTATTGGAACATCAGTGTTGGGGTCAAGTAAAAATGTATCATAACTTACATTTTTTTGTCAACAAAGTGAATGTCCTTCATTGAAATATAATTGAAGCCTTTCATTGTTTATGATCAATCTCCATTCTAAGGTAGGTTGACACATAACTAATTATTGATCATAAACAGTAATTGAAATGAGTAATCTTGCCAATCATTATTCTAAGTATGTATACATTGCTTTCATTAAGGAATAATTATAAGATTTGTGAATTCCACACTTTTCAAGATGTTTGTCAGAATATTTGAATTTTATTATTTATCAATAAAACCACAAAACAGACAATTTAGGATTTGCATGCAATAGCACGTCATTTTACCTTTCCCTTATTAAAGTCAACATTGGAAACCTTTGAAGCAATATACTTTTAAAACAATGAGAATAAATCGCTGAAGACATGAGTTTTCTCTTTTTCTCAAAATGATATTAGCTTGGCATCCAAATTATATCATACTTTGACAAATGTTAAAATGTAGTCCAATATTTATAAATTAGACCACCCTCGAAATATAATATCAGCTAAACAGTTAAATTTCATTGAAATTGTTGTATAATTTCAAACTTAATTTCGACCATAAACTGAACCCTACAACATGTTAATTTATTGTAATTCTTTCTTTCCTTTTTTATAATGAAAATAACAAACTACTCATGTTTTACATATATATTATGATGAGCGCCATTGTGTCAATGATGCTTAACAATATGCAGATCACAAGCAAAATGCCTGTAGGGAATCTAATGACACATTTAAAATTGTCAAGATCGAATTAATTTTGTACGAAAGACCCACCCGATTCGTGAACCATTCTCCTTCGCAGAGTTGTCGTTCTTTACACTCTCTTAATAGGCAGAGAGTGTTCATTCAAAGTCAATTTTCTATTAAAACCAGTTTTATCTCAGTTTGTTCTTTTCTTCATTTAATTCAAACCAAATAAACATTTTAAATCACCTGTAATTAACTATTTGTAAGTGAGTCTCAAGGACACCTCTCTGCAAAGGAGATTGATCTACGCCGTCAGTATTCACTAGTCACGTGATCAACAGTTTTAGCTTAGAAACAGTTCATATTTTAGATATACATGGATAAACATTATTAAATGCATTTTACACAAATCAAGACATCTCTTTGAACATGAGAATAACATTCAGTAAGTTAAAGTTGCTATTAAAAGGAGAATTCTATGTGATTTTAATCTCAATATTGACACATAACAGTATGCTGCATGAGTCTAATAGGGACTGTTTTGTCTTTGTAAATAAAACAAAAAAACATAAATGTGAGTCAAAATAAAGAAACTGCAAATACTTAAAACATTGGAATATTTATTTCATTTTAGATGTGTCAATAACTTAGTGTTTTTAAACAAACGCATTTGTAATATGTTCAAGACATTTAAAAAAAAAAAAATTCTAACTAGAGATTGCTTTTTTGAAAAAGCTCTTGTCTCCCCATTTGTGTGGTCCTAGGGGAGGAAAAGAAATGATGGAGATGAATTTTTTAGTTTTGGACTGGAGATGAAGCAACAGTGACAATCCTCAGTTATTGAGCGGAAACCATTTTTCAGCTGAGGGTTACCATGACCTTGGTCTTTGACCTAGTGACCTCAAAATCAATAGAGGTCATTTGCTGCTGGTGACCAACCTGCACACCAAGTATGAAGTTCCTGGGCCCAAGCAATCTTCAGTTATTGAGCGGAAACCATTTTTCAGCCAAAGGTCACCGCGACCTTGACCTTTGACCTTCTGACATCAAAATCAATAGGGGCCATCTACAGGTTAGGACCAAGCTGCACACCAAATATGAAGTTCCTGGGTATAAGCGTTCTTGAGTTATTGAGTAAAACACATTTTTCAGCTGAAGGTTACCGTGACCTTCGACATTTGACCTTGTGACCTCAAAATCAAACAAATTCAATAAAGGTCATTTACTGGTTAGGACCAACCTGCACACCAGGTATGAAGTTCCTCAACATAAGCATTCTTTAGTTATTGAGAGGAAACCATTTTTCAGCTGAAGGTTACCATGACCTTGACCTTTAAGCTAGTGACCTCAAAATCAGTAGGGGTCATCTACTGGTGGTGACCAACCTGCACACCAAGTATTTACTTCCATGGCCAAAGCATTCTACAGTTATTAAGCAAAAACAATGTTTCAGTTCATTGTCACTGTGACCTTTCAGCTCAAGGTCACTGTGACCTTGACTTTGACCTCAAAATTAATAGGGTCTTCTACTGGGCATGGCCAACCTGCATACCAAGTATGGAGTTCCTCGGCCCAAGAGTTCTTCAGTTATTGAGCGGAAACCATTTTTTACCTCACAAGGTCACCATGACCTTGACCTTTGACCTTCTGACATCAAAATCAATAGGAGTCATCTACTGGTCATGACCAACCTGCATACCAAGTATGAAGATCCTATGCCCAAGCGTTCTTCAGTTATTGAGCAGAAACAAGTGTGATGGATGTGACCTTGACCACTGTGACCTTGACCTTTGACCTAGTGACCTTAAAATTAATAAGGGTCATTTGCTGGTGGTGACCAACCTGCACATCAAGTATGAAGTTCCTGGGCCCAAGCAAAAACTATTTATCAGCTCATTGTCACTGTGACCTTGACTTTAGACATACTGACCTCAAAATCAATAAGGGTCTTCTACTAGGCATGGCCAACCTGCATACCAAGTATGGAGTTCCTCAGCCAAAGCGTTCTTCAGTTATTGAGCGGAAACCATTTTTTAGCTCACAAGGTCACCATGACCTTGACCTTTGACCTTCTGTTATCAAAATCAATAGGGGTCAGCTACTGGTCATGACCAAGTATGAAGATCCTATGCCCAAGCGTTCTTCAGTTATTGAGCGTAAACAAGTGCGACGGATGTGACCTTGACCACTGTGACCTTGACCTTTGACCTAGTGACCTTAAAATTAATAGGGGTCATTTGCTGGTGGTGACCAACCTGCACATCAAGTATGAAGTTCCTGGGCCCAAGCAAAAACTATTGATCAGCTCATTGTCACTGTGACCTTTCAAGCTCATGGTCACTGTGACCTTGACTTTAGACGTACTAACCTCAAAATCAATAGGGGTCTTCTACTAGGCATGGCCAACCTGCATACCAAGTATGGAGTTCCTCAGCCAAAGCGTTCTTCAGTTATTGAGCGGAAACCATTATTTACCTCACAAGGTAACCATGACCTTGACCTTTGACCTTCTGTTATCAAAATCAATAGGGGTCAGCTACTCGTCATGACCAACCTGCATACCAAGTATGAAGTTCCTATGCCAAAGCGTTCTTCAGTTATTGAGCGGAAACAAGTGTGACAGACAGAAGGACGGAAGGACGGAGGGAACGGGCAAAAACAATATGTCACCCCCATGTAATGGGGGAGACATAATAATAACTCGTCCTACCATGTCATTTCCGAAAAGCTATTAAAAATCACTGGCTTTTGCCCTGCAACTAATATATTACTGTAAACATTTGAAAACATATCAAAACCCTTTCCTGTATAAGAATACTTCAAACACTTTTGTGATATTATACTTTTAACATCTTACTTTGAAAACATCAAAGCGGGGATAACAAAAGTCCATATAAAGTATTTAACCATTACCATAACAGTGTGTGTATACCACGTGACTTTGACGTCACAAATGCTACAGCGGACAGAAATATTTTACTTCGGTTTAGAAGTAAAAACAAAGGTAACTTTTTTATTTCTTCATCATTTTTAATGAAACATGGGGCAGTCTACGCCACTTTCAGAGCCCTATCTCCGGTTTTTCAACGGAGTTTGATTAGTGGTTTAGTTTCTTCAAACACTTCGATGAACCTTTTCTCAAAATGTATTAATATCGCCGACAGCCGGAGCATTATCAAAACTGGATTTTGAAAACAGGTTCGTCGAAGTGTTTGAAACAAGAGGCCCATGAGGGCCTATGCTCTACTGGTATGGTTCTTTGGTCATTTTCAATCCAGAGCATGTATGTATGGTGAAGCTCGGATAGTAAATGGAGGCTCTTTTGTGTTCACAAGCTGTATTATAGCAATTTTTACAATTTCATGGGCCATAATCCAGTCTTGCATGGGCGGATCTGGCTGATTTTCAAAAGGAACCAAGCTCTCATCAATATTTAACTACTAACTAAGTTTGGTGAAGATCAGATAGTAAATGGAGCCTCTATTGTGTTCACATGCTCAATTATAGCAATTTGGACAATTTCAAGGGCCATAATCCAGTCTTGCATAGGCGGATCTGGCTGGTTTACGAAAGGAACTGAGCTCTCATGGATATCTAACTACTGTATAAGTTTGGTTGAGATACAATCAAAAGTGAAGAGTGTATCGTGTTAACAAGCTCTTTTATAGCAATTTTGACCATTTCAAGGGCCATAATCCAGTCTTGCATGGGCGGATCTGGCTGGTTTTCAAAAGGAAGCGAGCTCTCATGGATATCTAACTACTGTATAAGTTTGGTTGAGATACAATCAAAAGTGAAGACTGTATCGTGTTAACAAGCTCTTTTATAGCAATTTTGACCATTTCAAGGGCCATAATCCAGTCATGCATGGGCGGATCTGGCTGGTTTTTGAAAGGAACCGAGCTCTTATGGATATCTAACTACTGTATATGTTTGGTTGAGATACAATCAAAAAAGAAGACTGTATTGTGTTAACAAGCTCTTTTATAGCAATTTTGACCATTTCAAGGGCCATAATCCAGTCATGCATGGGCGGATCTGGCTGGTTTTTTAAAGGAACCGAGCTCTTATGGATATCTGACTACTGTATAAGTTTGGTTGAGATACAATCAAAAGTGAAGACTGTATCGTGTTAACAAGCTCTTTTATAGCAATTTTGACCATTTCAAGGGCCATAATCCAGTCATGCATGGGCGGATCTTGCTGGTTTTCGAAAGGAACCGAGCTCTCATGGATATCTAACTACTGTATAAGTTTAGTTGAGATACAATCAAAAGTGAAGACTGTATCGTGTTAACAAGAAATTGTTTACGGACGGACGGACGCACGCACGCATGCACGCACGCACGCACGCACAACGGACAAATCACCACGACATAAGCCCTTCTGGCCTTTGGCCAGTAGAGCTAAAAACTAGACCACCAATCAAACTCCTGCAAAAAACCGAAGATAGGACATTGTAAGTCGTGTAGACTGTGCCATGTCTCATTCCATGTCTCATTAAAAAGGGTGAAGAAATAAAAAAGTTACCATTGTTTTTACATTCTTAACAAGAGCAATTATTGCTGTTTGACCATGCAAATATGACGTCAAAAGTCACGCGGTATACACACACTGCATAACTTGATATGATATTTTTAGAACATGATCTGCTTGGAAAACATCTGACAAAACTACATTATATCTGGTATGATTTAAAGAAGTATATTGATACAGAGTGGAAAACGTTGTGGGAGAGGGGAAATTGCTTGTGTCTAACAATTTCTCCTTTTATCACAATGTTTAACAAAAGTCACCTGTAGGGAGGGAAAAGTTAAAGGAGCATATCCTCGGGTACTGGGTTAACCCTTTCCCTCATACGACAATTCTTCAGCAGATGACTTTGAACTTATTTAGTCAAAAAATAGAAAATCTCTATAATTGAATGGATAACCTATGACTAAAAGTGGAAAACATTGTGGCAAAAGGAGAATTGCTCGCTTTGAGCAATTTATTATTTTGTCACTATGTTTTTAAAAAGCTATCTGCTACAGAGGCATCAGAAAGCCTATATGAGGGAAAGTGCATAAGGAGCATATCCTTGGGTATTTTGATACAGAAATAAAGAACTACAGGAAAATGATGAATGATAATCTGACTTACATCATTAACCCTTTCCCTCATATAGACGCTTTCTGACACCTCAGTGGCAGAAATCTTTTGAAAAAATTGTGACAAATAGAGATATTGCTCAAAACAAGCAATTTCTCCATTTGCCACATTGTTCAAATTTTTTCAGTCATTACACTTGCAATTATAGAGATTTTTCATGTGTTTAGATATAAATTTTTCGAAGTCGTCTGCTGCAGATTTATTGTATGTGGGAAAGGGCTAAGTTAATGTGGGTGCCATGAATTGTAATTTGTAGAACTATTGCAATAACATAAATAACATCAATCTTCCAGTAATTTGTGTATGACATCAACATAGTTTCATAATGTTGATGTCACTACATCAACATAGTTTCATAATGTTGATGTCACTTCCCCTGTTTATGTTTATCTTGAATTTTACCCTTTCCTATATACAAAAACTTTCCGATGCCTTTGCAGCAGATGACTTTTTAAAACTTTGTAACAATAGGAGAAATTGCATGTAATGTTTAGAATTTGTTTTCAACTCTTATTTCTAAAAGTTAACCTTTTTTTAAAAGAGATTTTCCATAGTTTTCTACAGATTATTTCAAAGTCAGCTGTCTCAAATTTGTTGTATGTAGGTAAGCATTATTTACTGATCAATAAGGCTAAAGGATTGAACCTTCACACAGCATATTTGACTTTCTTCAACATAATGGCATTTTGACAATTTCCTGCCAAAAGAAAATAAGGAAAAAAACGAAAAAATCTGGAAAATAAAAAGTATCATACTTATAGAGAGTTGTGAGATCAGGTAAAACAAAATTGTTGTTTTGACCAGGGATTTCCGTTCCAATGAAATAGTTTAGTTTCAACTTAATTATTTGACAAATCAACTGTGAAACAAGCTTTCAGATTATATCAAGTATGCACAATTTCTGCAACCTGGAGACTTAAGCTGCACTCATGTTGTTGTTTGGAAAATTCCAAAAGATAAATCAAAGTACAAAGTACTGAAGGTAGAATTGCGATCGTTTAAGAAGAGATACAGAAGTGCATATATGAATATTTATTTTACCGGTTACCTTCAGGCAAATTTTCAAGTGTATAACCCTTTCCAGTGCTGAGATTTTGCCTCAACCTGAAACTTTAACCCAAATGTTGACGAACAGACAGACGGAGAGACAGACATCGCCAATCTATAGACCGGAATTGCTAGAGCAATCCGGCCAAAAATATAAAAAAATCATCAATTTTAGCAGTAAAATCCTGCCAAGAAGTAATGAATTGAGAAAAAAATGTGCTGAGAGGTCCATAATTTCAAACTTGCTAAGATTTGGTCTGTGCAATGAATGTACAAATTGAAAAATGTATTGTTGACATGTATTTTCTACACCATCCTTGTAATGTTGTTTATCATAAATAAAATTATTCCTTTTTTTAAATAAACTTTTAATCAAAATGTCTGTCTCAGTGTTGTCTTCTTCAGCAGTTTGACAGAAACAAAGCCTAAATCTGAAATTGTGTCAATGTGTTATTTGTCAACTCTGTCCCATAAGTTTTGCTTGTGATTTGAACTCTCATAAAAAAAGCACGGAAAGGGACAACTTTCCCAACTTTGATTAAATATGTTTTCAATTAAATTGTAAAAAATCTTTTTCTTGTTTTTTGAAAGTTTTGTCATTATTATTTAAGACGGACATTATATACTAGAATAGCCAACTGACTATCATTTGAAAAAGTGTTTCTTATTTAAACCTTTCCCACTTGCATACGTAATTGCAGCCGACGACTTTTGAAAACATTGATGCTGAAGAAGAAATTGCTCATAACAAGCTTTCTCCTTTTGCAACAATGTTTTCAACTATATTCAATGATTACACTTCCAATAAATGTGATTTTCTGTATCTTTGCTCAGATTTTTTTTAATTCGTCTGCTGCAGAGTTTTTATATTGTGGGGTGGGTTGTGATTTGTTAAAGGGCAAGCAGGATTGAGAATTGAGTGTTGCACTTATCCTAATGAAACACTCGCCTGCCTGTGCATGTTTTAGCCTAACTTAACTTGTTAATGTTCTTTCCATCATCAACTTAGTCATCTGTTAGTAATCAACTCTATGAACGAAATAATCGCGTCAAAATCTTGAATCGCGTCAAAATCATAACGAACAAACTGTCAAAATCTAATTTTGAACTGTGTGATACAAATTTAGAATAAAAGGATGAATCAGTTATGTTGTAACAACCAATATCCGCGGGTCATTTACCTGATTTTGGCCGAAAGAAATGATCGATTTCTTGCAAGATTTATTCGTTATTCGTTCTGCCTATTATAATCAAAGTATTCTAAACGCTTTATAAACAAGTGATTTAAAGCGCTCAAATCATTTGATGAAATTTGTTTCTTTAGACGCGGACCTTGTCGAAAGCACCTATTCAAAATGCAAGTCATCGTTAATCGTTGTCGAAGGAATAGATAGACTGAGAGAAAGAGAAAGAAAAGGCTTAGCAATGCATACTATCTTTATGAATAAGGACATGAACGAATATGTATGGACTAGCGCCTAGAATTTCGTACTAGCCGATCCTTCATTCCACTCGCTTATGCTAGCGGGCGAGTGGATGTTTACATCTCTGCCGAGAGGGAAAAAAGGGTTACAATTTACAAAGGGTAATTGCGCGGTGCAGTGCTATATTGGCGTAGTGATATCTAAATAATTGTGTACACTTTAAATATGATATTTACACTTACAAGACTTGTTATTTTTTATTATAAGCTTGAATAATCAGATTTTTTTTCGTTACTCTATGTTTGCTTTTGTGAGCATTCGTAAATTAGTCAAACAAAAAATTGCACTTAATTGTTGGTGGTGAAGGGCATATACATCACGTGACTTCAAACTCACTATGACTATGGCAGCCTCTGCGCATGCGCAAGTCTACCAAAAAGGGATTCCAACTCTAGGCACTTTGTTGTGAGAACTATATGTTCTTCCACTGAACCCCCATCTTATATAATTATATACACAACAGTTTTTAAACCTTGTCAGCTGCAAAGGCATAAAAAGTGGTCTGTAACAGTGATAAGGTTAAACATTGCCTGTACCAAAGTAATATTTCTCATGGAATATTTCTTTCACATAACAAGGAATATCATTTCAACCTCACAAATCATCATGAAAAATGTGCTTTTTGTTCTACGCCAAATATTGGGTGGGATTTCTAGAGTACTTGGAAATTTACATCAAATCAATTGAAAGTCTGGAAATATCTCATCTTTCATACAAAATTCACAAAGAGAAAATTTCCCTGCAATCATTGTGAACAGTTTCTAGTTATCCCTTTACCTGATACAGATGAATTTTGATGTCTTACGCAGAACAAGGCTTTGAAAACATTGTGGTAAATGCAAAATTTAAAACGAGCAATTTGTCCTTTTCAAATCTGAATCAAAATGTAACATATAAATTATGTTTCTATAATATCTTACCATTTTCAACTCATACATTTTAAAAATGAAACCTTTCCCACTTGCTGATGCATTTTGATGAATCTTCAGTACTTATCCTTCTGCCACAAAGTTTTCAACTTTATGTAATAATATGACTTTCATTTACAAAGGTTTTTCATATTTTTGACAATATATTTTTAATGTCGTCTCCTTGGATATCTTGTATGTGGGAAAGGGTTAATGCTTCAAAAATGTCTCATTTGGTAAATGGTTTCCAGCTTGTATTCAATATTTCCTCTTGTAGAACATAAACCACGACAACATGATTGTGTAAGATAAGTATATCAGTTCTTACCGGATTTCCATGTGAAGAAGACATAAGCACTTTCCTATACATACAAACACAGCTGCAGCAGACGACCTTTGAACTTATTTTGTCAAAACATAGAAAATCTCCATAATTGAATGGATAACCTATGACAAAAAGTGGAAAACATTGTGGCAAAAGGAGAAATTGCACGTTTTGTGCAATTTCTTCTTTTGTCACTATGTTTTCAAAAAGCTGTCTGCTGCAGAGGCGTCTGAACGTGTTTATATGAGGGAAAGGGTTAACAGCTCTAGTTGGAAAAACCAGTGGCAAAAGCAGAAATTGGTCATTTTGGGTAATTTCATCTTATGCTACCATGTTTTTATAAGATATTTCTGCTGCAGAGGCTTCAGGAAGCGACTGCATGTGGAAAAGGGTTAAAATGTTTTCCTGAAATGATACTTTCAGAGTAATCTGCTTTGAAGAAAATATCTGGATAAAATTTCTAAAAGAAATACATGTAATTTACTTCCTTCTTTGATGTATTTACCTGAATGTCATAAAGCGGTATATTCTGTTCGAACTAATCTATGTATTCGAAACATTGGAGTGAACTTTCACCTATTGACTTGACGCAGCATCTTCAGAAATACCCTTAAATCTTGTATTAAACTTGTTTATTTTACAAAGATTGCAAAACAAGCTTTCCATAAATATTAATCACACTCTATATCTGTTTCCTGGAGAATCTCGACGTCTGAGGGGAAAATTTCCAAAAGGCAGAACACACTCATCAAGGGGTTCGAACAAAGGTGCATAATGTCCCTAATATATTATAGGGAATCTAGTATAAATTGTTATAGACTTGTACATGTGTAGCATATTACACTAATATTATAATGACATACTTGCTATGACTCGTTTAAGATCAGGATCAGGAAATATGGCAAAATCTTCTACCTCTAGTCTTATACCTCTAGTTTTACAACATCAAATTTAAATACTTCCCCCTTGCAGACACATTCCAACACATTTGAAGCCGACGACCTTTGACGACCTTTGAAAACCATGTGACAAAACAAGCAATTTCTCCTTTTGTCACAATGTTTTCCAACTTTTTTCAGTAAATATATCGTCATTTATGCTCAGATTATCAAAGTGGTCTGCTGCAGAGTTGTTCTATGTGGGAAAGGGTTAATAACATCTAGGCAAAAATATGTCAAATCTCTATAAATTAAAATATGCATAACTAAATATGAACAACTTCTCATTTTCTTGCTATGTTTTCAAAAGTCGTCTACTGCTTATGTGTCAAAAAGTGTCTGAATGTGGGAAAGGGTTAATTCTTTGAAACGACTGTGATGCTGTTTTAAACAGATATCTCATCATTCATATTGATAAATGGGAACAGTACAAGTTATGAGAGGTTTTCTAAATTCGAAAATAGTTATAGCAGACAGATGATAAGTAGGAAAGTAATTACTAAAATAAATATTCAAACCTGTTTTTCCAGCCAAGATAATTTTTCAGTGACCTTGTCTGTGATTTCCTCTACAGCAACCTGAAAAAATACCCAACAAATATAAGCGATGCAATACTGCCAGGGAACTATATGCCTGAAAATTATTAGATAAATATAAATAATGCAATACTGTCAGGGAAATATGCCTGAACAATACTCAACAAATATAAATAATACGATACTGTCAGGGAACTTATAATGCCTGAACAATACTCAACAAATGTAAGTAATGCAGTTCTGCCAGGGAACTATGCCTGAAAAATACCCCACAAATATAAGTGATGCAATACTGCCAGGGAACTATGCCTGAAAATTACTAGAGAAAATATTAATAATGCAATACTGTCAGGGAACTATGCCTGAACAATAATCAACAAATATAAATAATACAATACTGTCAGGGAACTTATAATGCCTGAACAATACTCGACAAATGTAAGTAATGCAGTTCTGCCAGGTAACTATGCCTGAAAAATACTCGCCAAATATAAATAATGCAATAATGTCAGGGTACTATGCATACTAACTAGTACACAAAACAATCTTTTATGCATCAATGTTAAACGTGATCCTACATTTAGACTTACTCATGTTATACACAATCTGAGAAACACCATTCTGTGAACATTTCGAACAAATGGCAATCATGCATATAGATGCAGTCTGATCTTGATTGAAAATACGAGTTTCGTCTGGCAGTTTGCGGTCTTATTGCATCTATGTTAAGTCAAGAATCGCATGCGCCTGTGCTACCTTACAGTCTCCCAAAAGTTCTCAATATCTGCCTATATGTTAATAGATAGTCCTGCATGTATCTTCTGAATAAAATCTAGAAGTGTCATACACTGAGTTGAACCTTTGGAGTGGGAGACCAGGGTTTGATCCCTGGTCGAGTCATAGGGGTACCGGTACTCTATTTTACATGGATAGCATTAAGAACTGAAACATCTGTGTCAGGATAAATAATACAAACACTGCTGGTAAATAACCAAGGAAACAAGTTGAAGGAAACTCTCTGATACAACTAAAATACTGTTGAAATGGCAAAAAAACAAAACTATAAAATAACAAACCCAAATGCCAGAAATGGCTCACAGAGATCTGCCAAGATTTTGAAAACATTGGGCCAAAGGCCCACTGAGTCTGAAAAAGGTGGGCCATTTTCAAAAACTTTGGGCCATTGTAAAATATTATTTACGGTTTTACCTGACTGAATTTGGGCACCAAAAATCTGGCTCAGTCTTCAGCTAAGCAAAGGAACTAACATGATTTACAGTTTTAAACAATTAACTTTTATTTACTTTAACCTATAACTTTAATCAACAATTGAATTGTTTACACTTTAGTTTTCACACAGAAGATCTTTCTCTGCTTTTCTCTCCATAATTTTAGCGCTTCACCAAAGTTAAACTCCTCCATCTTACCACCTTCTATCTTTATCATTAACAAATTGTCCACTGTTTTTGACCCTAGTCTATTTCTCATTGAGGTTTTCACCAAGTTCTGGGCACTGAACCCTCTCTCACAATCTGATGTAAATTGTTACATTTCCCATTTGTTAGTGAATTTACTTTCTTATGTCTCAAACATAAAGTACATGTCATTGCATTTGCATTTTCATTAAAATTCAACCATTTGAAATCATTAAGCCACTTTTTATGGAAAGGACGGTTTTTTGATGCAGACGACGTCGATGGGTTTTCTGACAAGTCGCCTGACAGGTTGACGGATTCGTTTTTATTTGACTCGCTGACGCTATCACTTAATTCAGACTCATTTTCACTGTTACCGTTCTGATCTTTATTCGGGGATTGCTATTAGGGGCAGAGCCTTTGAAATAATTTAACAAAGACATCGATTGTTTACGTTTCGCCGCCATATTGAAATATGCGTCCTTGTCTACCATTCTTTTTCGTTCCCATTCATTATCGCGGTTTCGGCGTTTCGCCCCACCTCGATTTCGTTACACGATCAATGCGTGTTCATTAACAGGTGCGCGGAGATTCCCAAAGAGGTGCGCGGAGATGCCCACTTACAAAACGAGGCATTATGTCATAGGAAAATGGCGACAACACTTTCGTTTTGTTTAAATCAACTGTTTTGAGTTTGAAAGTGTAACAAACTTCTGTCATTTTTGTCTCATGAAAGGTCTGATATTTATTTGGTAATTGATATCTTTTCTGTTCTCCCTTCGACTTTATTTACTAACTTTTTAGTCGATACGGCAAATTTTAAGCCTCAATTTCGGGCGCGCCAAGGGCCCATTTGTAGGAATTCTTCTGCGCCATTCTCTATTTCACTGCGCCAATGGCGCAAAAACGCGTCCTCGGCAGATCTCTGGGCTCATATACCAGATAAAGCATCAATAATTCACTAACCAGTTAAACTTCCAGATTACAATTTGAAGAATTTAACAAGATAAGGGTTAACCCTTTCCCACATACAGATGCTTTCTGCAGCAGAAAACTTTTAAAAAAGTTATGGCAATTTCTCCTTCTGCCACAATGTTTTCAACCCTATTTAATAATTTAACTCTCATTTATAGAGATATTATATATTTTGGCCAATATGTTTTCAAAGACTTCTGCTGCAGATTTGTTGTACTTGGAAAATGCAGATTTATTGTAGTTGGGAAATAGTTAACTAGAGAGAGAGAGAGAGACTGAAAAACTTGGCTAGAGGGTTCCAAGACATGGGCAACAAATCAGAAACAATTGTTGAAACATTTATTTTCGTCTCAGTTTTAACCTTGGCACCTATCAAACTAGTAGTACAACATTTGTAACTAAGACAGAAAATGTCTGAATCCTTTATCTTGCCAATTTACTGTTTATTTATGGAAGACCACCTGGAAAACGACCCCATACGACAATTCTGCAGCAGCCGACTTTGAACATATTTTGTCAAAAAATAGAAAATCTCTATAATTGAATGGATAACCTATGACTAAAAGTAAAAAACATTGTGGCAAAAGAAGAAATTGCTCGTTTTGAGCAATTTCTTCTTTTGTCACTATGTTTTCAAAAAGCTGTCTGCTGCAGAGGCGTCAGAAAGCGTCTATATGAGGGAAAGGGTTAATGCCATCTGCCATTCTTCCCAATGTTACAATTTTTATCAGACAATTTCAAAAAAGCAGAATATATAAAGGTAGAGGCTCTGAACTACAGAAAAACTCAAACAGTTTTACCCAGAGCAAGGCTAACCATGTTAACATGATAAGGCTTTACAGCAGCTTCAAAACTAAATTTATCAAAAACTAAACCCAAATCAGTCATATCACGGCAACCAGTTCACATACTAATGCGTTTCCTGACTTTTTCACACCAGTAATCCACACAACATTCTTTACAAGCAACTGGCTGCTTTTCCCCATAGACTGTTAGCCCATTTGTGAAAGACAAATAATGCATGTCGTAGTGACTTTTGTCAAATGTAGAAAAGAAGGTTGACTGAGCTGGGATTCGAACACACAGCCCCTGGATTGACAGCCCACATCCCTCATGACTCAGCTACCGGAGCTAGGCTTTAAAAACACAAGAAAGATATTTTAATCTAATTTAAGTCTGCATACTTCAAAAGTATTTCTAAAATCAAATTAGAGTCCTCTGACATGACAGCATCTGTGCAAAGATAAGCAACACCTGGAACAATGAAAGAACCGTTTTACTATTGAAAACATTGTGGAAAAGGAGAAAATGCTTTACTTTCTTTACAAGGATGTTTGGAAAAGTTGTGTAGTGCAAAACCTGTGGGTATTAAGTAAACAGTGAATCAAAAACTTTCTTTTTCTGTTATATTTTTAAAAGTTGTATGGTGAATAGTTTGTGGGTATGAAGTTAAGAGTAATTGAGAAGATTTCATCGTGTAGCTGTCTCCTGCCATTGTATGTTTCTTGTTTTATACCTCTTGTATCGTTCTTACGTCTGGCATTACATGCATCAATTGTCATTAAGTGAAATATCAAACTCTTGTTTTCCCTAAGAGCAGCTGACTATTATATTATTCTTTCTTAAAAACGTATCTGCACACCATTAACTCTTTTCTAAATGAAGATGCATTTCAACATATTTAGCAACAGACGATTTTGGAAAACATTTTAGGAAGAGGAAAAAAATTCTATTGGACACACTAATACTTTCATCTCTATTAAATAATTATACTTCATTTACAGAAAAATTTGATATTTTTACCTTGTCATCTGCTGCAGCCATTGTGGAGTGCCTGGTTAGTGACAAAAGGTTTTCCAAGACCAAGATTTAGTGAAAAGGAATGTTCTGGGAATTTTCATGAAGATTGGATGAAAATGTCACCTGTAGTGTGTTCACAAACATGCCATAAATATGACTACAGACAAATGGATTACGCCAAACCAATATCCCAATTCTGCCTGCAGCGTGATTATTATAACTTTGACAAATAAAATGTGTACTTTGCTAAAGAAGTAAGTATTAAATATGCCCCGTACCGAAAGCCCTGACAAACAGGCTGGATTAAACAACACTGATTGATGGATAAAATGACAAAGTTCAGAGTATTTAGAATAACCTCATTCCATTCTCCCCTAATAAAACCTGATAGTATGTTGTTCTAGGCATGAGGCCAGTTGAGCCACATCCTTTAGGAAAACCAACCGAAGTCTAGTTATGACAAGTATGGTGAACATCTGACTGCAGATATCCATGCTACCTCATTCAAGTGATCAGTGTTTGTACAGTTTCTTGGAACCTTGTGTGACTAATTGGCTTAAACAGTGCAGTCAGATCAATTTGTACATCTATGCAGTTTGGTCTGGATCAACAAAAACTCTCTATGGTTGGTTTTTGTAGTACCCGGTTCAAGCATTCTCTTTTCACAGAAGATAATTATAAAAGAAAACTATACAGACATTGAAAACTCTGGGGTCAGAAAATCCCGTCTCTCTGTCTCCCCTGATAACAATACACTTCACATCTTAAACTTTTTTAAACGGTTGCTGGTGGTTTTGATATAAGTTCATCTTTTAACACTTTCCCACATATAGACTCTTTCAGATGATTTTAAAAACCTTGTTTTAAAAGGAGAAATGGCTCATAAGAAGCAATTTCTCCTTTTGCTATAATGTTTTTCTACTTTATACAATAAATGTTCTTTCATTTCTATAGTTTCCGTATTTGTTCTTAGATGTTTCCTATCATCTGCTGCAGATTTGTGGTTACAATGTGGGAAAAGGATTAGGATGGGACTCCCAGTTGTCGGTGTACTTACGTTTTTTTTGAAAAAAAAATAATAAAGCAAACTTAACTGTAAATTATATCCAGTGTCACTTGTTCCTTTATATGTCCTTATTAATTAACTCACAGAAAATAATCATTCACTCCTGTGGAATTTAAAGCCATTTTGGAAATTGACTTCAAGGGAGACAATCACTGGGGTAATTACAAAAAGCATTAGTATGTTGGTCCTGTTGTATCTACTAATTACAAGATTGTCAGATTTTATGTGAAAATGATTATCCTATAAAATATTTGTGACTAAGACAAAAACAACTAGAAATATCACTAAAGGTGATGAATACCCCCAGCTGGTGCCTGACAATATACATATGTATGAGAAATTCAAGGGGCCATAACTCATTTAAAAATAATTCCAGTGCAACACGCCGACAATATGCACAACTAGGCTTGGTATCAATCATTCTTGTGAAGTTATATTGAATTCTGACCAAGGGTTGCTGAGAAATAGTGTTCACAAAAAATGTCTACAGACCAACTATGTATAAGAAATTCAAGGGGCCATAACTCATTTAAAAATAATTCCAGTGCAACACGCCGACAATATGCACAACTAGGCTTGGTATCAATCATTCTTGTGAAGTTATATTGAATTCTGACCAAGGGTTGCTGAGAAATAGTGTTCACAAAAAATGTCTACAGACCAACTATGTATGAGAAATTCAAGGGGCCATAACTCATTTAAAAATAATTCCAGTGCAACACGCCGACAATATGCACAACTAGGCTTGGTATCAATCATTCTTGTGAAATTATATTGAATTCTGACTGAGGGTTGCTGAGAAATAGTGTTCACAAGAAATGTCCACAGACCAACGGACCGACAAACCGACAAGCGTGACTCCTATATAGCCCCCATATACTATGTATCTGGGGGTATAATAATTGAAATTGTTAATTTATGAACTTATTTACATGATATTTTCAGAATTAATATCCAGTTTCTGCCAAAGTTTTCTAAGTTGTCTGCTGCAGATTTGTTGCATATGGGAAAGGGTTAACCCATTCCCTCATATAGACGCGTTCTGATGCCTCTGCAGCAGACAGCTTTTTATTAAACATAGTGACAAAGGAAGAAATTGCTCAATACAAGCAATTTCTCCTTTTGCCACTATATTTTCCACTTTTAGTCAAAGGTTATCCATTCAATTATAGAGATTTTCTATTTTTTGACAAAATATGTTCAAAGTCGTCTGCTGCAAAAATGTTGTATGAGGGAAAGGGTTAACCATTTACCTGATATGATGTATGATATTTGAAAATTAGAGGTACAATTTCAAAATAACATTGATAAAATTGATTAGACTTTTTCTTAAGATTCTGAGACTAATTAGCAAACAAGAGGAACCTGATGGTCCTAAATCACTCACCTGATTTAATAAAATCACAGTTTTCAATGTTCTTACAATATGAATACAAGGAAAACAAGGAACATAATTAACCCCTTACTGTCATATTTATCAATGGATCGTAATAGTTTCAACAATCTTGGTAGAGGGGCACCCAAAAAATATTTTAAAATCAGGCTATAATGTTTTAACAAGAATATTATCTAAAATTTCACTAAATAAACATAAGGAAAACAAGTCCTCCCCCTGGTTGCCAAGTTTTTCAACAGATCAGAATAATTTCAAGAATCTTGGCAGGTCACCAAAGGAACATTTGTACAAAATAGTTATTGAATTGTGTGTGTACTTTTGGACAAGTAGATTTTCAAAGTGTTGGCCTTTTCTTATGATGCAATCTAGGAAACCTTCCTGTGAAATTACTTTGACATCAGACTAGAAGTTTCAGAAAAGAGGATTTGAACGGATGGACGGCGGACAGTGAGTGATCACAATAGCTCACCTCAAGTACTTTGTGCTAAGGTGATTTAACACAGCAGAACTAGATCAGATTATCTGGATCCACAATGGTCACAAATCTCCACTAAGTCTTATTTAATGATAAATACTTACAACTAGAACAGCATTGACTGTATCATTCTGTCCCTTCAACACAGGAGAACACAACACTGAAAAACAAAAAATAAACTAGAAAGGGTTGTTTTCGAGCTTTGCGTCGAAAACAGATGTCTCCCCTAAAAACGCAATATTTACAATTTTAAAATATTAAACAAGGGGAGACAACATTGCAACAAAGTGGCCCAGAGTTATAATTCCCAAAAAGCAGTTTCTGACAACACACTTTCGATAAACTGGTAATTAGCTAATACTACACTGACGTCTAACTGTCTTCAAAAAATATTCTCTGACAATTCACTGAGATCTATCGTGTTTCACGCTGGTATGATTTTTTTTCTTCTGGAAATACACTGACAGAAACTTTCAGTCTATTGCCAGTTTCTGACATCAGTCTGTTGGTACAACTGGTTATAGACTGATAAGAATCTGTTGCAAAAGGTGGTATGACAATACACTGACAATAACCTGACACTAGCATGTTAAGAAAAACAGACTTGACATTAGACTGACAATAAAAAACTTTAAATCTAATGTGACTGTTAGTATCTGAATATTAACTGACAAAAGAAGGACATTAAGCTGGTAATACATAACATGTGTTGCATTTTTGCTTGAGGTCTGACAATAGACCGACGATAATTCTCAGTCATTTCTTCAACAAACTTGTACACTGACAATGCACTGGCAAGAAAAAAACAATGACAACAACAACAACATCATCTTCAACAACAACAACATTTTTCAAAAGGGAGGATTTTTAATGACATGTGTTGGTTAAATTTCGGCAATGTTTTCGCAAAACACTCGGCTCTCATGGATAGTAATCAAATATTTTGTGAATAGTGACTTGTAAATAACTTTTCTACACATCTAAGTGATAAATTCAGACAAAATAAACATTAAATGGAGCATGCAGGCACCTCTTCATGTTTTGATTTTTCTTTCTGCCAGAGCTATAAAAAAAGTTGAGGATTTATTAACACCTACTTAATTATTGGGGGAAGCCAAAGAAGACATCAAAAAATATATTGTGGAATAAAAGTCATGAACGACAAGTGTAGTCACCAAAGGAGAGCAAAAAGAACAGGACTATATGATAGGGAAAGATATCTACACTCTAAACAACTTCACACTCCTCTTTGAAATTTATACAAGGACTAACAATCTATGTAGAGCTTTGGTTCTTCACTTGCTACTATACTATCAATCAGGTTACTGATTTAGGGCCATCTGGGCCCTGTTGTTGATGTAATGTCAGTGTGTTGTCAACTACTGAATTCATTTTTTTTAATTCCCAGCTATTGTTAGTATCATGTCATTGTGTTGCCAGTGATATTGTTACAGCCAAGATGCTGTCAGTGCAAAACCAGTGTAAATGAAATGTCAGTGCATTGTCAGCTGGTTTAAAATTTAATGTCATGTAAAATCTGACGATAGACTGGTTATACCCTAGCAATAGACTAAAAAGGCCAAAATCTAGGCTGATGTTAGTGTGATGTCATTGTGTTGCCAGACGATATGTTAATGTCAGTTTGTTGTTTGTGTGTTAACAGTTCATTCTTGTGAGGAACTCTTCAAATTTGAAGAAAATGCAACAATTTAATGTCTCAATTATAACTCTAAAAATATAAATTTATGCATTATTTGATCTGACAATAAAATGGTTTTTCCTGGTAATACACTAACTGCATGTCTTACAATAAACTGGTTTTCAACTGACAACAGACTGAATCAGTGTAATGTCAGATCGGGTAATAGACTGATTATTGACTGGAAAGAAGCTACAATACACTGATAACAAACTGACGATGTACCCAATTTCCATAAGGGTAATATTGCAAGGTGCACAACTTCACATTGCCATCTATCTATGTATCAAGTTTCAATAAATTCCTTCAAGTAGTTTCTGAGTTCTGCTCTGGACAAAGTTTACACTATTAAAATATTGAACAAGGGGAGATAAATTTGCAACAAAGTGGCCCAGAGTTATAATTCTTGCAAGGTGCACAACTTCACATTGCCATCTATCTATGTTCCAAGTTTCAATAAATTCCTTCAAGTAGTTTCTGAGTTAAGTGCTCTGGACAAAGTTTACACTATTAAAATATTGAACAAGGGGAGATAACTTTGCAACAAAGTGGCCTAGAGTTATAATTCTTGCAAGGTGCACCACTTCACATTGCCATCTATCTATGTATCAAGTTTCAATAAATTCCTTCAAGTAGATTCTTGTCTGCTCTAGACAAACAAAAGTTAAGAATAATAATAATCCCTTTCAGAGAAGGGGAGACATAATAAGCCTTTCCTACATACAACAAATCAATGTAGCAGACAACTTTGAAAAACAAATAGGCAAAAATTGGAAACCTCTATTAAATGAATGTATATTTATTGAAGAGAGTTGAAAACATTGTGGCAAAAGGAGTAATTACTCAATTTGAGAAATAAAATTCTTCTTTCGTCACACTGTTTTCAAAAGCTGTCTGCTGCAGATGCATCAGAAAGCATCTATATGAGGGAAAGTGTTAAGCCTTTCCTGCATGCAGAAGTATTTCCAACAGATGACCTTTCATAATGAGCTATTTTTCCTTTTGTTATCATCTTTCATTCATTTCACTGTCACTTAACCCATTCCCTCATACGACAATTCTGCAGCAGACGACTTTGAACATATTTTGTCAAAAAATAAAAAATCTCTTTAATTGAATGGATAACCTATGACTAAAAGTGGAAAACATTGTGGCAAAAGGAGAAATTGCACGTTTTGTGCAATTTCTTCTTTTGTCACTATGTTTTCAAAAAGCCGTCTGCTGCAGAAGTGTCAGAAAGCGTCTATATGAGGGAAAGGGTTAAAGAGATTTTCAAAATGTTTGCAAAGTCATCTGCTGTAGATTTGTTGTATGGGAGAAATTGGTCTAGCTTGGATTTCTCAAAACAAATAATGAATTGATGTCTATTATTTGAGCCACCCATCAGACCAGTTTCATGAATGAGAGTTTACAACCAGTGTATATTCAGATCAGCCTCAACCTCTGCACCGGGATTAACTTTGTTCAGCATTTCGAGGGCTTGGCGTGAAACTGTTGTAACTAAAATAGGTATTTTTTTACCATGGTTAATCACCTCATCATAAAGTCTTTACAAGCGTTAAATCATTTTTCTTGGTAAACAATGGAAATTTAGGTGCCATTACTCGTTCTGAGCAATGGCACCTAAATTTGCATTGTTTACAAAGGGGTCAAAATTGCCCCTAAACCAGGGTTTTAAAAATAGGTTTTTAGTTACAACCGTTTCATGCCAAGCCCTCAATTTAGTTGGATTCTATTGAAGCATCTGGAGAAAACCCGTTCCACAAATGCAGACATATTTTGACACATTCTGTAATTGACAATTTTTGAAAGCATTGAGGCAAAAGTAGAAAATGCTCATAAAGACTATTCAATATACTTTATATTTTCTGAAACCTCATTGTTTTCAGATGTAACAAGATCCCCCTTTATACCTGAAGCAGCTCACATGTAAATGACCTTCAATGTCAAAGAAATATTTTATAGCAGTTATATATGAAGGAAGAAAGAGCTATGAGAATGTTGTTTTAACACAAGTCATTGATCCTTGACTATAATTATTGATCTTAAAACCATCAAGAAGAGATAACAAGAATACCAGCCACTCCCAACTGATCAAGTACAATAGTCGTTTAGCCCTTTCCAACATACAACAAATAGGCAAAAATACTAAACATCTCTGTATATGAAAGCATAGAAATTGAAAAGAGTTGAAAACAAGGTGGCAATAATGAAATATTTCTCCTTTTGCAGTTAAGTTTTCAAAAGTTGACTGTTACAAATGCATCAGAATGGGAAATGGAGCAATTGCACATGATATGTAATTTCTCCTTTTTCTAATGGTTTTCCAAGGTCTCAATGTTTTCCTAATGGCATGCACAGCCCATAAAGAGGCTTTGTTAACCCTTTTCCACATACAACAAATCTGCATCAAACGACTTTGAAAACATTGAGGCATCCTTCACTTAAAGAAAATACAAGTACTGCAAAAAAAATTAAATATTGTGGCAAATGGAATATTTACATTTCTCTTCATATCACATTGTTTTTAAGTGTCGTCTGCTGCAGAGGCATCAGAAAGAATATGTATAAGGGAAAGATATAACCCTTTCCAAAGTACAGACGCTTTCTGATGTCTCTGCAGCAGACATCCTTTATAAACAATTGTGATAAAAGGGGAAATTGCTGTTAATTAACAGTTTTTGTGGCGATTGGGTTGACAAACAGAAACATCAACAAAGAAATTTTTTACATAATCAGTTTTGAACAGCCCGTTGACTTGTTATGCAATACTGCAAACTAATTAACCTACATCCGTTAAACCGCCAAATATATAGTTCCATCAATGATGCAGAGACACGATTAATAATAATCATGTCAGTGCTACTTTGGTACCGGATTGATACTTAGATTTAAGATTTATCGAGATAATACCTACATAGAGTTAAAATATGTGAATATTATCTTTCTTCGTGTTTGGGCAGATAATAAATATCATTGCGTGTTCTATCTGCCATGCAAAGTACTCTCAAAACACCTCGCCAAAATGGAAATTCCAAAAGGTTCTATAAATAGCTGGCGAGACTGAAACACTTTATTTTGTAGTTGTTGCAATATATGAAAGCGTCTAGATGATAAGACTGGTTTACAAAAGTTTAAAAGACACTATGTCATGCAGTGTACAAGTTAGACACGTCTGTAGGTTCTAGCGTCAATTAGCAATCAATGCTGGAAGTGTAGCCGCATTAAGTTGTAGATCGAGCATCATCGTATATGCCTATATATATTGAAAATCACAAGGCCTACACTGAGATACTGCTTGTTACTTTTCTACACTATCGCCACTACTGTGCCATCGGCCTTTTGATTCCTTTAGCAAACATGTTTTTCAATTTTATTCAATAATTGTTCTTTCATGTTCATGTTTCCATATTTTTGCCAAAATGGTTTCAAACTCATTTGCTGCATTTTTGTTATATGTGAGCAAAGGGTTAATTCTTAGAGTTGTAAATATTTCCCCTACAAACATTTTTTGGTGTGTCAAAAGAAAGGATAGAAACAATTTATATGATGATTATATACCGATTATCACAAGGAAATGAGATAACTAGATTATGGAGGAAAAGGTCAATGAGTGGAAACAGTTATTTTGTACTCTAGGGAGTTCCAAATATATTAAATAGTAGAATAAATTCCCAGCAACAGTCAACCATTTAGTGTGTCTATCAGAAAGAGCATCAACCCTCAAACTTCACTTTCTGGTCCTTTTGGGTTACCTTTGATGCTTCAACAATGTACATGTCAAGCACTTTTCCAGCATGCATAGGCGTTTGAATGTGTATGCATGTCGGAAAGGGATAACCCATAATTAGCTGTTATAACAATCCTAAAACATAAAAATATTACTAGGTAATCTGTATGTTCTTTCGATTGTTTATGTCCAGGACTTTGATTCTTTTTTTTTTATAAATTTCTGAAATTTTCAGAACCGGGGCCAGTTCCAAAATTAATATTTTAATTTAGCGAGTTTTTTCGAATATTCCCTTGACATTTTAAATATTGTCTGCTGCAGAATTGTTGTATGTGGGCAAGGGGGTTAAATGTACAATCCTGGAGATTGGCCATTTAACCCTTTCCCATATACAACAAACCTGCAGCAGACAACTTTGAAAACATATAAGCAGAAACATAGAAAATCTCTATAAATAGAGGTACAAGAGAAAGTTGACGCATCAATGTCGCCGGAAATCCATACTGCAGTTATGCATACTATTCACTTAATTATAGTAGTTGAAAAAAACAGTTATTAACTGAGGCGCATATTGTAACATCAGGGGTGGGGTCAAGTGAAAATGTATCATAACTTGCTTTTATTGGTCAACGAAGTGAATGTCCTTCATTGAAATATAATTGAAGCCTTTCATTGTTTATGATTAATCTCCATTCTAAGGTAGGTTGACCATACACATAGCCAACTAATTATTGATCATAAACAGTAATGGAAATGAGTAATCTTGCCAATCATTAGTCTTAGTATGTATACAGTGCTTTCATTAAAGAATAATTATAAGATTTGTGAATTCCACATACACTTTTCAAGATGTTTGTCAATATATTTGAATTTTATTATTTATCAACAAGAAACCGCAAGAAAGACAGTAAGGCCGGATTGTCGGCAATTTGACCTTGAAAATCGAGAAACCAAGGTCAAGGTCAAAGTAACCATAGAAATCAATAGAACTTGTTACTGGTTACCTTCAGGCAAAGTTTCAAGTTTGTAACCCTTTCCAGTGCTGAGATTTTGCCTCAACCTGAAACTTTAACCAAAATGTTGATGGACAGACAGACAGACAGACAGACAGACAGACAGACAGACAGATGGACAGACAAACGGACATCCCTTTTTGAATATGAAATGCAATGCTTTAGAAGAAACAAGAGGCCCATGAGGGCCTATGCTCTACTGGTATGGTTCTTTGGTCATTTTCAATCCAGAGCATGTATGTATGGTGAAGATCGGATAGTAAATGGAGGCTCTTTTGTGTTCACAAGCTGTATTATAGCAATTTTTACAATTTCATGGGCCATAATCCAGTCTTGCATGGGCGGATCTAGCTGGTTTTCAAAAGGAACCAAGCTCTCATCAATATTTAACTACTATCTAAGTTTGGTGAAGATCAGATAGTAAATGGAGCCTCTATTGTGTTCACATGCTCAATTATAGCAATTTGGACCATTTCAAGGGCCATAATCCAGTCTTGCATGGGCGGATCTGGCTGGTTTACGAAAGGAACCGAGCTCTCATGGATATCTTACTACTGTATAAGTTTGGTTGAGATACAATCAAAAGTGAAGACTGTATCATGTTAACAAGCTCTTTTATAGCAATTTTGACCATTTCAAGGGCCATAATCCAGTCATGCATTGGCAGATCTGGCTGGTTTTCGAAAGGAACCGAGCTCTCATGGATATCTAACTACTATATAAGTTTGGTTCAGATACAATCAAACGTGAAGACTGTATCGTGTTAACAAGCTCTTTTATAGCAATTTTGACCATTTCAAGGGCCATAATCCAGTCATGCATGGGCGGATCTGGCTGGTTTTCGAAAGGAACCGAGCTCTCATAGATATCTAACTACTGTATAAGTTTGGTTGAGATACAATCAAAAGTGAAGACTATCGTGTTAACAAGCTCTTTTATAGCAATTTTTACCATTTCAAGGGCCATAATCCAGTCATGCATGGGCGGATCTGGCTGGTTTTCGAAAGGAACCGAGCTCTCATGGATATCTAACTACTGTATAAGTTTGGTTGAGATACAATCAAAAGTGAAGACTGTATCGTGTTAACAAGCTCTTTTATAGCAATTTTGACCATTTCAAGGGCCATAATCCAGTCATGCATGGGCGGATCTGGCTGGTTTTCGAAAGGAACCGAGCTCTCATGGATATCTAACTACTGTATAAGTTTGGTTGAGATACAATCAAAAGTGAAGACTGTATCGTGTTAACAAGCTCTTTTATAGCAATTTTGACCATTTCAAGGGCCATAATCCAGTCATGCATGGGCGGATCTGGCTGGTTTTCGAAAGGAACCGAGCTCTCATGGATATCTAACTACTGTATAAGTTTGGTTGAGATACAATCAAAAGTGAAGACTGTATCGTGTTAACAAGCTCTTTTATAGCAATTTTGACCATTTCAAGGGCCATAATCCAGTCATGCATGGGCGGATCTGGCTGGTTTTCGAAAGGAACCGAGCTCTCATGGATATCTAACTACTGTATAAGTTTGGTTGAGATACAATCAAAAGTGAAGACTGTATCGTGTTAACAAGAAATTGTTTACGGACGCACGGACGCACGCACGGACGCACGCACGGACGACGGACAAATCGCCACGACATAAGCCCTTCTGGCCTTTGGCCAGTAGAGCTAAAAAACAACTTTTTTTGACACAGTCTAGGCTCATTTAATTTAAGTGCCATCAGTTTTCTATGACAGCTATTTTATCAATCTATCAATATGTCCAATAAATGCTCATTTTTTCATGACAACAATAATAGTTATACAATTCAGCCAGTGGCTTATCATGATAACAATTTGGCATATTACCTCTGTTTGTTTACCATGAACACAGATATACAAGGTATAACTCGAGTTTCCACTCCGATGCCAGAAAGTCAGTTAACAATCAGGAAGTAAATTTACACAAAGCCATATGAAAAATGTCCTTTTGAGTATCTAATAATAATTATGATAGGACTGCATATTTGAATAATCATATCTAGATAGAAACAAGAAAGATTAAGTTTATACTGCGCAGTTGCAAGAGCAATTTCTCTTTTTTCCAGAATATCCACAACCTTGTGCAATTACTCCCTGGGCCTAAAAAATGAAAATTGACTGAGTCCAAGAGTCCCATGCAATTTGCATTAAATGATTCAAATATACAAGAAGACATGGTAATGCAAGGAATCTCCAATTTCAATGTGACTGTCATTTCAATCAGGGATGCGTTCAATAGACACTAGACACTCATATTTATTACCAAGAGAAAACCCATTCTGTTCCAACAATGCAAAGTATGTTTTCTTGGAAAGTTACCTAGTTTTGCGAAAGATGTATCTGTTTCATGCAGTAAGGACAAAGTGACTTTGGCCTGGTCAACCTGGTTTTTTATGCAACAACTTGTGAGGTCATGATTCTGCCAAACTATTAGAAAGTTAACCCTTTGAATGCTAAATTTGTAATGTTATATAATATTCTGTGTACTGAATTGTTTTTAAATAAATGTAATTAAGGCGGTGTGCTCTTATATGGGCAGTTTATGATGATGTTTCTGCAATAAAAGTATACAAACCCTATATGAATTTTGTTCTAAATTATGTTACCTGTTCAGTCATGTGGTTTAAATGAGTAAATACTGATTTTATTGACCTGCACAGGTAAGTAAAGGTGAAAACCCTTTAGAATGCGCCAATCTGAGGAAATGCTATTTTATTATTGATGACATAAAGAAAATAATTTTGCATTTCACTCTTATATTCAGTCATACCAGCTGTCCATTCTAGAGAATTGTTTACTTACTGGCACTAATCTGAGCACAGTTTAGATTTGTCTCAACAGCAATTGAAATAAAAATCTTTATCAATTACAAACAAGAGAAAGTTGATGCAAGGCATCAATGTCGCCGGAAAAGACTGCATTGATTTATTTATGTATTCTTGACTTTCCTTAGTCTATTCAAACATTAGGAACGTTGAAATGAAAACATTTGCTTATAAATTTTATATTCATACCTATACATTAGGGTATCTAAAAAATTAACGAAATGTGTACACATTTATCTTGGCTTAAATTTAATTTTGCTGTTGTTACTTATTTAAATAATAGTATTCATTCATATAATTTCAATGTTTGTCAATCTTATTCGAATCACAAGGTAAATATCCTGGTATTGCTTTAAAGGGAGGTAATTTGAAGAAAACAATAGTCTTCAAAAGGAGAAATATATCAGCATTACCGTCTACAGTTTAAATTGTTCTATTGTTTGTGGATTTAAAAATGTTCTTTTTTTCTTATTTCTACATGTACAACGAAATATTGCGGCTTCTCTTTGACGCTTTGCGTCAAACATTCGTCTTGTACTTGTCTAAAATAAAATAATATCACTCACTTTTTCATATCGAAATGCGCATGCGCGAAAATCGATGTTAAAGGTCACGAAGCTACACAACAGAATAGGGTCTATGTTTAGCTTAGAAACAGTTCCTACTTTAGATATTCATGGATTAACATTATTAAATGAATTCTACACAAATCAAGACATCTCTTTGAACATGAAAACAACATTTAGTAAGTTAAAATTGCTATTAAAAGGAGAATCCGAAATTGACCTCAATGATGACACATAAGAGTCTGCATTAGGGGGTGTTGGTTCACGTCTTGAAGGGACCACTTTTGTCTTCGTAAATAAGACAAAAAACTTAAATGCGAGTGAAATAAAAAAAAATGCAAACATTAAAAAATCGGAATATTTATTTCATTTTAGATGTGTCATTTATTAATGTTCGTAAACAACCACAATTGTAATATGTTCAAATCATCTAGATTTGTTTCTTTCTAATAATAAGCCGCCCTCCCATGTGATTTCCGAAAAGCTATTAAAAATAGAAGTCGCGGGCTTCTGCCCGGCGACTAATAACTTGAAGAACTTAACAGATAAAACTTCGCAGTCAATGTCAACAAAAATTCCAGGTCAAAAGAGGGGGGGATGAGCGGTTTGCTGATTCCTCGCGAACAATTAAGCTGTAAATCGCAGGAAATGTCAATATCATGATAAGTGTGAAAAATATCAAATTAGTGGATCAGTTTCTAACAAATCAACCCTTTTAAATCCTTCAAATTCTGCTTCAGAGTCAGAGTTTCCAAAGATCTCAGCATAAATTTCATTGACATAGATCTGCCATTTTGGAATTTGCACAGATGGGAATTTTGGGAAATACCTCTTCAGAATATATGACATATTGTTTACTTCAATTCTGACAAATCAACATCAATATTCTGGGATAAATCTATTTAGAATAAGGCTGCATATATTAAACAAGAGAGCGCCTCTGTTATATATCATAGCAATGAAATTCGAGTCTGTTCATTTCCCGTATCTGAGGTATGATTTACAAAAGCGTGTTAACTCATTTCCTGCGTTGAAAGGAATATAGACAATTTAACTTGTTTCTTCCATGCAATCAATCCCAAAGTCACATTTGACACTTGTTCTGCCATATTATTTGAAATGCCAACAATTCAAAACAAAGTTAAAGAGAGGACAAACAAAATCTCCAAAGAAACAATGACCATGGCCTTGATCCACAAATGACAAACAATACAAACAAAAATAAATATATTAAGAAACAGTGACCTTAACCTTGATTCAATCAACCTGGCCCTTTATGTAACACATTGTCAGATTATGGTAAGCGCATGTATACCCATGGTACCATCAAAGGGTCATGTGCTCATATACGCATATCATCCTGTGAAGTTTGAAGAACTCTTGAGATATTCAGCGGAAACTTATATCATTTTGACAGCCCATAAGACTTTGACCAGGGGGCCCAAATCAAAGCACTGAAGTGATGACAGCCTTGGGGCTGCAGGAAGGTTGTAGAAGTAGGGAAAATGTGAAAGGAAATAACAATTGAAGCTTATGTTTATGTATTTATTGTTAAGAAGTTTAAAGATCATATCAAAAATAGTAAATATTATGTATTACAATATTAGTATACACATTTAAGACATGAGAAACAAAGGAAAATTCTACAGCAGGTTTAGGAAGAATATTTTGAAGTTCCTGTCTTATTATATTGAGAAATATGTCAATGTTAAATCACATCCCATCATTCTCTAAACCATGTACGAGAAGAAAGTGTTTGAAAAATGCAAAACTCATCAAGACAATTATTATGACAAAGATTCAAAATGCAATATTCAGGGTGTTATCAAGATTTTCCTTCATTTGGCCATATTCGAACATGGACTAGATATGATCACTACAAACATTCTGACAAAGTTTCAAGATGCTGTAGCAAAAAATGCTTTTTAACCCGGCATGACCCATATTCGAACTTGGCCTAGATATCATAAAGATAAACGTTCTGACCACATTTTAAAAAATGTGGCTTCTACAGTGTAGACAAGATTTTCCTTCAATCTGGCCTAGTTACTTAGTTTTGAAAAGATATGACCAATATTCAAACTTGGCCTTCATATCATCAAGACAAACATTCTGATACAGTTTCAACATGCTCAAGTTAAAAATGGTAGCCTCCAGAATGTTAACAAGATTTCCCTTCAATTTGGCCTAGTGACCTAGATTCTGACCCAAATGATCCATATTCAAACTTGACTTAGATACCATTAAGACAAACATTCTAACGAGAATGCCGTTGATACCTCCAAAGTACTTGCGGGCACCTGCACAGCGCGATCAGGTTGCCAGGTTGGGTGAGTCGGGAACGGGCCCTATGGACCCCGCTAAATCCGCCACTGCATTTGACACGCTACATCTTTGTTTACCATTAATTTTTCCGTCCTTCATTGTATTTGTCTTTCTGTTCCACTTTGCGAATGTTAATAATGTTAATAAGCTTCCATATTTGCCCTCTCGGCGCATTAATTTCTAAAGCATCTGTTAAATTTATATTGGAGTACTCACGTCTTAAGTTTTGCACTGATGTTCCAACAACATTATAATGATATTTTTTATGGGAGATCTTAACCTTTTAAATGCACTCACCCTAAAATGCATTGTTGGGTGTTAACAGCAAATGGCAGGCTGCCAACTCCGAAAAAATGGTATTAGGCCAAAAACAGCAGAGGTCATTTCCTCACAGACTTTAACCCTCTTGTGAAGATTTTAAGACTCTTGGTCAAAGGGTTCTTGAGATATTGAGCAAAATACTGATTTGACCATTAACCCAGTGACCTAAACAATTCCAATGAAGTCATATCATCCTGACAAGTTTGAAGAAGCCAAGACAAAGGGTTTTAGCGGTATTGAGGAGAAGAATATTTTGACGTTTAAAGCCCATGTGAGTTTGATCTTAGAACAAGATTTAGAGATCCCCAAAACAATAGGGGTCATCTACACAATGAAACCACTCATCCAATAAAGTTTGAAGTTAAAGAGTTCTTGAGATGTTGAGCAAAAACAGATTTGACATATATGGCCCCAAGTGTGACCTTAACCTTTGACCCAGTGAATCCCAAAAACAATAAGGATCATCTCCTAAATTAGACCAATCATCCAATGAAGTTTGAAAACTATGGGTCAAAGGTTTCTGGAGATATTCAGTGGAAATGGATTATACCTTATTGACCCATGACCTTGACCTTTACTCCCAGTGACCCTCAAAACAATAGGGATCATCTTCTCAATTTCACTGTGTGTCAAAAGGTTTGTGAGATATTGAGCAGAATCTTTTTTACCTTTATGGCCCCTGTAACATTTACCTGTTTTTAAGGGATATTAAGATATTCAGTCGAAATGGATTTGCCCTTTATGGCCAACGATGACATAAATCCATTGATACACAACAAAGTTATATAGCAGACAGAAAACTTTTTATCTTAAGAAACAGTGACATTGACCTTGATCAAATCAACTTGGCTCTTCCACCAGAAACATTGTGAGGCCATGGTTGATACTTCTGCCAAATTATTTAAAATTCCAACAATGCACAGAATGTTATAAGAACAGACACAAATTGCAACCACTGTTTTTCCTATTTTAAAATACAGTGACCTTGACCTTGATCTAACCAATCTGGCTCTAGAATGCAACACATGGCCAGTCATAGATGACGAAGTTGTAGACTAGAAACAAATTAAAAACTTTACTATTCATAGAAACTTTGAAGTGGCCTTGACATTGATTCCATCAACCTGGTTCTTTCATGTGCCACATCATGCAGTCATGATTTACACTTGTGCCAAATTGTTAAGAATTTCAAATTATGTAAAAAGTATTTTGAGGTATATTCATCAAATGCCTTTTAAAAAGATTGTTACACAAGCATTTTTCATGATGAACACTTTTTCCTTTTGCACAATATTTTAGGTTTGTTGTTTGTGGGAAAGGGGTTGACCTAGTTAAATGGCAGACTGTTTCATTTTAAGCAACTTCTCTTTTTCCATTAATGATTTCAAAAGTCGTCAGCTGCAGAGGCACCAGAAATTGTCAGTATCAGGGTAAGGTTTAACCCTTTCCCTCATATGACAATTCTGCAGCAGACGACTTTGAACATATTTTGTCAAATAATGGAAAATCTCTATAATTGAATGGATAACCTTTGACTAAAAGTGGAAAACATTGTGACAAAAGGAGAAATTGTATGTTTTGTGCAATTTCTTCTTTTGTTACTATGTTTTCAAAAAGCCTTCTGCTTCAGAGGCGTCAGAAAGCGTCTATATGAGGGAAAGGGTTAATTCTGCGACCTTCTCCAGGGGGTTAAACAAAGCCTGCAGGGATCAAAATGCCATGTCAATAACAGTATTATACAGGGGAAGTTAATGAACAAAAACTAGCAATTCAATTCAATTATGGTAATAGTTAGACTGCAACAAATTTTGATAAAACACTATTAGAATCTCGCTACATGAAAACCACCCAAAGCCAGTGTAGAATAGCTAAATAACCAAGCAGAGTCTAATCTGGATCTGCATTGTGAGCTATTTGAGTCAAAGAACAATTCAGGAGCCTCTGATATTTAGATCACTAAGTATTGATGTGCACATCATTTGATTTCTAAGCTTGTCAGATCTATTGATTTTTTCTTAAATTTGGTCTAGTGACCTAGCTTTTGACCCAACATTACCCATCTCGTACTTAGCCTAGATATCATTGATTTAAATATTTAGAGAAAATTTCATTATTGTAGAGTCAAACTGTGACTTCTACAATATCCACATGTTTTCTTAATTTGTCCTCCTAACCTCTTTTTTCTATGTGATATGATTGACATTTGATATTTGTCGAGGTATCACCAAGACAAACATTCTGAATAAGTTTCCTGAAAATTGCATGTCAACTGTGGCCTCAAGAGTGCACACAGCTGATGACAGTCACAGGGTGATCAGCAAGAGCGAAACCTTGAGCACTTTGGCGTTCGCTCTCAGGGGAGCAAAAAATTTGAAAGCTTTTTTGAGTTTGCAATATCAAGCTGCCATACTTTTTCAGTCTTATGTTAATAGTTAACCCTTTCCCTCATACGACACTTCTGCAGCAGACGACTTTGAACATATTTTGTCAAAACATAGAAAATCTCCATAATTGAATGGATAACCAATGACTAAAAGAGGAAAACATTGTGACAAAAGGAGAAATTGCATGTTTTGTGCAATTTCTTCTTTTGTCACTATGTTTTCAAAAAGCTGTCTGCTGCAGATGCGTCAGAAAGCGTCTATATGAGGGAAAGGGTTAAACAATGTTTCAAATTGTTACAAGCTGGTTCCTCTTTAGTCTTTTCCAGTTTGTAAATCAGCAGCATATTGACGAGCCCATTTCCATTAGTCAGGGTATCTGCCTGGTTTGAAGATTATGACACTTTGTCATTGTGTAATCCTATAATTGAAGTGTGGCATATCGTCAAACATTAATTAATGTCCACAATATAACCATTTAATCAGCTACACATGATTAATTGAACATCTAAATAAGCCAATGAAGGAATAAATTTGACAGCCTAAGTCTGAAAATGGAGACGGAAATACTATAATCCAGATTCAAGTACAAAAAATAATTATGGTTAAAATTTCCTAACTATCAACTTGACAATGGCCATCTGTTAGCTTTTTTAACCCTTTCCCACATATATATGTATACATGTATACAACAAACCTGCAGCAGACAACTTTAAAAACATGTAAAAGAAAATCTCTATAAATGAAGGTATCTTTACTGAAACATGTTGAAAATATTGTCTCTATAAATGAAGGTATCATTAGTGAAACATGTTGAAAATATTGTGGCAAAAGAAGAAATTTGATAAATTTCTCCTTTTGTCACAATATTTTCAAAAGTCGTCTGCTGTAGAGGCATCAGAAAGCTTCTATTATGTTGGAAAGGGTTTGATAACTTCCAATTGCAGTCTTCTTGTTCCACATTTGTATAAGTAAAAGATGGTTCTAGATAAGAGTTATTTTTCTTGAGTCTTTGACCAGATTATAGAGGAATTGTATTTTAAGATTCGGGTTTCAATTTAACGAAAATCAAGCACTGTTTTGTGCTTTTGAAATTATAGCTAATTAATTAACAAAATTCTAGCAAACTTAACCTATTTCTAGAATAACCAGATATCATAACATATATATCTATAAATTCAACATTCTATTAAAAACTCATTTTAAGAGGCAAACCAAGGAACTGTTTGTTAATGTAAGTTGCAAAACATTTGGTTTTCAAGGTTCTATGTAATGGAAGGTATAATTATTGAATAGAGTTGTACAAGATATGGCAAAAGAGAAAATACTCATTATGAATAATTTCTCCATTTGCACCAATGCTTACAAAAGCTCAAAATACATCTGGATGTGGTAAAGGTTTAAAAGATGTTTATACCTTGTGATGGATTGGTAAAGGTTTAATAGATGTTTATACCTTGTGTTTGATTGGAAAAGGTTTAAAAGATGTTTTTACCTTATGTTTGATTGGTAAAGGTTTAAAAGATGTTTATACGTTGTGATTGATTGGTAAAGGTTTAATAGATGTTTATATCTTGTGTTTAATTGAAAAAGGTTTAAAATATGTTTATACCTTGTGTTTGATTGGAAAAGGTTTCAAAGATGTTTATATATTGTGTTTGATTGGTAAAGGTTTAAAAGATGTTTATAAATATGTTGTGTTTGATTGGAAAAGGTTTCAAAGATGTTTATATCTTGTGTTTTAGTTAGTAAAGGTTTAAAAGATGTTTATACGTTGTGTTTGATTGGAAAAGGTTTTAATAGATGTTTATACCTTGTGTTTGATTGGAAAAGGTTTAAAATATGTTTATACCTTGTGATTGATTGGTAAAGGTTTAAAAGATGTTTATACGTTGTGTTTGATTGGTAAAGGTTTAATAGATGTTTATACCTTGTGTTTGATTGGAAAAGGTTTAAAAGATGTTTATACCTTGTGTTTGACTGGTAAAGGTTTAAAAGATGTTTATACCTTGTGTTTGACTGGTAAAGTTTTAAAATATGTTTATACCTTGTGTTTGATTGGTAAATGTTTAAAATATGTTTATACCTTGTGTTTGACTGGTAAAGGTTTAAAATATGTTTATACCTTGTGTTTGACTGGTAAAGGTTAAAAATATGTTTATACCTTGTGTTTGATTGGTAAAGGTTTAAAATATGTTTATACCTGGTGATTGATTGGTAAAGGTTTAAAAGATGTTTATACCTTGTGTTTGATTGGTAAAGGTTTAAAAGATGTGTATACCTTATGTTTGACTGTAAAGGTTTAAAAGATGTTTATACCTTGTGTTTGACTGGTAAAGGATTAAAATATGTTTATACCTTGTGTTTGACTGGTAAAGGTTTAAAAGATGTTTATACCTTGTGTTTGACTGGTAAAGGTCCGGCCGTTGGTATTTCTGACAGAATCGAGAACACAGGATGGTGTAGACTGTACTGTAAGAATGACTTGTTGCTTCTCTCCATGGGCTTGTCTGTAGATTAGAAACAGGGACAATCACATAAAACAGTGTTAGAAGAAACAATTGTGTCGGCTACCAATACCAAAGACAAAATATGTCTATAAGTGGGAAAGCCTTAAAGACTTAGGAAATGTAACATCTTGCCAATTGATAGTTTAATTTATATAAAAAATTATGTATTTTGAGCAATTTCTCCTTTTGCTCGTATTCTTTTTTACAAAATGATATGATGCAAACTGGCATCTTAAGTTCTCTGTATGAGGTAACATATTAATCAGAAAACAGTCAAACTAAGTGTGGATTTATCAAGTAGTGGATAAGGAGGTGTCATAATGCTGGGCAAACATCACATCTCACAAGGCTCCTAATAAGGAATGTATTCCATATTCTTAAATGTTTATATGACCTCCGAACCCAATGATGTTGATACCAAAAATAACCTCTCACAAATGATTCTTTTGAGTACCCAGTACATAGGGTTTTTATTGAGGATTAAGAGAGATTATTGGGATAGAAGGTATTTAACTAGACTATATCAAGGTCCCTCCTATCTGCCACCGTATGTGAGTGTGTTTGAACAAGAACAGTATCCATGATAAAGTTTCATCACTCTGTTCTTCACATTCAATAGGTTTGGCCCATCTATGTCAATATTTCTCTTCGCTCTTTCACAAATTAATTTCATTTAATCTCATGGTAGCAACATTCTACTGGCTTTTTTTCCCCTTCCTGTTATGACATACATGGTAACATAATGATATATTCAGCGTCTAGTCATTTAGGGTCTAAATGCATCTGTGTAGGAGTGATCTCACCAGGATTCACTGTAAGCCTATAGTAGCCAAACCTAAATGTATGCATCTTCTAACAAAAGACACTTGATCTGTAACTCTACCAGATTATACACCAATATAAATATAACCCTTTCCCTCATACGACAATTATGCAGCAGACAACTTTGAACGTATTTTGTCAAAACATAGAAAATCTTCATAATTGAATGGATAACCTATGACAAAAAGTGGAAAACATTGTGGCAAAAGGAGAAATTGCACGTTTTGTGCAATTTCTTCTTTTGTCACTATGTTTTCAAAAAGCTGTCTGCTACAGAGGCGTCAGAAAACGTCTATATATGAGGGAAAGGATTAAGCAAATCTGCAGCAAAATACTAGTGAAACATTTCTATGAATCAAAGTGGAATTATTGAACAAAGTTGAAAACATTGTGGCAAAAGGAGAAATTGCTCATAATAACTTCTTATGTTATACTGAGAATGCTTGTGTATTTTCTTTTCTTTTGACACAAATGTTTCCTTTTATTAATTGTCAATACTTTATATTGTTCTTGTATATACTGTCAAATGTATATATAGTGTAAATATTTGATGCAGAGGCCCAGAGGGAAGATTCGTTTGCCCAACTATGTTACCTCTTTAAATAAAGTCTTTAATATTATTATTATTAAAAAAAAAATTGGAAGAAGATGACTCATGAAATATCCTATCAGGAAACAATTAACCCTTTCCCACATACAACAAGACGACCTTGAAAGTATCTAAGCAAACACACAGAAATGCTCTCTAATAATTGTAGGTTTATTTACGGAAAAGAGTTGAAAACATTGTGGCAAAGGAGAAAATTGCTCATTTTGAGCAATTTCTTCTTTTGTTACAATGTTTTCAAAAGTCGTCTGCTGCAGAGGCATCAGAAAGCGTCTATATGTGGGAAAGGGTTAAGATTGACAACTGAGAACTGCTTACTTTTTCTATAAAATGAACTTTTACATTTGCTGATTTTATGTTTGAAATCTAGAAAGCAACACAAGAATTATGAAAATTCTAATTATTATGATTCCATCTCTTCCTTTAGTCATATTTTCAATTACCATTTGAAGTTGGGTCAATTGAAAAGCAATTTAACCAGACTATTGCAATTGAAACAATTTTAACGGATGTTTACCGTACAGTCACCAAGAAAAAGTATGCACACTACAAAATAGTTCACCAATTCTTATTGAATACTCGAAATAAGCAAATGTCATGTATGAATAACTTCGTAATTTTGCAGTAACTGTTTAAATCATACCTCTAGAAACACACACTTGGTTCTTTATTGTGCATTACATTATACAAGGGAAACAACTCCTGTTTTACTAAAGTAAACTTACAAGGGATAGTTAACATAAATACCAGTTGTTGATCTACTATTGAGGAAGAGTTTCATGTACTGTTACATTTATGCAGGCCTTCAAACACATAGAAATTTGTGCTTTACACCCTAAACAAATTCAATATATACATTTCTATAAATTAAAGACAGTTTCTTTTTTATTTTGTATGCAGTAAATGAAACAGAATTAACAGAATATTGACCCTTATCATTTTGTGAAACCCTCACACACTCCTATCCATGTTTTCTTTGTACTTTCAATAATCTTTGAATTGATTTAATCTTTGGCATTTTCATGTGAACCCGACATTCAGTACTCCTGAGTACTTTGATTTTTTTATAGGGTTCACAACATTTCTGCAAAATTATTTGAAAATCGGCCAAATAGTTTGGGAAGAGAAGATTTTAATGTTTTCACTAAAGCCAATATAAGGCCTTAGACAGCCCCGCCCCCCTCTGGTAGCCATATTTTAAGACCAATCAACATAGCTTGGTGAAATCTGATAGAGGAACATTTCTACATTTTTTTTTTAATATCAGCCAGATACTTTCGTCCAAAAAGATTTTTTAAGTTTTCACTATAGCCATATTTATAACTTCAATGGCAAAACAGCCCTGCCCCCTGGCGGCAAATTGTTTTCGACCGATCAACATTGCTTGAAGGAATCTGATCGAAGATTATCCTAGGAATATTTCTACAAAATTATTTGAAAATTGGCCCGACACTTTTGGAGGAGAAGATTTTATAAGTTTTCACTATAGCCATTATAAGGCAAAAATAGCCCCACCCCATGGCGGCCATTTTTTTCGACCAATCAACATGGCTTGAAAGAATCTGATAGAGGGTCATCCAAGGAACATTTCTACAAAATTCTTTGAAAATCGGCCAACCAGTTTAGGAGAAGAAGAATTTTAAAGGTTTTTTCGTATGGTTGCCATGGAAACCAGAAGTCTGCATGCATGGATTACACCAATTTGAAGGAATTCTGGTGAGGTCATTGAGAGACTGCTTTCTGTGAAGTTTCATCCCAATTGACTCACTGGTTACTGAGGGGAAGATGTTGATGGACGCCGGACGACGCACGCCAGATGCCGCCGGACAAAAGGCGATTACAATAACTCACCTTGAGCACTTCGTGCTCAGATGAGCTAAAAAAGACAATGATGCAGCAATTTTAATGACATCATTTCATAACTATGTTATCTTGGTAGTTGACAGATAAACTGTGGATACATTGACGTCATGATGATTTATTTAGTTGTATGTAAAAAGGGACCCTCAGATTTATGTTAACCCCGTCCCATTCATTTTGATGCATCAGTAGCTGACGACTTTTGTAAACATTGTGGCAAAAGAAAAAATTGCTCATCTTTTACCACAACATTTTAAATTCTATTCAATAATTAAACTTTCACTTATAGAGAATTTCGAAAAAGTTTCTTAGATGTTTTTAAAGTTGTCTGCTTCAGATTTGTTGTATGTGGGACAGGGTTAGTAGTGCTATTAACTAATGATTGTTGGAATGTGAATCTGTTACATAACCAATTATAAATGATGTGTTTGTATTTCATTTACATCTAGACCCACCATTATAAATTGTAATCACTGATATCTTTAACTGAAATGGACTGTCACAGTTGTAAGTATGTAATTGAAGTTAGTAAATTAAAATTGGAAGTAAAAATAGCAGAATTTGTTGAATTGGAGATAGGGTGTCAAAGTTTCAATTCTGCTTGCTGATAAAGTGGCTTTGGGAAAGGCTTATTTTCTTGTACTGATTAGTCATAATAGGATCATGAACTGTGCTGTTGCTATGAAATAACTGATCAACACCTCAAAATGGCATAAAACTCTGTTAAATAAAATCTACAAAATGCCAGATAGATAGTTTTAATGTGTCAAGGACAAAATATAATTTATATCAGGTTAGGTGTTAACCCTTTCTAACAAGCAGGCGTATTTTGACGCATCTGCAGACGCTGGCTTTTGAAAAACATTGTGGTAGAAAATAATAAGCTTATAATTAGCAATTTCTTCATTTACCACAATGTTTTCCCCTCTTTCTGTAATAATTATTCTTTTCTTTTTTAAGTGACTTTCCATGTTATTACCTTTCTTTTCTTTTTTAAGTGACTTTCCATGTTATTACCTAACTGTTGTCATCTGCAGATTTGTTGCATGTGGGAAAGGGTTCAATGAAAGCAGCTGGTCACAACAGTTGCAATTGATTTGCACTCATAGTTATTTCAGAGAGTTTATCTTGTGACAGTGATTCTATGTCAGTGTCACCTTGCTTTCATTGATTGATAGCTGACTTCACTTATCATATTGACCTAACACACTGACAGGCTCTACTAGGTAAAATACACAAGAGGACCATGGTGATCCTACAAAGCTCACCTAGCTGACTTGAAAGAATTCAAAGAGTTTTCAAAGTTCTTACACTATTGTGGTGGCCATATCTTTTAAGGGTGTGGAAGAATTGGATTATATTTGGTAGAGCGATCCCCCAAAGAGCATTTGTACCAAATTATTTTCAAATCGTGCCAGTACATTTCATAAAAGCAAAACCTGCCCCAAACCCCTGAACCGCCATGTTTCTTAACAGATTGGAATAATTTGGACCATCTTGGTAGAGGGTCGCTTAAGGAACATAATTTATTCTTTTGGACAGAGAATTTTTTTAGAATACATACATTGTACAAGGATTACAAGTCCGGCCCCCTAAATGTCATGTTTTCCAACAGATAGAAATAATTTCAACAATCTTGGTAGAGAACAAGGAACATTTTGGGCCAGTTCTTTAGGACAAGAAGATTTTTAGAAGTTTTTACATTTTGTCCTCTTACTGATGCTGCAGCAACCATTTCTAAATAGAATTTTAATCCATTCATTGAATGATTTTGAAAGATGACTATCTAAGGAACATTCAAGTGAAATTATTTGAAATTAGTCCATTGGTTTAAGAGAAGAAGTTGTTAACAGGAAAATGGGCAGACAGATGTCAAATACACGGACACAAGACTGTGAGTGAGTGATCACATTAGGTTATCATACACTTTGAACTCAGGAGAGCAAAAATTACTCAATATTGACTTTTTACAACATATTCTCAACGGATACAACATATTGCACAGTTTGAACACAATTCAAACAAGGGCACCGCAAAGCGGATGCATCCCCTCGGCTTTCCATTTTCACATTGAGTTCTCTTGTGATCTAAATATTTAAGTCCAATTTTTGACTCGATCTTTGACCTATGACTTTGAATCAATAGGCTTCAAAATATTGTCACAAACTAACTGTATGCCAAGTTTGGATAAGATCTGTCAAGGAATGGTCAGTGTAGAGTGGTGACAAGGTTGCCACAGCTGAGATATATTGTAAGTTCAATCAAGTTCAATTTTGGGCATGACCTTTGACCTATGACCTTGAAAACCAATAGGCTTCAAGACTCTTTTGATCTAAATATTTAAGTCCAATTTTTGGCTTCGATCTTTGACCTATGACCTTGAATCAATAGGCTTCAAAATATTGTCACAAACTAACTGTATGCCAAGTTTGGATAAGATCTGTCAAGGAATGGTCAGTGTAGAGTGGTGACAAGGTTGCCACAGCTGAGATATATTGTAAGTTCAATCAAGTTCAATTTTGGGCATGACCTTTGACCTATGACCTTGAAAACCAATAGGCTTCAAGACATATCATAAACTAACTGTATAATAAGTTTTATTAAGATCGGTCAATGAATGGTCAGTGTAGAGTTGTGACAAGGCTGCCACAGCTGAAAATATTGTAAGTCCAATTTTGAGTTTGACCTTTGACCTATGACCTTGAAAATCAATAGGCTTCAAGATATTATCATAAAGTAACTGTATACCAAGTTTGGTTAAAATCTGTCAAGTAATGGTCAGTGTAGAGTGGTGACAAGGTTGCCACAGCTGAAAATAGTGTAAGTGCAATTTTGGGCTTGACCTTTGACCTATGACCTTGAAAATCAATAGGCTTCAAATATTATCATAAACTAACTGTATAATAAGTTTTATAAAGATCGGTCAAGGAATGGTCAGTGTAGAGTGGTGACAAGGCTGTCACAGCTGAAAATATTGTAAGTCCAATTTTGAGCTTGACCTTTGACCTATGACCTTGAAAATCAATAGGCTTCAAGATATTATCATAAAGTAACTTTATACCAAGTTTTGTTAAAATCCGTCAAGTTATGGTTAGTGTAGAGTGGTGACAAGGTTGCCACAGCTGAAAATATTGCAAGTCCAATTTTGGGCTTGACCTTTGCCAGGTCCTCGTGATCGTGGCTCTTCGCCCCATCGAGGGTGTAAGGCCCTTCGTGACCTATGACTTTGAAAATCAATAGGCTTCAAGATATTATTATAAAGTAACTTTATACCAAGTTTTGTTAAAATCCGTCAAGTAATGGTCAGTGTAGAGTGGTGACAAGGTTGCCACAGCTGAAAATATTGCAAGTCCAATTTTGGGCTTGACCTTTGACCTATGACCTTGAAAATCAATAGGCTTCAAGATGTTACCATATACTTACTTTATACTAAGTTTGGTTAAGATCTGTCAAGAAATGGTTAGTGTAGAGTGATGACAAGGTTTGTTACGGAAGGACACACATACATACATACATACATACATACATACATACATACATACATACGGACGGTCCCGTTACTATATCCCTTTCTCTCTTACTTCGTACCCGAGGGGATAATAACTAACACAAGAGATGGTAGGAACACATGTGTCACATGTCAATAACCAGTGACTATAACCAAGTTAACCCTTTCCCACTTAAGACAGATCTGCATGCAGAAGACATCTTTAAAAACATATTGGCAGAAATATGGATTACCTCTATGCATCAAAGTAGAATTCTCAAACAAAACTGAAAACATTGTTTCAAAAGAAGAAATTGAGCAATAAGCATTAGAATGGGACTACAAGTTTGGAAGATCTGGGATCGAGAGACAAAAAGGATATGATTGGCAGATGAACTTAAAACTCACAATTACAATTTTCTCCATTCTAATAATGTCAGACATTCGATTGAGCGCAATGAGCAATCATTTCTGCTGTTGCCGCAATGTTACAAAAAGCATCAGAATGGGACTATATGTTTGGAAATGTTAAGTCAAAAGATCCGGGATCAAGAGACAAAAAGGATGATTGGCAGATGAACTTAAAACTCACAATTACAATCTACTCCATTCTAATAATGTCAGACATTCGATTTTCCATGGGAGAAAGCATTTTAAACAAGCTGGATCACAAAGTAGATAATATCACAAAAGATAAGTTTCCATCTCTATAGATGTCTGAATCATGTTTGTAAAGGGGATAACTAGGTTTATAATGAAGCATTGTGTCTGAGAACGTCTGCAGTGTTAACCCTTTCCCTCATATGTGGAAGACAGTGGTACAGAGGTAAATCGTCGGCCTCTTGTACCAAAGGTCCCGGGTACGAATCCCGTGATGAGCGGGTTCTGCCTTTGGGATTTTTCCACACAAACAGCGCGAGTACTGGGTAAGTTTCCAGGAAGCAGACATCGAGCGTGATTAATATAAGCTTAAAGCTTGTTTCGCAATCGATGTAAAATAAATAAGTTTAAACATTAAACATATAGACGCTTTCTGATGCCCCTGCAGCAGACAGCTTTTTGAAAACATGGAGAAAAAAGAAGAAATTGCTCAAGACGAGCAATTTCTCTTTTTGTCACCATGTTTTCAACTCCATCTGTTTCATATTAAAGTTTCTGTTTCATATTAACCCTTCCCCACATTATGTCTTTTTCTGACGCCTCTACAGCAGACGTCTTTTGAAAACATTGTTTCAAAAGGAAAAATCAAGCAATTTCTCCTTTTGCCCCAATGTTCTCAACTTTTTTCAAATATCATACATTCAATAAAAGAGATTTTTCGCCTGCTGCAGATTTGCTGTATGTGGGGAAGGTTTAAAAGAGTAGCAAACAATATAGACCCAGATTACCGAAAACCTGCAAAGAAGTTCAGGCTACTCTTGGTCTACTGTGAATATACAAAACAGAGTTGTAACCCCTTTCCTGTATTAAACAAATCAACAGCAGAGGCTTTGAACATAATTGTATTGGCAAGACATTATGCCCCCCCTGAGCGCCATGTTGTCAGGAATATTTGGACACAATTTGACCCAATGCCCTCAAAATCAATAGAGGTCATCTACTGGTCAACCTCAGCCTCCATGTCAAGTTTTAGGGCCATGGGTGTAGGCAATGTGGAGTTTTCACTCTAACAAGCTTTTCACGTTCACCTTGACCTTTGACCCGATAACCTCAAAATCAAAAGGACTCATCTACTGGTCAGGCTCAACCTCCAAGTCAAGTTTGAGGACCATAGGTCCAGGCATTGTTAAGTTGACCTTTACTTTTGACCTGATGACCTCAAAATCAATAGGGTTCATCTACTAGTCAACCCCAACCTCAATGTCAAGTTTTAGGACCATAGGACAAGGCATTGTTGAGTTATCACTCGGACAAGCTTTTCACATTGACCTTTGAGCAAATGACCTCAAAATCAATAGGGGTCATCTACTGCTCAGGCCCAGCGTCCATGTTGAGTTTGAGGACCATGGGTGCAGGCAATGTCGAGTTATCACTTGGACAAGCTCTGGTATACAGACGAACCGTCACCGACGGACTGACATTTTCAAAGCAATATACCCCTCTTCTCAAAGGGAGCATAAAAATCTCCTTAAATGAAAGTTAAGACTCGATAAAAATCTCCTTAAATGAAAGTTAAAATATTAAAGAGAGTTGAAAACATTGTAGCAAAAGTTGTCTGCTACAGAGGCATCAAAATATGTCTTCGTGTAGGAAAGGGTTAAAACAGTAGCAAACAATGTCGACCCAGATTACTTGTACTGCACTGATGTTAAAGCTGATCTTTGTCAAGTTTGTATTAAAAGCAGGTTAAATTTGTGTATAACATAGTTGGCAAATATTTTGTAGCCTTTTTCATCAAACAACAACAATGTCTAATCTAGGAGGGGGATCGAACGTGCTAATTATTTCACTGTTTTGAATATTCCCCCCTACATTTGTATGTAAGGGGGTCATTTTTTACATAGACAATGAAGGAAAAATGCCTCAATTTGTCCATAAAATCTATTCCCCGATAAAATTCCCCCGTTGATTTTGAATACAAGATTGTACACTGACAACAAATCTGTAACAGGTTACTTTGAAAACATCCATACAAATGAAAGTATAATTATTGAATAGAATGAAAACATTGTGGCAAAAGGAGAATTTGCTCATCAAAAGATTTTCAAAGATCAAAATAATGATTAATGATGTATTATCATTAAATAGATCTATAATTAGTTTGTGCATCCAAGAAGCTGACAAATAAAATCTATCATTTACACCATATGCCCGGCTGTAGCTTTTCCGGGGACTCATAACAGAAAATACAAAAATACACGGAAAATACACGGAAACCATGGAAAAACCATGGAAAAAACCAAGGAATTTAATGTTAAAATGCGGAAATGCTGGAAATGTGTCCGAATACTCCGGGGTCCCGGAACCATTCCAGCATGTCCATGGAACCGTTCCGGGGTGTCCATGAAACTTTTCCGGGTTGTCCATGGAATTTCCGGGTTTTCCACATAAATGTCCTGGAATTTCCATGGAAAGTGTCAGATTATCCCTGGAAAGTTGTCCGAATACTCCGGGGATTTTCCATGGAATTTAGTAAGTCTCCCCGGAAAAGCTACAGCCGGGAAATTATATCTGTTTGAAATATGACATTATCTAAGAACAATTTAAGTTAACCCTTTCCCACATACAACTTTGAAAACATTAAGTAAAAAATAGGGGTAATCTCTATAAATGAAAGAACAATTATTTAACCCTTTCCCTCATACGATAATTCTGCAGCAGACGACTTTGAACATATTTTGTCAAAAAATAGAAAATCTCTATAATTGAATGGATAACCTATGACTAAAAGTAGAATCAAAGCGCTGAAGGCACTGCATTTGTTTGGGTACATAAAACTGTTCAACGGCCAGGGAAGAAGACAGTGCAATTTAAGAATACAACATTACAAATTTCTACGTAGTTACAAGGGAATCTATGTTTTTGCACTTCCTGTAATGATTTAAAGGTCCCCTTTGAATAAGGAAGTGTATTTATTTAGTCTAAATTTCTGTTGTTTTTAGAACTGTAGGGGTGATTACTGGGTATCCCCTATTGATTGAGATATATTTTCTTTCCGCCTATATTTGATTTAGTTGACTTGTAGAATGCGTAAAACTGTAAAAGAATATCTCAGCGTGGTCGAAAGTCCCAGTCGTTAATTAATTAAGCAATGATTAAATATTTAAGGATGCGATCTTAGGCACCCCAAACAAATAACATTGGCGAAAAGGGAGCAACATTTATAAATTGCACTGTATTCAACCAGTTAAAAATGCACAAAAAGAAGATAACTACTATTTATATTTTGTCTGTCATCTGACAGTCAAGCAGGTAAGTCTCCAGGGCAAGAAATGTGGATGCTTGTAAAGCCTTCGACGGAAACAAACCTTTTTCATACCAGAGAACTCCCAGGAACGCTACAGAATCTGTGTACTTTTTTTATTTATAAAATCTTTATAGAACCTTACACGGGTTTTGATTAAAAATTTATTAAAATTTAAATACGGCATGGAACTTATCTTTGTATTGCATTTTAATACATTTATAACATTAAGTGTTTATTTTTTGTATCGCATGATCTATAATAACTTAAATACAGAAAACCTATGTTATTTATTTCAATAAAGGGAGGTAATTCTACAAAAACATAAGAAATCACTATTTCGAGCGACTTACTCCGTCAAGTTTTCGCAGTTTACATTTTACTTCCGATTACTTCCCTTTATACATGAAACTGAAGAGAAAGCTTTAAGACTTTCAATAGACATATATTTGAGATACGTTTTCAAAATATTTCTTATTTTTGTTTATTTCACTTGTTTATGTGTCCGAAGATTTGCTCTATATTCTATAGCGTCAGCATTTTCCCACTATATTGCATTTGTCCGCATTTTCCCTCTATAATATATGTGTCCGCAGATCGCGTCCGCACTTTAGACCCTCCCCCCATACCGTTGTATTTATAAATAGAATTCGACGATCACGATTTCTCTGCAAATGTGTTACTCTCATTTTAAATGCATTTTATGACGCACATATTTGTTTTTTTAATTCTTTATACTATATTTATATGGCCGACAAGGCACAAAGAAAATATTTTCAATTCTGTTTTTATCTACATTTTCAATGCGTGATTGAAAATTCAAATACCGTATCTGGAGCTTAAATCGGAAATAGTTTTCCCTGTAGCAGTTCACTCATTGAGATTTATAAATCTCTCCGCGTTCTTGTTTTAAAATACAATGTTTCATTTTATTTCCAAATTCTCTTTGAATATAAGAACCACATAAGAAAACAAAGACGATATAAATATATCATTATTTCAAAAATCGTGATACATTTGAAAAGTAAGAGCAAGTATTGAGTACTACTTTCACGCGTATGAAATTCATGGAATTTTCGATAAGACGTATGGCTTCAGAATTGCAGCAACTAAATTTGTTTGTTCCAAACAAATAAAAACATAGTGGCAAAAGGAGAAATTGCTCGTTTTGAGCAATTTCTTCTTTTGTCACTATATTTTCAAAACGCCATCTGCTGCAGAGGCCTCAGAAAGCGTCTACATGAGGGAAAGGGTTAATAAAGGTGAAAACATTGTGGCTAAAGGTGAAATTGCTCATTATGAGCAAATTTTCTCCTTTTGCATCAATGTTTTCAAAAGTCGTCAGCTGCAGAGTCAGAGAGCGTCTATATATGGGAATGGGTTAATATCAACTTGGCAGTATGCAAAATATAAATTAGCCTACACTGTTTTCTTCTCTTTACTGAATGGTATTAACCCTTTCCCTCATACGACAATTCTGCAGCAGACGACTTTGAACATACTTTGTCAAAACATAGAAAATCTCCATAATTGAATGGATAACCTAGGACAAAAAGTGGAAAACATTGTGGCAAAAGGAGAAATTGCACGTTTTGTTTCTTCTTTTGTCACTATGTTTTCAAAAAGCTGTATGCTGCAGAGGCGTTAGAAAGCGTCTATATGAGGGAAAGGGTTAAGTAAATTGGAGGGCCAATGCCAATAAATTTGGACTAATTATCATTTTGAACATTCAACACACAGCGTCATCCACAATCTCCCAAAGGTTTGTTACTCTTATTCCAAAGTTTTGTCAATATTTACATTAAAATATTAAAAATGTTTGGCATGTCATCCCCTACATTGTCTTCTGATAACATTTGATAACACAGTGATTAACTCTTACTATTAACCCTTTCCCTCATACAACAAATCTGCAATGTTGAAAACATCTAGCTAGGCATAACTCGTAAATCTCCATAAATGACGGTATATTTGATAAAACGTGGGACAGATTTTCTGCTTTGGATGCATCCATCTGCTCTCTGATACTGTTGCAGACATTGTTAGGAAGCATTATCTGAAAAGGAGGAATTGCCTTCAAATTTTGTTTTCTGTATCAAAATTTTGATTTTGAACAATATTTTAAATCTTCAAGAAAGTGGTATAACCTCAAAACCATCTTTTCAATGTGCTTTGACCTCTTCTCAGGTGTATCAGTTACAGTGACCTTGACCTGAGAGACCCAACTAGAATCTAAAGCTTAAGTTTTCTTCTTCATCTATTGAGCCCATACATTGTGAATTCATCTTAGCCAGACCTGAATTATTAAGTAGAATCAAAAGATTGGCACCTGCATGAACAACATCAACATCCGAATTTTAATTACCTTGATTCAATTTTTTAAAACCCTTGCCCACATGCAAAAAATCTGCAGCAGATGACTGTAAAAATATTGTGGCAAAAATATGGAAACTCTATATATTGAGTAAAGTTGAAAACATTGTGGCAAAAGAAGAAATTGCTCATCATATTCTATTCATATATTAAACAGTATTTTCAAAAGTTGTCTCCTGCAAAGGCATCAGAAAGCGCCTGTATGAGGGAAAGGGTGAACAAATAAACTATTTTATATTGTCAGTAAAACTTTCAAGAGTTTATAAAGTTCATTTAACCCTTTTCCTCATATGACAATACAATGTTTTCAAAAAGTCCTCTGCTGCAGAGGCGTCAGAAAGTTTCTATGAGGGAAATGGTTAACCCCTTTTCCTACAGATGGACACATTTTGACATATATATTCTGCAGACGACGTTTAAAAACACTGTGGCAAAATTAGATATTGCTCATGATGAGCCATTTCCACTTTTGCCACATGGCCCAGTGTTTTTAACTTGATTCAATAATTATATTTTTTCCAAGATGTTTTCAAAGTTATCTGCTTCAGATTTGTTGTATATGGGAAAGAGTTTATTCACATAATTAGAACTTTATTATATTTACATAGAGATTTCAAGGGGTGAAATTGTACCATGTAAATGAAAGTTTATACACTTTCCTTCTTTCATTATGCTTTATTGAGGAGTTCATTCAAACCTAGGTACGTCATATCTAGAGATATCAGGACATTTCCTGTATATAACATTACTTCATACAGTGTTAAAGATCTTTTTAAATTGCATAAACCTCAACCAATAAACAATTAACTCTTTCCCACATACAGTTGCTTTCTGATGCCTCTGCAGTAGACAACTTTTAAAATCATTTTGTCAAAAGGATAAATTGCTCATAAATAAAAATGTCTATTATTGCCATAAATAATTTAACCCAATTAAAAAATTATACATTCATATGCGAGATCTTTCCTACTTGTGCATAGATGTGTTCAAAGTCATCTTTTAGTCAGATTTATTTTATGTGGGAAAAAGTTAAAAAAATGATTAATAATTAATGATCCAAAACCATTAAATATGCATTTTTTAATAAGTAAATTTCTGCACCAAACAGTCCCAAGTTCAATGAAGCCCTACTCACTGTGAGCATTACGGAATGCCCTGGTGATGATGATGCTCATTTTCTAGCTTGCTACTGATAAGTCATACATTTAGGAGTAGCTTGGCATTATAATCAATGTGTAGGCCGTCTCGTGAGAAAATCAACATTGTGGACTCTGCGTAAAGTATCGACCCGGATCAGCCTAAGCATGCCACACAGGCGTACCCGGATATACACTTTTCGCCTCCTGTGGATTTTTTGTTTCAGGAATCACTACTCTATCTATCCCCCCCTTAGACGGAATGTGTCGGCCGGATCAGTCTGTGCAGACAGCGCAGGCTGATCTGGTTGATACATTACGCAGATGTGTATCGCCGAAGCTGCATTTTAGGGCATTTTTAGAAAAAATGTGTAGGCACATGCCTACAGTGCCTAAAGGTAGCTACGCCACTGTTTTGTCACATTGTTATAAATAAAATTTGATGACAACTGCATCAAAACCAGAATTTATCAATAAGATAATAAATAAGGGAAAGTGATTTGTAATTATTGTATGTCAACTGATCAGTACAAACAAGAACATAGTAAAACAATAATCCAAAAAACAATGACTATAGTATCAAGATTGGCATATTGCCATGTTATTTAAACCGGTAAGAGAATTGTAAGCATTTTGTCATCAGTCAATATTTACATTGATAATAACTTTGATACTACATTACACCCTTTACTATCATTTCATATATAAAGCTGCAATATATATTTGTCTGACTGGGTTTTTTTTAATGTTGCTTTCCACAGTATTTCAGTTATATCACTGCATTTCCTGGGTAATTTACCAGTACTATCTTAACCCTTTCCCACATATAGATGCTTTCTGATGCCCATGCAGCAAACGACTTTTGACAACATTGTGGCAAAAGGAGAAATTGCTCATGATGAGCAATTTCTCCTTATTGCCACAGTGTTTTCAACTCTATTCAATAATTAAACTATCAGTTACAGAAATATTTCCAATTTGTTTCCAGATTATTTCAAAGTCTTCTGCTGTAGACTTGTTGTATGTGGGAAAGGGTTAATTATCTATCCAGACACCGACACATCAATCATAATTCTATCCCCACAACACCGAGTGCCATGGAGGCAATCCATTACTACCATTCTTAAAGTTACTGGTATGACCCGATACATCAGTCATAATTCTATGCCCACAAAACTGAGTGCCATGAAGAAAATTCATTACTACCATTCTTAAAGTTACTGGTATGATCAGATACATCAGTAATAATTCTATTCTCACAACACTGAGTGCCATGGAGGCAATCCATTACTACCATTCTTAAAGTTACTGGTATGACCTGATACATCAGTAATAATTCTATCCCCACAACACTGAGTGCCATGGAGGGAATTCATTACTACTACCATTCTTAAAGTTACTGGTATGTCCTGATACATCAGTCATAATTCTATCTCCACAACACTGAGTGCCATGGAGGGAATCCATTAATACCATTCTTAAAGTTACTGGAATGTCCTGATACATCAGTAATAATTCTATCCCCACAACACTGAGTGCCATGGAGGGAATCCATTAATACCATTTTTAAAGTCACTGGTATGTCCTGATACATCAGTCATAATTCTATCTCCACAACACTGAGTGCCATGGAGGGAATCCATTACTACCATTCTTAAAGTTACTGGTATGTCCTGATACATCAGTCATAATTCTATCGCCACAACACTGAGTGCCATGGAGGGAATCCATTAATACCATTCTTAAAGTTACTGGTATGTCCTGATACATCAGTCATAATTCTATCTCCACAACACTGAGTGCCATGGTGGGAATCCATTACTACCATTTTTAAAGTCACCGGTATGTCCTGATACATCAGTCATAATTCTATTCCCACAACACTGAGTGCCATGGAGGGAATCCATTACTACCATTCTTAAAGTTACTGGTATGTCCTGATACATCAGTCATTATTCTATCCCCACAATACCGAGTGCCATTGAGGGAAAGCATTACTACCATTCTTAAAGTTACTGGTATGACCTGATACATCAGTCATTATTCCATCCCCACAACACTGAGTGCCATGGAGGGAAAGGATCACTACCATTCTTAAAGTCACTGGTATGACCCGACTGGGGATCAAACCATTATCTCCCGCTCTAAGGGCAGACACTTTTGTTTCAAATATTTCAATTTGATTGTTTTTTTCATTTGAGCCATTTTCAACAGTTTTTCAATTATATCACTGTTTTCCTGGTTAAGTTACCAGTTATACTGACAACATTGGGACAAGACAGTCGTAATGCCAACCCTTCAATCCTGAACACCAAGGAGGGAAAGCCATTACGTCCATTTTTAAAATCTTTTTGATGACCCATTACCAGGGTGAATGCTCTACCTGTACACCACCGAGCCAGTAGATATATTTGACTTGCAAACTCAGTGTGGATGGAATCAAAAGGAACATATGAGTAAGACCATATTGTATTAGTTACAACAACACAGGGTACAAGTAACCCTTTCCCACCTGCAGACGCATTTTAACGCAAAAACAGCAGACGACTTTTGAAAACATTGTGGCCAAAGGTGCATGATGAGCAATTTCTCGTTCGGCCACAATGTTTTCAACTTTATTTAACAATTAGCTATCTTTTATGGTGATTTTTCAGGTTTTTGTCTCTATGTTCTCAAAGTTGTCTGCTGCAGATTTGTTGCATGTGGAAAAAGGTTAAGTAACCCATATTGCAAAGACCAGTTTAACCCTCCTTCTTTTGACCTCTCGACTGCCTCACACAAACCAAAGGTAGTACCACAGTGCTTTACTACCAAAATCTCTTAATATATGGCACTTTAGCAAAACCAACCTTATCATTATTAATACTATGTTAAAATAAAGATCTGGCAGCACATTCATGCAATCTGATCCAAACTAACACTGTTTGTCATAAATTTCTTGAAAACTTCTGTGACTAATTGGCAATCAGTGCTGAGCAGATTAATCTGAATCTACACTGGTTGCAAATGCCAAATGGTTGGTTTTCCTGGATGACAGCTCATACATTTCTTGTGGTGCCAAAGTCAGTTTTCATCACAAGTTATAAACAAATTCAACCACAGACAGGCCAATTCTGATTCCTTTACAGCAATTGTTGAACTAATTACAGGAAAAGGTAATCCCCTTTTCCCACAATGTTTTTTAAATAAGGCTTCCAATATTGGCAAAGCAGAGAAATATCACATTAAGTAACAGGAAAATATTTGAAACTCTGGTAAGGATACACCAGAAAATGGATCCCATGAAACAATCCCCGCCCTTCAGGAACTTTAACCTGTAAAGATTGTGAGTGACCTAAGTCTCTGATCAGTCAGATCAAAATCTACTCTTTTTGCATTCTAGTTCACTACACAGCATCGTGGACATCCCTGAAAACTGGTTTAGTCAAATACAGACATTTCAAGTGTTCAATATGAGCATAACTACCATTTTTTTTAACCCCTTCCCAGTTTTGAAACAATGTGGCAAAACTGATTTTAGTAAGCAATAGCTCCTTTCGCAACAATGTTTTCAATGCACTTAAATAATCATACTTTCATTTTAAGAAACTTTCCATATGGTTGTGGGAATGTTTTCAAAGTTGTCTGCTGCAGATTTGTTGTCAGAAAGTGTTTAAATCGTTGAAGATTAATTTTACCATGGCTTTGCTGAAATGGTGATTAATGAACTGACACTAATTACATAACTGAAAGGTTTGTTTTAAGGTTTAAAACAGACAGGATTGTACACCAATCAATCAATGTACTTAGACTAACACATCACCCAGAACACACAAATACCAACCAATGTTTTCAAGATTAAAACTTTCCCACATACAAAAATCTGCAGCTGACGACTTCAAAAACATCAAGATAAAATTTTGAAAATATCTATAAATGAATGTTAAACTATTGAATAGAGTTGAAAACATTGCATCAAAAGGAGAAATTATCATTATGAGCATTTTCACCCTTTGCCAAAATATTTTTAAAGAGGCAGACGAAAGGCATTAGAAAGCATCTGCATATTGGAAAATTTTAATTATGAATCAAGATGAATTATGTATATTCAGGATTTTTGCAATAATCATTACTTATAGACTTGGAAGAATGCATGATCCCAAATTGGGGAATTTAAACTCCAGATCAGAATCTTCACAGAGGTCATTATTTGTGAGGCTTGGCTCAAATTGATTGACCAGGAAACAGACACAAATTGTTTAACCCTTTCCCTCATACAGACGCTTTCTGACGCCTCTGCAGAAGACGGCTTTTTGAAAACATAGTGACAAAAGAAGAAATTGCACAAAACGTTTTTCTATGTTTTGACAAAATACGTTCAAAGTCGTCTGCTGCAGAATTGTCGTATGAGGGAAAGGGTTAACCTTTACCCACATACAACAAATCTCCAGCAGACCACTTTGAAAACATATCTAGACAAAAATACTGATGTCTTTAACCCTTTCCCTCATACGACAATTCTGCTACAGATGACTTTGAACATATTTTGTCAAATAATGAAAAATCTCTATAATTGAATGGATAACCTATGACTAAAAGTGGAAAACATTGTGACAAAAGGAGAAATTGCACGTTTCAAAAAGCTGTCTGCTGCAGAGGCGTCAGAAAGCGTCTATATGAGGGAAAGAGTTAAATTTAAATGAAAGAACGAATTGAATTGAGTTGAAAAAGTGTGGTAAAAGGAAAAATTGCTCATTATGACAAATTCTTTCCTCTTGCCACAATTTTTTCAAATGGGGTCTGCTGCAGATGAAAAGTCGTCCTGATAAATCCTCCTTTTGAAGGCAAAAAATATGGAAACTGTCTATGAATAAAAGAATAATTATTGAATAGAAATGAAAACATTGTGATAAAATGACAAAATACTTATTATAAGCAATTTCTCCTTATGTGTTTTCATAAGTGGTCCGCTGCAGATGTGTAATTAGGCGTCTAATATACGGGAACAGTGTAAATAGTGGTACTGAATGCTTTCTGGCAAAATGATAGCACTGCTATGTCATTAAGTCAGAAATGACTGACACTTTCAAAATGGTTGACCCTATAATAAATGAACACTTTAGGTACCTTAACTTTTGTAGTCGGACAGTAAATGCTGTGACATAACAGTGTATCCAGACTCCTCAACCCTTTCCCACATACAACAAATCTGCAGGGGATGACTTTGAAAATGTCTACTTAAAAATATGGAAACTCTATAAATGTAGGTATAATTACTGAAAACATTTGAAAACATTGTGGCAAAAATAGAAATTGCTTGATTCAAGCAATTTCTCATTTTGCAACAATATTTTCAAAAGTCTTTTGAGTACCAACAAATTAGGTTTTGGAGATGTAATAAGGATTTTAGAACATGAAAAACGCCCTTTATTGAGAGCTCTGAAGTCTTCATTTTCTTTCATCATGAAAACATGCTAAACAAGAGTGTACAAAGGAACACACAGTCATATAACCTTTGAATGATTTGAAAGAGGACAACCACAGGATCATTCCTTTAAAGTTTGGTTGATATCTGTCCATTGGATTAGGAAGAGATGTCATTTGAAGCTAAAATAACCTTTTAACCCTGTTCTGGCAGCTATCTTTTTCAACCAATCAATATGGCTTGAATAAAATTTTGTAGAGGGTCACTGAAGGACTATTTCTACCAAATTATTTAGGAATCAGACAAGGGGATTCAGTGAAGAAGCATTTTTCTCCCTTTCTGATGCCACAGCACCCAAAATTATGTATAGAATTTATATCTTTCATTAATTTTGAAAGAAGATCAACGAAAGAACATTTCTACAAAATTATTTTGAAATCAGACAAGCACTTTCATACAGATGAATTATTTGAGTTTTGTCATTTTGCCCCTTTTCTGATGTGGCCTGGTTGCCATGTTTTTGAACCAATCAATATGGCTTGAACTGTTTGTGTAGAGGGTCACCTAGGGAACATTTCTACCAAATTATATTGGAATCTGACAAGAGTATTAAGAGGAAAAGTATTTTTTAAGTTTTGACATTTTGTCCCCTTTCTGATGCAGCAGCAACCAAAGTTCTCGATGGAATTTAAATCTTTGAATGCTTTTGAAAGAAAGGAACATTTCTGTGAAGTTTGGTTGAAATTGATTGTGTGGTTTAGGAGAAGATAGTATTTAACATATACATAGTGGACAACGGAATCTGTTTACCATCTTAAAAAGATAAGAATATCTATGTTGATATTTATAGGAGAAAAAAAGAAACAACTTACTTGATGCATGTTGGTGTAGGACTGCAGACAGTGAGGCCTGCATTATCAGCTGTAATCACATCCCCATTAATCTCATCCACGTAGAATAAAGCTCCCCCATACTGAAATATAGAATACAGCATTATCAACTGTAATCACATTCCCATTACTCTCATACACGTAGAACAAAGCCCCCCCCCCCCCCCCCCCCCATACTGAAATATAGAATATAGCATTATCAACTGTAATCACATTCCCATTACTCTTATCCACATAGAACAAAGCTCCCCCATACTGAAATATAGAATACAGCATTATCAACTGTAATCACATTCCCATTACTCTCATACACGTAGAACAAAGTTCCCCAATACTGAAATATAGAATACAGCATTATCAACTGTAATCACATCCCCATTACTCTTATCCACATAGAACAAAGCTCCCCCATACTGAAATATAGAATACAGCATTATCAACTGTAATCACATCCCAATTACTTTCATCCACACAGAACAAAGCTCCCCCATACTAAAATATAGAATACAGGATTATCAGCTGTAATAACATTCCAATTACGCTCATACACATAGAACAAAGCTCCTCCATACTGAAATATAGAATATAGCATTATCAGCTGTAATCACATCCCCATTACTCTCATCCACATAGAACAAAGCTCCCCCATACTAAAATATAGAATACGGCCTTATCAGCTGTAACCACATTCCCATTACTCTCATACACGTAGAACAAAGTTCCTCCATACTGAAATATAGAATATAGCATTATCAGCTGTAATCACATTCCCATTACTCTAATACACGTAGAACAAAGCTCTCCCATACTGAAATATAGAATACAGCATTATCAACTGTAATCACATTCCCATTACTCTAATACACGTAGAACAAAGCTCTCCCATACTGAAATATAGAATACAGCATTATCAACTGTAATCACATCCCAATTACTCTCATCCACATAGAACAAAGCTCCCCCATACTGAAATATAGAATACAGCATTATCAGCTGTAATCACATTCCCATTACTCTCATCCATATAGAACAAAGCTCCTCCATACTGAAATATAGAATACAGGACGACCAGTGGTTATCAGATAGATCCCCATTACTCTTATACATATAGAACAAAACTCCCCCATACTGAAATATGGAATACAGGACGACCAGTGGTTATCAGATCCCCATAGAAGAAAGCTCCCCATACTGAAATATAGAAAAAAGCATTAACCTCGATCCCCCATAGAACAAAGCTGATATAACTTTTGTTGTCAGTAAATCCTTGTCCAAATGTAATCAGTTAGCTCCTTTCTGGCAGCACTTTCAGTGCTTTGATTTTCAAAGCAGTCACAATATCATGTAAAAAGTTATTATATGATAGCCAATTATTGGTCACTGGTAGGAAGCAACTGAAACATTTTTCTTGTCATTGTCATCAAGACACTGGACTAAAATCCCACAATGCCTTTTACTATCAAATGGACCAATCATTGAAACTGGACAAAACCTGGAATATAAACCACAGACTTAGATGAAACCTGTTGTCAGTTTTTATGACAAAGTCTATAATCACCATTGGACTGTCATCTAATAAACTGTTATTTTCATGCCCTTTTTTCTGTCTTTCCTACCTACCTAATTATCTGCACAGTTTAATTAACCCATTACCTGGTATAACTACTACAAGTTTAAAGTACTACCTGATGATATTTACCTGTACCTGACCTTTGTGTGACCTTAATTCTGTGTCATATACCCACTATTGCATTTTTATAAAATAACTAAATAAATGTATTTTGTATAATAATAATAATATTCATCATTGCACAAGTTAACCCTTTCACTCATACAGATGTAAATTGACGCCTCTGCAGCAAATGACTTTTGTTTGCAAAACATTGTGGCAAAATGTTTTATCACTTTTGGCAAAATATTTTCAACTCTATTCAATAAATATACATTAATTTTTCCATATTTATGACTCCATGTATTCAAAGTTGTCTGCTTCAGATTTGTTGAATGTGAGAAAGGTCAGATCAGGTTAATATTGTTAAGTTATATCAGAAGAGAATATAACAAATCTGGACCATAGAAAATGTAGAACACCAATCACTGTCAAAGAGACATACATGTACATATGGGTTTTAACAAATCTCTATAATTGAAAGGATAACCTATGACTAAAAGTGGAAAACATTGTGGCAAAAGGAGAAATTGCTTGTTGTGAGCAATTTCTTATTTTGTCACTATTTTTACAAAAAGCTGAATGCTGCAGAGGCGTCAGGAAGCGTCTTTATGAGAGATAGGGTTAAACACTTACCCACTTTTAATCAATCTGCAGCAGATGACATTGGAAAGATGTACCAAATTTGTTTTAAAATCTCTATGTCATAAGGAGTTGTCGAATAGAGGTGAAAACATTGTGGCAAAAGGCGAAGTAAATTATTATGAGCAATTTCACCCTTCGCGACAATGTTTTAAAAAACTAGAATGGAGTGCTCCGCAGAGCACATGTGTCACCTGCACCTGCTCATTGAAAGTGTGACGAAAAAGTGTGACGGACAGAAAGACAGACCCGGGACAAAAAAAAAGTAATCCCTTAGTGCCTACCATGATTTGCAGGGTGACACAAAAATCGTCTATTGCAGATGAGTTAGCATAAGTCACATTTGATCTTTTATAACCCTTTCACACATATACACACTTGCTGTGGTCTCTGCAGCAGACGACTTTTGAAAAATTAGCAAATTCTCCTTTTGTCACAATGTGTTCAACTTTATTCAATAACTGTTCTTTCAATTTTTAGAGAGTTTTCATATTTTTGCCACAATGTGTTCGGTGTCATCTACTGCTAGTTTGTTTTATGAGGGAGAGGGTAATGGGGAGACTTGTAACAGAAAGGGTAACGGTAAATGTAAGTAGAGAGTACAAAGAAACCTGAGACACTAATCAATGATGTCCACCTCAGAAACAACAGTTGGCTACCAACCTTTTCATAAATCTGTTGAATAACTTGAACACAATGAGTAAATAAGAATCTGTGAATAAAAATCTCCCTCCATGTGTTCTTTAACAGGTTCCCATATACAGACGCTTTGTGACACCTCTGCAGCAGACCACTTTTTAAAACATCGTGACTAAAGGAGAAATTGCTCAAAACAACAATTTCTCCTTTTGCCATTATGTTTAATCAACTCTTTTCTAATAGTGATTTTTCATATTTATCTTTAGATAATTTTGATGTCCTCTGCTGCTGATTTATTGTATGTGGGAAAGGGTTTAACACTTTCTCACATACAACAAATTTGAAGTATGATGATTGAATAGATTAGAAATCATTGTTACAAAAGGAGAAATTACTCATCATTGGCAATTTCTCCTTTTGTCGCGATATTTTCAAAAGTCATCTGCTGCAGATGCCTCAAAGTGTGTCTGCATATGGAATGAATGAATGAATGTATATTGTTTTATGGCGCATCGACAGCTAAGGTCATTTAGCGCGCAATTAAATTTAATTATTCATGATCCCTGGGTAAACAAACCAGTACTAGGCTAGAAAATGTGCCTTGCCCAAGGGCACTCCACCATGACCGTAGTGCCGCGACTGGGGATCGAACCCGGGACACCCGGTTTCGAAATCCCAGACGCTAACAACTCGACCACAGCGGATTCCGTCTGCATATGGAAAAGGGTTAATGGTATTGACCCACTCATTTTGCAGCAACCAAATTTAACCATTCACCTACCTTAATAAATATCTCAGAAAAATAGTGTTTAAACCCTTTCCCCCATACAACAATTCTTTCTGAAATCTCTATAATTGAATGGATAAGCTACGACTAAAAGTGGAAAACATTGTGACAATGAAGAAATTGCTTGTTTTGAGCAATTTCTTCTTTTGTCACTATGTTTTCAAAAAGCCGTCCAGAAAGCGTCTATATGAGGTAAAGGGTTGAATCTTGAAAAGAGGAAGTTAAAAGTCAAAAGTCACTAAAAATGTATTATGGTTAAACATCCAAAGTGTGTACCGCGTATATCATTTCAAAATATGCATTGTTGAATTATAAATTACATCTAAGAAGTGGAGATTAATGGAGTTTCAGAAAAGGAAACTATGAGCCTAGATGCAAGAAAATGGGTCCTCTGTCGTTTGTGTGACCAATGAATGTTCAGATCCGTCTACCCCTCAGTGCAGTTTGATATAAAGGACCCTCCCTGTCAGTCATCTAGTCATACAAACACTCTAGAACTGATATGACCCAATCAGTCACAACTTCCCTATTTGGTTCGTTTTGCAATTAACCCTTTCCCACATACAAGAATCTGCAGCCAACGAAAACATCGAAACTCTATATAAAAGAAAGAACTATAATTAAATAAAGCTGAAATTATTGTGGCAAAAGGAGAAATTTCTCCTTAAGCCACAATGTTTTCAAATTCCCTGAGCTGTACGTAGTCTTGTCATAAAACTTCTGTAAGTGAGAAAGTGTTAATTCCAGAAAGTGACTTTTCATGTGACATGGCTCGTACCAAATAATGTTTGGGCCTGGAAATTAACTATTTCCTGATACCATATCTTACTGCTTGTTCCATAATAGTAAACAGACAATTCATTCTGACTGCGTTTTTTTTTACCCTGGTATATAAGACCTATGTTTTGTTTTTTGTTTAGATTTTAGGGGTATAAATGGAGATTTTATGTAAAATTTCAGCACTGTCATGGTGATATTAATGTTTGATATATCTATTACCTTATATAATGTTGATAAGTTTTGTTATTATTTTTTCCCTTTATTTTGTTAACAATGTACTGTCATACATTACTTTTCTATAATTAGTTGATGTACCACTGTGTTCAAGCCATATGTAAACAAGTAACTGGAGGATTGCAAGCAATACCATAGTCCCCTACCGGTTTGCACTTTTGAGTCTGTTTCTGTTGTCATAGCAACCCAATGTTTAGGTATATCAAGACAATAAAGTATGAAAATAAAGAAAGGGAAATAACTCAAAAATTAGGGAAGCAAGAGTTATGGTTCATGTGCACTGCACTCCCCCTTGATACGATGTATTCATGTGTGAAATTTCATAGCCATAGCTAGTATAGTTATGGAGATATGCTCCGGACAAAAATCAAGTATGAAAATAAAGAAAGGGAAATAACTCAAAAATTAGGCAAGCAAGAGTTATGGTTCATGTCCACTGCACTCCCCCTTGATACGATGTATTCATGTGTGAAATTTCATAGCCATAGCTAGTATAGTTATGGAGATATGCTCCGGACAAAAATCAAGTATGAAAATAAAGAAAGGGAAATAACTCAAAAATTAGGCAAGCAAGAGTTATGGTTCATGTCCACTGCACTCCCCCTTGATGAGATGCATCCATGTGTGAAATTTCATAACCATAGCTAGTACAGTTTTGGAGATATGCTCCGGACAAAAATCAAGTATGAAAATAAAGAAAGGGAAATAACTCAAAAATTAGGCAAGCAAGAGTTATGGTTCATGTCCACTGCACTCCCCCTTGATACGATGTATTCATGTGTGAAATTTCATAGCCATAGCTAGTATAGTTATGGAGATATGCTCCGGACAAAAATCAAGTATGAAAATAAAGAAAGGGAAATAACTCAAAAATTAGGCAAGCAAGAGTTATGGTTCATGTCCACTGCACTCCCCCTTGATGAGATGCATCCATGTGTGAAATTTCATAACCATAGCTAGTACAGTTTTGGAGATATGCTCCGGACAAAAATCAAGTATGAAAATAAAGAAAGGGAAATAACTCAAAAATTAGGGAAGCAAGAGTTATGGTTCATATGCACTGCACTCCGCATTGATGAGATGTATCCACATATGGAATTTCATAGCCATAGCTAGTACAGTTTTGGAGATATGCTCCGGACAAAAATTTGCCGGACTGACTGACTGACTGACAGATGGACTGACTGACTGACTGACAGATGGACTGACGGAGGGAGTGCAAACCTAATAGTCCCCTTCGGCACGCCGGTAGGGGACTAATAAACTCATTATCTGATAAACTAACAAGAGCGCTGCAAGCGTACGCCAACGCTTGTCTGCGTTTTTCTAAGTCAAAAAAGGAGTATTATTAAAAAAATATTAAATCCAGAGTTATGTGACGAAAAAGTATAAGAATTTTATGCAAGCGTATTGTTTCTAGGAACATGTAAAGCAAATTTCATTTGAAAATGTTGAATGGTTTTTGAGTTATAAGGTAAGGTAACGACGCCAAAGGTATCACCATACCCCGACCTCTTTTCGAAACAAGAGGGCCATGATGACCCTGGATCGCTCACCTGATTATTTTTTTTTCACTTTAGCTATATAAGCCCCTTTCGGAAAAGAAGATTTTTTAAGTTTTCACTATAGCCATATAAGGCAAAATAGCCCCGCCCTCTGGTGGCCATGTTTTTTTACCAATCAACATGGCTTGAAGGAATCCGATAGAGGGTCATCCAAGGAACATTTCTACAAAATTATTTGAAAATCTGCCAACCAGTTTGGGAGAAGAAGAAGTTTTCACTATAGCCATATAAGGCAAAATAGCCCTACCCACTGGCGGCCATGTTTGTCGACCAATCAACATGGCTTGAAGGAATCTGATAGTGGGTCACTTAAGGAACATTTCTACAGAATTATTTGAAAATCGGCCTGACACTTTTGGAGGAGAAGATATTTTAGTTTTCACTATAGCCATATAAGGAAAAATATCCCCCCCCCCCCCCACCCCCCCTGGTGGCCATGTTTTTTGACCAATCAACATGTTTTGAAGGAATCTGATAGAGGGTCATCCAAGGAAACATTTATACAAAATTATTTGAAAATCAGCCTGACACTTTTGGAGGAGAACATTTTTTAAGTTTTCACTCCATATAAGGCAAAATAGCCCCGAAGGAAATCTGGTGAGGTCATTGAGAGGATGCTTTCTGTGAAGTTTCATCCCTATTGACTCACTGGTTACTGAGGAGAAGAAATTGACGGACAACGGACAAAAAGCAATCACAATAACTCACCTTGAGCAAAGCTCAGGTAAGCTAAAAACAGGCAAGCTAAAAATTTAAATATATTAAATATCTGACATTTTTACTTGTCAATCAATCATTGTTTCAGTTCTCTTGTCACTGACAACATAACAGTAATCTGATATTTTCCTGAAATGGTGAACAGTTCTTACAAAAACTTCATGCCTGTTTTAGAAAGTTATGAATAGATTCGTGACTATGACAACTGTATGAATGTTTATCACATAAATAACTGCATGAGAAATGTTTATGTTTGTAATTCCACATGACCTAATTAATTACCTTAAATGCACACACCCTTACTAGTATGAAGAATATCATAAATGGGCCGTGTCACAAGAAAACCAACCTTCAGGACATGACGAGCAATTTCTTCTTTTTGCCACATTGTTTTCAAAAGTCTTCTGCAGATGCAGTAAAATGCATCTACATGTGTGAAAGGGGGAGTTAAGATCAGAGCATACTTATTTTCACTCTTCCTTGTTTGAGACAAGGGATGCATCATAGAAGCATTTTGAGATCTGCAATGACCATAAAAAATACTGTTCAAGAATGCGCTTTGATCGTAATTGCCATTGATTTAACCCTTTTCCACTTGCAGACGTATTTTCACGACTTAGCAGCAAAAAGGGGAAACTGTTTTCAACTCCATTCAAAAATCATTCTTTCATCTACAGAGATTTTCCTTTTTCTTGCCTATGTTTTTAAAGTCATCTGCTACAATATAATCCAATATTATTGTATGTGGGAAAATGTTAAGATCTTAAAGCTTTGTTTTCACAGACACGACTAGAATATTGTTGTATGTGGGTTAAGATATTAAAGCTTTGTTTTCACAGACACGACTAGAATATTGTTGTATGTGGGTTAAGATCTTAAAGCTTTGTTTTCACAGACACGACTAGAATATTGTTGTATGTGGGTTAAGATATTAAAGCTTTGTTTTCACAGACATGACTAGAATATTGTTGTATGTGGGTTAAGATCTTAAAGCTTTGTTTTCACAGACACGACTAGAATATTGTTGTATGTGGGTTAAGATATTAAAGCTTTGTTTTCACAGACATGACTAGAATATTGTTGTATGTGGGTTAAGATCTTAAAGCTTTGTTTTCACAGACAAGACTAGAATATTGTTGTATGTGGGTTAAGATCTTAAAGCTTTGTTTTCACAGACATGACTAGAATATTGTTGTATGTGGGTTAAGATCTTAAAGCTTTGTTTTCACAGACACGACTAGAATATTGTTGTATGTGGGTTAAGATATTAAAGCTTTGTTTTCACAGACATGACTAGAATATTGTTGTATGTGGGTTAAGATCTTAAAGCTTTGTTTTCACAGACACAACTAGAATATTGTTGTATGTGGGTTAAGATATTAAAGCTTTGTTTTCACAGACATGACTAGAATATTGTTGTATGTGGGTTAAGATCTTAAAGCTTTGTTTTCACAGACAAGACTAGAATATTGTTGTATGTGGGTTAAGATCTTAAAGCTTTGTTTTCACAGACATGACTAGAATATTGTTGTATGTGGGTTAAGATCTTAAAGCTTTGTTTTCACAGACACGACTAGAATATTGTTGTATGTGGGTTAAGATATTAAAGCTTTGTTTTCACAGACATGACAAGAATATTGTTGTATGTGGGTTAAGATCTTAAAGCTTTGTTTTCACAGACACCACTAGAATATTGTTGTATGTGGGTTAAGATCTTAAAGCTTTGTTTTCACAGACACGACTAGAATATTGTTGTATGTGGGTTAAGATCTTAAAGCTTTGTTTTCACAGACACGACTAGAATATTGTTGTATGTGGGTTAAGATCTTAAAGCTTTGTTTTCACAGACAAGACTAGAATATTGTTGTATGTGGGTTAAGATTTTAAAGCTTTGTTTTCACAGACACGACTAGAATATTGTTGTATGTGGGTTAAGATCTTAAAGCTTTGTTTTCACAGACATGACAAGAATATTGTTGTATGTGGGTTAAGATCTTAAAGCTTTGTTTTCACAGACATGACAAGAATATTGTTGTATGTGGGTTAAGATCTTAAAGCTTTGTTTTCACAGACATGACTAGGATATTGTTGTATGTGGGAAAATGTTAATATATTAAATCTTTGTTTTCACAGACACGACTAGAATATTGTTGTATGTGGGTTAAGATCTTAAAGCTTTGTTTTCACAGACAAGACTAGAATATTGTTGTATGTGGGTTAAGATCTTAAAGCTTTGTTTTCACAGACACGACTAGAATATTGTTGTATGTGGGTTAAGATTTTAAAGCTTTGTTTTCACAGACATGACAAGAATATTGTTGTATGTGGGTTAAGATTTTAAAGCTTTGTTTTCACAGACAAGACTAGAATATTGTTGTATGTGGGTTAAGATTTTAAAGCTTTGTTTTCACAGACAAGACTAGAATATTGTTGTATGTGGGTTAAGATCTTAAAGCTTTGTTTTCACAGACATGACTAGGATATTGTTGTATGTGGGAAAATGTTAATATATTGAATCTTTGTTTTCACAGACAAGACTAGAATATTGTTGTATGTGGGTTAAGATCTTAAAGCTTTGTTTTCACAGACACCACTAGAATATTGTTGTATGTGGGTTAAGATCGTAAAGCTTTGTTTTCACAGACATGACTAGGATATTGTTGTATGTGGGAAAATGTTAATATATTAAATCTTTGTTTTCACAGACAAGACTAGAATATTGTTGTATGTGGGTTAAGATCTTAAAGCTTTGTTTTCACAGACAAGACTAGAATATTGTTGTATGTGGGAAAGGGTTAAGATTTTAAAGCTTTGTTTTCACAGACATGAATAGAATATTGTTGTATTTGGGAAAGGGTTAAGATTTTAAAGCTTTGTTTTCACAGACAAGACTAGAATATTGTTGTATGTGGGAAAGGGTTAAGATTTTAAAGCTTTGTTTTCACAGACAAGACTAGAATATTGTTGTATGTGGGTTAAGATCTTAAAGCTTTGTTTTCACAGACATGAATAGAATATTGTTGTATGTGGGAAAGGGTTAAGATTTTAAAGCTTTGTTTTCACAGACACCACTAATATACTCACCACTTCTGGTAGATAAGATTCCAAACCATTTTTGACAGCAGAGCCGAGACTTTCTACATCACAACACTGTAACAGCTGTAGCGTCAAATCCTACAATAAACAACAAAATGGAAAAGATCATCAACTGTTCACCATGATCATCCACAGGATATGAAATAGAAAAATTATCAAAAAGAGTTGAATTATTGTGACAACAGTAGAAATTACTCATTAAGGGCATTCCCCTTTTGCCACAATGTTTTCAAAAGATATGTGCTGCAGATGTATCAAAAAGTTTCTGAAGGTTGGAATGAGTTAAATCAAGTTATTTGCTTTGGAAACATCTGAGAAAAATCACTCAACAAGTGTTATTTTTACATAGAGAAAATATTGTGGGGGGAGGAGAAATTGCTTCTTCTTGGTTTTGAGCAACATTTCCTTTTTCAAATCTGATCCTCTTCAGAGGCATTTATACTTTTGTCTGTATTAAATTGTTGAAAGGGTTTTAAAAAGGTTTATAAAAAATATCTGTTTTTTTTGGAGAGAGTTACCCTCAAAGTGCATGGACTCAGATCTACAGTTCAGCTTGTGAAGTAAAACCAGCAAGCAGTCTGATGAAAATCTTCCATTTTCAAATCAGCAATCAATGGGCCTGCAGCCTTAACACTTTAAACCCTTTCCCACATGCAGACTCATTCTGACACATCTGCAGACGATGAATTTTGAAACATTGTGGAAAAAGAAGATATTGTTCATAATAAGCTATTTCCTCTTTTTTCACAATGTTTACAAAGTTCTCATTTTCATAAATTTTCCATTTTTTGCCTAGATGTTTATTAAAGTCAACGGATTTGATTGATTGATTGATTGGGGTTTAACGCCGTTTTTAACAATTTCTCAGTCATATCATAGCGGCCAGTTCACCTACACACGTATTTCCTGGTTTTCTCACACCAGTACTCCACACAACAATCTTCCCAAATAACTGGCTACTTTTCCACATAGACTTAGCCCATTGGTGAAAGACAAATGACGCATGTCGCATTGACTTTTGTCAAACGTCGGAAAGAATTTGGCCGAGCCGGGATTCAAACTCACAACCCCTGGATTGACAGCTCGTGTCGCTACCGACTGAGCTACCTGGGGCTCGGCAAATTTTCCATTTTTTGCCTAGATGTTTATTATATAATATAGTCAACGGATTCGAATTCAAATGACGATAAAGATTAAACCTTAATATGTAAAATTTGAAGAATTGTCTTTACATATTAAGATTTAGCAATAAATTAATTCACTGATCGTTAAGTAATATGACAGTGACCATTCATTGTGAAATAGAATATTGTAAACCATTGTGGGAAAAGTGAAAATTAATTTGATAATTTTGAGCATATTCTCTTTTTCCCATATCTTTAACCCATTTGACACCTGCCATTGAACATGACTTTTAAAACATTTCAACAAAAGGAAAAATTGCTCAAAACAACCAATTTTAACTTTTATTGCAATATTTTCAACTCTATATCAAAATAAATCTTTCAGTTTTCTAAATTGTTGACATTGTTCTTCTAATGATTGTAAAGCAGACGACCTTTGAAAAGTCATGTGAAGAACTGGATTACATCTCTAGATACATCAAAAGTCATGGGAAGTACTGGGTTAAAATTCATCTCTAGAGACATCAAAAGTCATGGGTAGTACTGGGTTAAAATTCATCTCTAGAGACATCAAAAGTCATGGGTGGTACTGGGTTAAAATTCATCTCTAGCCTCAGACATCAAAAGTCATCTATAACTACACTGAGAGTATAATTAATGAAGATTATTATCTCTAATTACCAACATAAAGGATGTCTCCATATTGATTTATGTACAGTATTTATACCTATAAAACCTCATACAAAGAAGCAATCATTCATAATTTGATTAACACCCATGTTCATTGTAAATCAGTGTGAAGTGAATCCATATGAATGTTAGCAGTTGAAATGATGGGACTAATCTGCCTTACAAATGTTAATTTAAATGGCATTTGTAAATCTATACCAATTATATAGTAATGTACGAGTCAACAATGGTATAAATGGATCCATACAATGATAGGATGTTATACAATTTTACTTAGCAAACAAAATCACTCAATACTTCCACCCAATTCAATAAACATCAACTTTTCAGAATTACAGATAAATATAACGGAACCCTTAACCTGAAATAAACTGAGAACTTTAGAAGCCTCTGCAGCTGACAGGTTTTTTAAAACATTATGTGAAAATGGGAAATTTCTCACAACGAGAAATCGTCTACATTTCCCAAAAGTGAACATTATCAACTTGATTTAAAAATTATTTAAAAAAAATAAAATAATTACTACATGTATGTTTTTTCCTTTATCATAAAAAAACAAATCAGAAAAATTGAGTAACAATTAAAGAAAGGGTAAAAAACTTCAAATTTATGTATTCAGCATTAACTGAATTAAACCTTTCCCTGATATACAGTAGATGCTTTTTGTCATTTCTAAAGCAGATGACTTGTGAAAACATTGTGACAAAAGAAGAAATCGCTCAAAACAAGCAATTTCTCCTTTTGCCACAAAGTTTTCAATTTTGTTTAGGTATCATATCATCATTTATAGAAACTTCATATATTTTTATCGTAAAAGTTTTGAAAGTCATCCGCTGCAGATTTGTTGTATGTGGGAAAGAGTTAACTGGTCTCAAGATTCCTTTGCTTATTGACAGACCAACACCAATCTACTCTATTAGAACACTGCATGCGAAAGGCATGATTAAAAGTCATTGTTAACTAATATGTGAAATTCAAATTAACCCTTTCCCACATACAACAAAACTGAAGCAATGACTTTGAAAAAAACATAGTTAAAGATATTGAAACCCCCTGTAAATGAAAGTACAATTTTTGAATGAAGTTGTGACAAAAGAACAAATTGCTCATTTATAATGAGCAATGTATCTTTTTTCTACAAATCTTATTATTTTTTTCCAAAGTCATCTGAGTGAGTGCTGCAGTTTCATCAGAAAGCATCTCATGAGGGTAAGAGTTAAAGACAATTCTTTTACTCCTTAAAATAACAGTAAATCCAGCAAATTAGCTGAAATAATGTGGAAAAGGAGAAAATGTTCATGACCAATTTACTTTTTTTTTCAATAGGATTTTCAAAATCTGTAAACATCTTAATTTGATTAGGCAAGTCGGCACTAAATGTGCCATTGGCCATACAAAGTACATACAAAATGGTTGAACATGCAAAAAACATGACTACAAAATATCATCACATGCATAACAAACTATTCATATCACTATAATTACATCATTATTGATAGTATAAGGTTTTTCTGTGGTTATGATTCAAATAGCAGGTATCGATATATAAGATCCCTCCTCCTAGTTGAAGCTTCATTAATAAATCTAGCAAGAATACTTTGTAAATTTCTATTTTAAGTTGACATTTATCGCGAAAATTTAAACAATGTTGGAAAAGACGGTTTAAAATACTTTGTTCTTATATCTCTTAATGAGGGACATGTCACGAAAAAAGTAGTATTCACTTTCCAATGAAAATGTGTTGCATAATTCACAGTATCTTTCATTTCTCACAATATTTGAATATCTACCAATTTCAACAGCTACCTAATATGATCCGATATACGTATTTTTGTATGCTGAATATACATCAAAATGGAGAGGACAGTTAAGTAACTGGATGCAAGGGTAAATGACTTGATTAATGACATTATAAAAATGCATTTCTTTTTTTATCTTTTATGTAAAAAAGCAATTATTATAACATATTTAACCAACTGATCATTATTATTAAGTTTGCATGTATATATTAAAATATATAAAAATATATTAATCTTTGTTGTTTTTTCAGGTAAAAATTGATTGGGTGAATTTGTTGGCACCACAACTGCATTGTAAGACCAGGCATTTAACATCACTCACTTGATTTGTATTTTAATGTCGACTTGAGTACTGGTGAGATAATACGTCTCCTTTTGGCACAATGTTTTCTATTGTCATATGTGTGTGTGTGTAAAGGTTAAATTTAAAATTCAACAAGCAAAAGGAATCTATTATATGTGTTACAACAACAATCAATGGCTAACAAATCTTCTTTTATTTAATGAGATGTTATGAATAACCCTTTCCCCAATTAAATAAATCAGCAACTAGGGACTTGTTAAAACAGGCAAAAATAAGGAAAATCTCTACAAAATTAATAAGAGTATTATCATTAAATACAGTTGAAAACTTTGTTGCAAAAGAAGAAAATTAATTTTCATCATGCCAGAAAGTTATCAAAAGTTGTCTGCTGCTGATGGTTTAAAATGGGTCTTCGGGTGAGGAAAGGGTTAAATATATTTCACAAGTCAAGTTTTTGATAATTCATACAGGTTTTTTTTCAATAACAAAGATGAATGCAATTCCTTTTATTGATGTTTATTAGTCGCCGGGCAGAAGCCCGCGACTTCTATTTTTAATAGCTTTTCGGAAATCACATGGGAGGGCGGCTTATTATTAGAAAGAAACAAATCTAGATGATTTGAACATATTACAATTGTGGTTGTTTACGAACACTAATAAATGACACATCTAAAATGAAATAAATATTCCGATTTTTTAATGTTTGCAGTTTTTTTTATTTCACCTGCATTTAAGTTTTTTGTCTTATTTACGAAGACAAAAGTGGTCCCTTCAAGACGTGAACCAACACCCCCTAATGCAGACTCTTATGTGTCATCATTGAGGTCAATTTCGGATTCTCCTTTTAATAGCAATTTTAACTTACTAAATGTTGTTTTCATGTTCAAAGAGATGTCTTGATTTGTGTAGAATTCATTTAATAATGTTAATCCATGAATATCTAAAGTAGGAACTGTTTCTAAGCTAAATATAGACCCTATTCTGTTGTGTAGTTTCGTGACCTTTAACATCGATTTTCGCGCATGCGCATTTCGATATGAAAAAGCGAGTGATATTATTTTATTTTAGACAAGTACAAGACGAATGTTTGACGCAAAGCGTCAAAGAGAAGCCGCAATATTTCGTTGTACATGTAGAAATAAGAAAAAAAGAACATTTTTAAATCCACAAACAATAGAACAATTTAAACTGTAGACGGTAATGCTGATATATTTCTCCTTTTGAAGACTTTTGTTTTCTTCAAATTACCTCCCTTTAAAGCAATACCAGGATATTTACCTTGTGATTCGAATAAGATTGACAAACATTGAAATTATATGAATGAATACTTTTATTTAAATAAGTAACAACAGCAAAATTAAATTAAAGCCAGATAAATGTGTACACATTTCGTTAATTTGTTATAGATACCCTAATGTATAGATATGAATATAAACTTTATAAGCAAATGTTTTCATTTTAACGTTTCTCTCTTGCTCGCCAAATAGTTAATTCTGCATGGCGAGGGTAAATAAAACCAAATAGTTAGTTAGTCAACGTTTCTAATGTTTGAATAGACTAAGGAAAGTCAAGAATACATAAATAAATCAATGCAGTCTTTTCCGGCGACATTGATGCCTTGCATCAACTTTCTCTTGTATATACTTAATATATAATTACATATACTATTAGCCCATGACCAAAAGTTTTACCGGTGTGATTCAAATTGTATATATGCAATAGAAAAATTAAATTCTGAAAATGCACAAAACATTGAAAAAGAATCTTTATATTGCAATATCCATTAACTAGAGGTATTATCCAAGACATATTGATCATTTTACTGAAATAGATAGAGCCCTAGATTATGAGACATAAAAAGCACTACTTCTTTACCATTTCAGACGCTCTCTTTGCAACCAGTGTAGAACCAGGATCAGTCAGCCCATGCACTGACAGTTTGATGTGGCTCCAGATCACTCAACAATGAGTCATAGAAGGTTTGAAGAAACCTCCAAATAGCAGTGTCCATTTCGATCCTTAGCATGAATGTTTGGTATATTTAACCATTGGAAAAACTCCCTAAGGACTGAAGCCAGAACTACCATATTTAGAATGTTTGGTATTTTTAACCATTGGAAAAACTCCCCAAGGAAAGAAGCCAGAGTATAATATTTAGAATGTTTGGTATTTTTAACCATTGGAAAAACTCCCCAAGGAAAGAAGCCAGAACTACCATATTTAGAATGTTTGGTATATTTAACCATTGGAAAAACTCCCCAAGGAAAGAAGCCAGAACTACCATATTTAGAATGTTTGGTATATATCTAACCATTGGAATAACTCGCCAAGGAAAGAAGCTAGAACTACTATATTTAGAAATTTTGGTATATTTAACCATTGAAAAAACTCTCCAAGGAAAGAAGCCAGAACTACCATATTTAGAATGTTTGGTATATTTAACCATTGAAAAAACTTGCCAAGGAAAGAAGCCAGAACTACCATATTTAGAATGTTTGGTATATTTAACCATTGGAAAAACTCCCCAAGGAAAGATTAGCTAGAACTACAATATTTAGAATGTTTGGTATATTTAACCATTGGAAAAACTCGCCAAGGAAAGAAGCCAAAACTACCATATTTAGAATGTTTGGTATATTTAACCATTGAAAAAACTCACCAAGGAAAGAAGCCAAAACTACCATATTTAGAATGTTTGGTATATTCTCCTTTTCTAAAGAGCTCTAAAAGGCATGGAAATAAACGAGAAATTGAGTGGTGCTAGCTCCAGGAAAACCAACCTTAGTATAATTAAATAAAGATGTGTCTACATGTGCATCCATGCTTAAGGATCCAAATGGCTACTATAATACAAAAGATTCTTGAAACCTTTTAGGACTGGTAAGTATAGTTGGCAAATAGAATAGAACCAGGTCAGACTGCTTGGATGTGCAAGCTTAAGCTTAGACCTACACTGGTTGCCAGTTCCTGCAGATTGTGTTTGTTTTGTAAAGCACTGCACTCAGATAAAGAGCAATACTTCATCTTTAACCCTAATCCCCTCATATAGACCATTAATCGAGGGCTTGGCGTGAAACGGTTGTAACTAAAATTGGTATTTTTTTTACCAAGGTTAATCACCTAGCCATAAAGTCTTAAATGCGTTAAATCATTTTTCTTGGTAAACAATGGAAATTTAGGTGCCATTGCTCGTTCTGAGCAATGGCACCTAAATTTGCATTGTTTACAAAGGGGTCAAAATTGCCCCTAAACCAGGGTTTTCAAAATAGGTTTTTAGTTACAACCGTTTCACGCCAAGCCCTCCATTTCTGACGCCTCTGCAGCAGACGGCTTTTTGAAAACATAGTGACAAAAGAAGAAATTGCTCAATTAAACAAGCAATTTCTCCTTTTGCCATAATGTTTTCCACTTTAAGTCATAGGTTATCCATTTAATTATAGAGATTTTCCATTTTTTGACAAAATATGTTCAGTCTTCTGCTGCAGAATTGTTCTATGAGGGAAAGGGTTAAAGGAACATCTTTTCTATCGGAAATTGGAATCTTTTTGAAATCACGCTTAACTAAAAATAATAACTTGGTCAGATTAAGGAAGATTTTTTTTTTTTTAAACCCGGCATGGGAGAATCAGATCAATAGCCTTCAGCCCGAGATTTTCACAAATTCGTAACACTTTTCAACTTGCTGACGCATTTTTATGCAACTATAGCAGGCAAAATTGAATAACAATTTGGCATTTGGAGAAATTGCACATTTCCCGGCTGTAGCTTTTCTGGGGAGACTTACCAAATTCCATGGAAAATCCCCTGAGTATTCGGACAACTTTCCAGGGATAATCTGACACTTTCCATGGAAATTCCAGGACATTTATGTGGAAAACCCGGAAATTCCATGGTCAACCCGGAAAAGTTTCATGGTTACCCCGGAAAAGTTCCATGGACACCCCGGAACGGTTCCATGGACATGCTGGAACGGTTCCGGGACCCCAGAGTATTCGGACACATTTCCAGCATTTCCGCATTTTAACATTAAATTTCCATGGTTTTTCCATGGTTTCCGTGTATTTTCCGTGTATTTTTGTATTTTCTGTTATGAGTCCCCGGAAAAGCTACTGTGAGCCGGGTTATGAGCAATTTCTCCATTTGCCACAATGTTTTCAACTCTATTTAATCACTAAACTTTCATTTAAAGCACTTTTCCATATTTTGCCAACATGTTTTCAATATCATCTGCTGCAGATTTGATGTACGGTCAGTGGAAAAGGTTAAACTTTTAACTTGCCATTTATTCAGTATATAAGCTTAAATTTGAACCCATCCAGTTTAAGCCAATTTCATGGCTGCAATCAGGGAAGAAGAGAATTTCGCATACATAACCACAAATGTGCCAAACTTCATTGATCTACATAAGTGATACAGTAAGATGAAAAAGGGGTCTAATTGCCTCCCCATTGTCCCATTGCATACAGAGGTATGGGAATTAAACCTGTGGGTCTAAAACTCTTAAGTCATTTCCCTCATATAGACGCTTTCTAACGCCTCTGCAGCAGACGGCTTTTTGAAAACATAGTGACAAAAGAAGAAATTGCACAAAACGTGCAATTTCTCCTTTTGCCACAATGTTTTTCACTTTAGATTATCCATTCAATTATGGAGATTTTCTATTTTTGACAAAATACGTTCAAAGTCGTCTGCTGCAGAATTGTCGCATGAGGGAAAGGGTTAAGTCATTTCCACATACAACAAACCTGCAGCAGATGACTTTCAAAATATACCAGGGAAAAAATGGAAACTCCCTTTAAAAAGAAGTACAATAATTGAATAAGAGTTGAAATCATGTTGACAAAAGGAGAAATTGTTTGTTTTGAGTAATTTCTTTTTTTTTTGTCTACATGTTTTCAAAAAGCTGTCTGCCGCAGAGGTGTCAGAAAGGGCCTATATGAGGGAAAGGTGTTAAGTCCTTTCCATGTTCAGATGTATTTTGTTGCATCTGCAGCAGACGAATTTTGTAAACTGTGGCAAATGGAGAACTTACTCATAATGAATATTTACTCCTTATGCATCACTATTTTTTACCATTCTCAACAACTACATGTATATTGATTAATCCCATATTGTTGCCTGGATATTTTCAAAGCTGTCTGCGAAAGATTTTTTGTATGTGGAAAAGGGTAAAGCAATCTCCATAAGAAAAATAAGTGTTGGACTTCTTAATTCTAATGAGTACTGATGGTGAATTCTCTTGCGGTCCCACCTGCATGAGTGTTTACTATCCATAGTTTCATCAAGACCCTTTTATGCCTGATGTAGCTCATCTCTATTATTGCACAGAGTATCAAAATTGTCTGGACCAACATCATAAATTACAATTGGATAGGATTATGGAAAAAACTATTCTGTCCTGTGCAGAAAGGTTGATCAATGTAAAAGGTATGGTATGTTATACAAAGACACAGAGAAGTATTATAGCAGGTAGGACTTAATCTTCTGTTACGTATTTGAGCCAAACACAGAAAAATTAAATCAAATACAAACAGTCTATACACGCAGGTAATCCAAACCGGTCTACACTAATTGCCTAAAGCTCCCAAAATCTTTACTCCAGAAGAGTGAATAGAAAAGAACAGACATGGATCAGACTAAGTCACACCACTTGCAAATTTGTCTCATCAGGGACTGAAGGAGGCCTGTGAATATAGATAAGGAGCAAATTACCTATTAAATCTTTTATCCTTATTTGACACTAAAACCCTATATTGAGTGCTCACAAAATTCAAAACCACAACATGGGATTTATTTGGTTGATAAGAGATATTTTGGGGTTTACTCTTCCTGAACTAAAAAACCTCCCAAGTGGTATAGTGGCAGAGCATCCGCCTAGGGTGTGGGAGGTTGCGGGTTCAATCCCCAGCCAGGAAGCTGGTCACTGTCAAGTCAAATGGACCAGTAGTAGTCACTAGGACTGGTAACTTACCCAGGAAACACCACGATATAACTGAACAATTGTTGAAAAACACCAAACAAACAAACTTTTATCAAGAGCCCTCGGACAGCACTTTTTCCTATGTTGCAACTCATTCATTGTCACAGATGGTCTGTCGCTGTACAAACAATATTCAATACGAGTGAGAAAAACGACCAACCAGACGTTGCGATCAGAGAAGATTAAGAACAGCTTGCATGTCCGCACAGCCTGAAGCGGATCATCTCTATTCTCCATCTAGTCATACAAGCATCCTGTAAGCCTCTCGAGAACAGCTGTAGCCACAGTGTGACTAAACCCCTTCCCTCAGACAGCAATTCTGCAGCAGACGACTTTGAACATATTTTGTAAAAAAATCGAAAATCTCTAAAATTGAATGGATAACCTATGACTAAAAGTGAAAAACATTGTGGCAAAAGGAGAAATTGCTCATTTTGAGCAATTTCTTCTTTTATCACTATGTTTTCAAAAAGCTGTCTGCTGCAGAGGCATCAGAACGCGTCTATATGAGGGAAAGGGTCTGTTTTCCTGCTATGTGACTTGATCATAATTGATCATAATTGATCAATCAGGGGTCTGGATAACCCTGTCCAACAAATAGCAAATCTGTAGCAGATCACTTTGAAAACATATACTTAAAAACATGGAAAATCTCTTATAATTGTAGGTAATGTTGTATCTTTATAATTTACCCTTTCCCACAGAAAACAAATCTTCAGCAGACGACTTTGAAAACATTCAGTCAAAATTATGGACGATCTCTATTCTGAGGGAAATATTAATTATTGAACAACGTAAAAAACAATTGTGGCAAAAGGAGAAATTTCTTATTTATAATGAGCCTTTTGTGACAAAGTTGTGAAGCATCAGAAAGCGTCTGTATGTGAGGAAGGATTAACCAAGTTGAAATTTAAACAACGCGGAACAAACGTCAACGCTTGTCTGTTTTTTTCTAAGTTAAAAAAAGGGCATTACTGAATAATTATTAAAGCCAGAGTTATCTGCCTTGGTATAGACATGTATGCGTATTGTTCCTTGGAACATGATTGTGTACCAAATTTCATTTGAAAATGTTGAATGTTTGTGAGTTATAAGGTAAGGTTAAATAATATTGATGCTGACGATGCCAAGGGTATCAGAATAGCCCGACCTTTTTTTCCTCGGAAAACAGACGAGCTAAAAATGAGAGAATAATTATAGAAAAGTGTAATGAGCAAACTGTCCTTTTGCCACAATGTTTTCTAATGTCATCTATCTAGAGCTCTGGTTATCTGCTTTGAAATTAAATTGGAAGTAGTTTTGATAAATAGGTCATATTGAGGGAAAAGCTCGTTCTAAGCAATTCCAAACAATAATTATTTTCCCCAGAAATTGTCTGCTTTAAAGGCCTAAACTATATATTGTTTGAATCATGAAAAAGACTGATCAATATATATATTCTATAAGTTCTATTTTCTAATCTATTTCTTTTTTGCCTCATGAAGAAGACAATAATCAATTTGAAAATGAGAACAACATAATAAACTTGTCTATTAATGGAAAACAGAACAATATATAAGATAATAGGCAGGGTTTATTTTTAAATTTTATCAATGGGTTTGGTCTTTTTTTTTCACTATAGCCATATACAATGTAAATCATCCCCACCTCCTGGTGGCTATGCTTATCAACCAATCAAGATGGCTTGAAGGAATCTGATAGAGGGTCACCCCAGGAAAATTTCTACAAAATCGTTTTAAATCGGCCAACCGGTTTGGGAGCTGTTTTGACGACTTACGACGCACACTGCACGCCGAACAAAAGGCGATCACAATATCTCACCTTGAGCACTCTTGCTCAGGTGAGCTAAAAATCACATTTCAATGTTCCTTGACAAAGTTGCAAGCATCAGGGACTAAGGATGCACAGCAAAATAAAACACTGAATAAGGAGTAGGTACAAGAGAAAGTTGATGCAACACATCAATGTCGCCGGATATCCATAGTGCAGTTATGCATAACACTAACATTATAGTAGTTGAATAAACAGTTATCAACTGAGGGACATATTGGAACATCAGGGGTGGGGTCAAGTGAAAATGTATCATAACTTGCATTGTTTTGTCAACGAAGTGAATGATAATTGAAGCCTTTCATTGTTTATGATCAATCTCCATTCCAAAGTAGGTTGACCATACACACAACCAACTAATTATTGATCATAAACAGTAATGGAAATGAGTAATCTTGCCAATCATTAGTCTTAGTATGTATACAGTGCTTTCATTAAGGAATAATTATAAGATTTGTGAATTCCATATACACTTTTCAAGATGTTTGTCAGAATATTTGAATTTTATTATTTTTCAATAAAACCACAAAACAGACAATTTAGGATTTGCATGCAATAGCACGTCATTTTACCTTTCCTCTTTTAAAGTCAACAGTGGACACATTTGCAGCAATCTACTTTTAAAACAATGAGATAAGGGTTAAATCGCTGAAGACATGAGTTTTCTCTTTTTCTCAAAATGATATTAGCTTGGCATCCTAATTATATCATACTTTAACAAATGTTGAAATGTAGTCCAATATTTATAAATTAGACCACCTTCGAAATATAATATCTAACTAAACAGTTAAATCTCATTGAAATTGTTGTATAATTTAAACTTAGTTTCGAACATAAACCTAGCCCTATAGTACAACATGTTAATTTATTTTATTCTTTCCTTCCTTTTTTATAATGAAAATAACAAACTACTCATGTTTTAAAATTATATTATGATGAGCGCCCTTGTGTCAATGATGCATAACAATATGCAGATCGGAAGCAATATGCCTTTAGGGAATTAAATGACACATTTAAAATTGTCAAGGACGAAATAATTTTGTAAGAAAGACCCGATTTTTTTTATTCTCAGAGGTGTCGTTCTTGAAACTCTCTTTATAGACAGAGAGCGTTCGTTCAAAGTCATTTTTCCATTAAAATCAGTTTTATCTCGGTTTGTTCTTTTCTTCATTTGTTTCGAACCAAATAAACATTTTAAATCACCTATAATTTACTATTTGTAAGTGAGTGTAAAGAGCGGCTCTCTGCAAAGGTAATTGATCTACGCAGTTGGTATTCGCGAGTCACGCAGGTGTGCGTAAGTAAACAAATTAGACTGCGACGTAAAGGTTTGTAGTTATCGCCTTTTGATTACATGTAGTATATAGTGTAAAATAAAGTATAGCAGTCTAGCTAATAAGGACTGTTTTGTCTTCGTAAATAAAACAAAAAAACATAAATGCGAGTCAAAATAAAGAAACTGAAAATACCTAAAACATCGGAATATTTATTTCATTTTAGATGTGTCATTACTTAGTGTTTTTAAACAAACACAATTGTTATGTTCAAGACATCTAAATGTGTTTCTTTCTAATAATAATCCCCCCTCCCATGTGATTTCAGAAAACCTATTAAAAATAGAAGTCGCGGGCTTCTGCCCGGCGACTAATTACAGAGCAAATCCAAAAATGCACCCCAATGTTTTAATCTTTTCACTTTATCTGATATGAACGCATAACTTGGTATCATTTTAAACCAAATATCTTGTAACTCAATCCTGAGTGAATGATTGTACACTGTAAAAAATCTGTAAATAAAGCTAATATAATATTGATAATATATTGAATTTCTCACAGCATTCTGCCAGAATCTGGTATACATTTTAACCCTTTCCCACATACAATGCAGAATTTGCTGCAGATGGCTTTGAAAGCACCTGGACCAAACTATGGAAAATCACTTTAAATTAAATAACTATTATTGAAAAAAGTTCAAACATTGTGGCAAAATTTGTCTGCTTCAGAGGCATCAGAAAAGTGCCTGTATGTCAGTAAATGTTCATCCTTTCCAACATGCAGATTCACTTTAAATAACAGTTTTATAGCAGACTACTCTTGAAAACACTGTAGCAAAAGGAGGATTTACTGATAAAGTGCAATTTCTTCTGTTTCTATAAATATGTTTTAAACTTTAATCAGTAATTACACTAAGTAATAACACTTTAACTTTTATCAATGGTTTTGCACAGAATGCTTTCAAATTCGTCTGTTGCAGAGAAGTCGTATGAGGTAAGGGTTAACAAACACGACAGAATGAAGTCAAAAGTATGAAACTATATATATATATATATTGTGGATAACCTAAAATTTCCAAGGTCTCTTTTACATCATTTAATGTTATTTACATAATTTCTCAATTGTTTACATATTAAAGATATGCTCACTTAGCACTGGCATCACCCTTTCCCACATGCAGACAGATTTTGATGCATTTCCTGTTTACGACTTTTGTAAAAATATAAGTTAAAGCAGAAATGGTTCATGATGAGCAATTTCTGCTTTTGATACAACTTTATACATTTATTCATTATTTCAATATGTTTTGCCTTGATATTTTTTCTTTTGCTGCATATATGTGTTGTAAAAAAACACTTTAATAAATATATTACAAAATAGAGAAAAACTCTTCGGCAGAAATTGATCAAAACAAGTTGAAACATCATTTGACTGTGTTTATAGTGATCCAGATGTTACCATTTCCCCCTCAAACTCGATATTTTCAAAACTATCCTATTCATGATTGATTGTTTGGTGTTTTGTGCCGCTCTCAACAAGTTTACAGTTATATCACGGCATTTCCAGGGTAAGGTACCATGCAGTACTACTGGCCCTTGTATCATGGTTGTAATGTTAACCTTGTAACCCTGGGCACCAAGGAGGGTAGCCATTTAACTTCCATTTTTAAAGTCTTTGGTTTGACCCGACCGAGCATCAACACTACACCACTGATGCCCTATATCCGGACGCTCTACCACTACACCACTGATGCCCTATATCCGGACGCTCTACCACTACACCACTGATGCCCTATATCCGGACGCTCTACCACTACACCACTGATGCCCTATATCCGGACGCTCTACCACTACACCACTGATGCCCTATATCCGGACGCTCTACCACTACACCACTGATGCCCTATATCCGGACACTCTACCACTACACCACTGATGCCCTATATCCGGACGCTCTACCACTACACCACTGATGCCCTATATCCGGATGCTCTACCACTACACCAAAAGTGAAAACAGAGCTATACAAAAAATCATTTAGCTATTCTGGTCCGATTTTATGGAATAGTTTGCCACAATCAATACGTCATACTCCAAGCCTTAATACATTTAAAGAAAAAATTAAGGATTATCTATTAAATCATGCTAACTTAACTAAAAATGATTGACATTGTTTTTGTTCTTTAAAAAGTTACTTGAGTGTTGTATATATGAATGACGTAATTGTATGAATTTTGCTTCATGCTCATAATAGCATAGTTGTTGTATTCATGTTTGTATGTAACTTTTCCATTTGATGTATCTCAGAGGGCCTCAGGGAAGATTAGTGTATACTAACTGTGTTTACCCTCGTAAAATAAAGTATTATTATTATTATTACACCACTGATGCCCTATATCCGGACGCTCTACCACTACACCACTGAAGCCCTATATCCGGACGCTCTACCACTACACCACTGATGCCCTATATTCGGACGCTCTACCACTACACCACTGATGCCCTATATCCGGACGCTCTACCACTACACCACTGAAGCCCTATATCCGGACGCTCTACCACTACACCACTGATGCCCTATATCCGGACGCTCTACCACTACACCACTGATGCCCTATATCCGGACGCTCTACCACTACACCACTGATGCCCTATATCCGGACGCTCTACCACTACACCACTGAAGCCCTATATCCGGACGCTCTACCACTACACCACTGATGCCCTATATCCGGACGCTCTACCACTACACCACTGATGCCCTATATCTGGACGCTCTACCACTACACCACTGAAGCCCTATATCCGGACGCTCTACCACTACACCACTGAAGCCCTATATCCGGACGCTCTACCACTACACCACTGAAGCCCTATATCCGGACGCTCTACCACTACACCACTGATGCCCTATATCCGGACGCTCTACCACTACACCACTGATGCCCTATATCCGGACGCTCTACCACTACATCACTGAAGCCTTATATCCGGACGCTCTACCACTACACCACTGAAGCCCTATATCCTATTCATGAAGTAATTGGTTAAGATTCATCCTTCAATATCATATAAAATTCCAATTATCTATTGTTCTGAAATGACTGAGTATCTGATATCAGAGTATAATTGGTCAATATCACATCATATTGTATGCTCATAAAAGAGCAAACATACAGAAAATATGAGCCCTGTCACGAAAAAAAAAAAGGTTTGTAATAGTTTTTTCCTGTTAACATGCCTATACAAGAAAAAGTGGAGGTGCGCTTCTAGTCTCTCTTAACAAAAGCTTCTCAAAAAATAAACAGTATACAGATTAGAAGGTGGTTCAAGAGGAGACATGACAGATGGAACATTTTCATCTGATCTGTAATCAACAAAAACAAAACATACGGGAATTTTTGGTCACCAGTCAGTGTAGTGCCAGATCAATCTGATTTATATAGCTCTGCACTTTTCATCAATTATATGGCTTGGTATAGAACTATAAGTAATGCTGCACGAAGAAAGCCATTTCATGCCTCTTTAAACCCTTTCCTACCTGTAGACGCATCTGCAGCAGATGACTTTTGAAAACTTTGTGACAAAACGAAAATTGCTCAAAATGAACAATTTTTCCTTTTGCCCCAATGTATTCAACTTCTTATAGTAATTTAACCTTTATCTATAGAGATTTTCTGTGTTTTTGCTTAGATGTTTTTGAAGTTGTTTTATATATATGCAGATATACGTTGTTTGTGGGAAAGGGTTAATGATCTAGGCTCTGCTATAAATCATATAATATTATACAGAACTTTAGAAAAGGTGTGTTTTTCTCATTCAAAAATCCTTGAAATCAACATTTGGATGGAGTGAGTCATAAGACAAAGTCTTCCTTGTTTCACACTTAGTTATAATATATGAGCAATGCTTTGTGAAAAGCAACCTTAATGCGTATGCCATCAGTGTTGATTCAGATCTGCACATTCGTACACTTAAGCCTGCTTGATACAATGTTTGTCATTTGTCACAGAGGGTTACAAGAAACTGTTGAGAGGTAGTGCCCTTTTGGATACAATACTACAGTAGCATGGAAAATCTCTATATAAAAATTGTAAAAATTAAGCTATGGTTTGTTTTCCTGAAGCACAACTAAATATATAAATCTATGAGCTGTGTCAGTCTAAAAGGAGTCTTTGCATATTCTTAACCCTTTCCCTCATATAGATGCTTTCTGATGCATCTACAGCAGACGGCTTTTTGAAAACATAGTGACAAAAGAAGAAATTGCTCAAAACAAGCAATTTCTCCTTTTGCCTTTGGGCTTTCCACTTTAACCCTTCCCTCATACGACAATTCTGTAGCAGACGACTTTGAACATATTTTGTCAAATAATGGAAAATCTCTATAATTAAATGGATAACCTATGACTAAAAGTGGAAAACATTGTGACAAAAGGAAAAATTGCATGTTTTGTGCAATTTCTTCTTTTGTTACTATGTTTTCAAAAAGCTGTCTGCTGCAGAGGCGTCAGAAAGCGTCTATATGAGGGAAAGGGTTAAGTCATAGGTTATCCATTCAATTATGGAGATTATCTATTTTTTGACAAAATATGTTCAAAGGCGTCTGCTGCAGAATTGTCATAATTATGAGGGAAAGGGTTAAGGGTTACCAGTATAAATATGTATAATAATAATAGCAAGGGCAGGCTACTCTAAATTTCTACTTTTGTCAAAAGTTACATAGATCTACAGGGCAGTGAGTACTTGTGAGACTGTTCAAATGCATAAATTAAATTTGCTTCAGTATTCACCGTTTGCAAACATGTGCATTATACATGTACAATAAACATTCGTCAAGACATGGCCCGTATGTAAAATCAGGAACCTTTTCTTGACAATCTCATAAACATTTTATAAGGCATTGTTAGTTAATGTAAACTACAAACTACTTTTTGATCTTAACAAATGAATGTGAAGAATTAAATTTGCAAACAACTTCAACCAATAAAATTGTATTTTTACTCTCTATCTCTCAGGTACAGTTCCATAATAGACTTACATGTTCACCTGATTTGGTTTGTTTAGGGTCATCTACTTTGAAATATAACTGATGAAGAAATTGGACAAATCTGGTAAATTGACATCTATATCACATAAAGTGTAAAAACTAAAAACAGAAATTGAAGACCAAGAGTAAAGATTGAAGACAGTTTAAAATATCTACAGAGATTTGTTACCGTGCTGATCCTTGGTGGAAAGGATTTTGTACGAGCTTTCTTCATCTAAATATATATATAAGTAAAATATGGATGAACAGAAAAAAAGTCACAGGCATTATAAGTTTTGGTTTAATACAGAAAAAAAGAGGGACTTATTAATTTTGATCATCTAAGTGATGGCATAAGAGCTTATGTGTAACTGCTAATCTCATTGATTTTTTGTTATCAAGAGTGCGGAGTGGACACCATAGTAAATGAGAGAACGTAACAGTTAAGATCAATGTATTAAATAAATGACATTATTAAATCTTTGGCCAGTTTGAAAGAGGACCACCAAAGATACTTTCCTATGGAGTTTGGTTGATATCAGTCAAGTGGTTTAGGCGATGATGTGGTTTAAAGCTAAAAGTTAACGACAATCGGACGACAAACAAAGTGTAATCAGAATACATGACATTAAATCTTCAGCTCAGGTGATCTACAAAAAAATCATTTATTATTATATAAATTTTAAAAAATAAATAGCAAAATTAGAAAAAAGTGACAGGAAAAATTAAACAATAAAATTTATAATGTTCAACTAATTAATATTAACTGGATATATATAATGTGTTTTCAAATTCATACACTGATTTCTATTTAAAAAAATATCTGAAGGCTCCATTCAGGAATTTAAAACAACTGATAATGTATTGTTAGCTTGAAATAGATAGGAAACAATATAAAAGTACATAGGTAATAATGATTGGTGTTTTACAATGTTGGTGAATCCGTGTTTTCTCCAAAGCGAGTTTTCAGTGTTTGACGTAATTAAATTGACATTGATTTAACGAAATTGAAAATCTGCCTCTTTAATGATGCAAACAAAATGAAAACAAATTCAGTTGGTTTTTAATGATAATGGGGACGAATCGGCTTAAAATCGATCGAATTTTCATGCAATAATTGGTTGAACAACGAAGGAAATAGAAGAAAAAGGAGTTTTGCAGATCTGTTGTATAAATGAAAGGGTTAAAATGACTACTTTGTAAACTACTTATATTTTATAGTATATTTTTTTTCTGTACCAGTTTTTCTATATATATATCTTAAATCTGTAATCATGATGTAATTATCAAATGGTTTAATTGGTCTCCTATCACCATAATGAATTAAGACTTGCAGGTGAGACATAACATTATGAAAAATAATACATCTTTTTTTAAATTGTTCATACAATTCAGCATTAAAGTTTAATCTGAAAAGAGACAATTCACAAAGGGGCCAAGATTTTTAACTTTATTATTGATGCTGTTTATTCTCAACCCTGTCCCAATTTTTTTTTTATTGTAAAATATCAATAACATTAAAAAACATTGCAGCAAAAGAATAATTTAGACTTTCTGTTGCTCGTTTTATCATCTGTCATTTATTTGGGTATGCAGGAATGGATAAAAAGAAAATGAAAAATGAGCATAATGTTATGTCTTTCTATGTAGGACTAAAAAAGAGTCTGCTGCAAATGTTACACAATTATCAAAATGAGCAATATCTCCTTTTTTCACAATATTTTCAATTTCATTCTATAATGACACTGTAACAAAGAGGGTTTTCCTATATCATGTTGTCCCAAATATTTTCCAAGTTGTCAGAAAGGTTTTTTTTTTTTTTTTTTTTTAAATTAACCCGTTCCCTCATACGACAGTTCTTCAGCAGACGACTTTGAACATATTTTGTCAAAAAATAGAAAATCTCTATAACTGAATGGATAACCTATTGAGCAATTTCTTCTTTTGTCACTGTTTTCAAAAAGCCGTCTGCTGCAGAGGCATCAGAAAGCGTCTATATGAGGGAAAGGGTTAAACATACAGTATGGTTGGTTAATAAGAGATATTATGGAAAGCCACTTGTAATTTTGTTATGACACAATTAATAAGTTTATATAGAGCACTTTCATAAACACAGCACACTTTTGTGAATTGTTTACATTCCTTTATTATCAGTCTTATGAATGCCCCATTCAGAAGAATTTACATTTTGTCATGCAATTCATCTGTTATGCCTCTCCAACATACGACCTTTCAAAACAAAGTGGAAAGAGGTGAACGATAAATTTCTGTTTTTCTCTCAATGTCATTATACATGTGTTTATCAACAAAAAAGGTTCATGGCAACTTTCTAGTCTAAACACATTTTAATGTTTTTACAGATGTATCAGTATCTACAGCAAAACAACCCTAAACTGACAATTTCATGTAAACAAGGTGACAGATAGGGACAGTATCAGTCTGTCAACCGAGAATCCTCACCTGAGAGACGTCTTTCTCTTCTTCATTCTCTCTATCCGAAGTTCCGGGAGTTGATCTCGAACTAATAAATCGACTTGGATTCTGGCGATAAAGAAGATATGATATAAGCGCATGACTAACAACAATTAACATGATGCATCTTTAAGATTTTGACAGTCTCCAAAGATTAATAAGTCAATAAGTCCAATGTTTACAAAGTTACTCCGTAGAACGTGTGCGTCTGCAGTGATTATACTTTAACGCCCTCTATTGGAAAAGGGAAAGTACTCTAAGTATTGGAAAGTTTTATTCTATAGACTTTTCACAAGTTTTTGCAACTGGTACTGGTAGAACAACTGTGGCGCGTCATACAATAAAATAGCAATGCATGATGCGAAATACGCACATGAAAGACTTAGTCGAGCAAATGGTCTCGTCAGAGCCTTCACTGTCCTCATAAATTCTAAGCATTTTTTTAACATAATATCATATGATTTATTATTGTAAATAAATTCAGGCTACTTATATGTAAGTTCCCGTTATAGTGGTTAATAAAATCGAGTCTATTCCACACATAGTAAACATTTTGAGATACTTTCTGGGAATAGATGAAAATGAAGCCCCAGATTGTGTAACGGCTATTTAACTCTATGATGCCTGAAAGTGAAGAAACGTACAACTTTTCTTCTGACGCTGGTCTGTTTGATTACGCAGAGTCACGGCACAGAAAAGGGGTATACCAAGGGACGTAGTCTTATCTACGTCCCTGGTCTACCTACGTAAATAGACTAACAAAACGGCACATCCTCTTCATCACCTATCATGTTTACGACAGTACGAAAACATTCGGGGAAAGTTATAAATGCTCATACGAAAAGCGTGCAAGTGGGCATCCTCGTTTTTATAAATAATTCCATTGCATTCCGCTGACATATTTGTTTCTGTTGCGTGAACCATTTGAGTCAAGCCATACCAAAACCCACCGCCGAGTTATTTTTTTACCCTTATCCGCATGCACCAAATATGCAGCAGACGACTTGGAAAACATATGGAATAATTTTAGAAATTTCTCTTTAAATGAAAGTATAATAATTGAAAAGAGTTGAACGACTGCGGCAAAAGGAGAAATGGATTTATGAACACGACCGACAAATATGCTGCAGACGACTTGAAATATGTATAGGCAAAACATATGAGAAATCGCTTTACATGAAAGAATAATTATTAAAAAAAAGTCGTAAACGTAGTGGCAAAATTAGAAAATGTTTTCAAAATTCGTGTGCTGTAGATGCGGTAAAATGCGTCTGGTTAAGGGAAAGAAGTTATTGTTGAAAGTTACAGTTATCTGAGCGTAACGCACTGTCTGTCTCACAATCGTCTTTGATGCAAAATATAACCATAATTACGTATACTTTAACCCTTTTCCACCTGCAGACGCATTTTGACGCAAAAGTAGCAGGCGACTTTTGAAAACATTGTGGCCAAAGGTGAATAAACTTTTTATAACAATTAAGCTATCTTTCATAGAGATTTTTCAGGTTTTTGTCACTATGTTCTCAAAGTCGTCTGCTGCAAATTTCTGTTTGCGGGAAAGTGCTACGTAAGATAAGATTTGACAAATTAGTAAAGTAAAGACCAGCCTCATTATATAGAGACCGTCTCCGCAGTGTACTGGTTATAGAGCGTCCGCATTGACATCGGGAGACCAGGGTTCGATCCCCAGTCGGGTCCATACAACATATTTCAAAATTGTAGTAATGGCTTCCCTCCTTGGCGCTCAGAGTTGAGACAGAGTTGAGACAGAGTTGAGACAGAGTTGAGACAGAGTTGAGACAGAGTTGAGACAGAGTTGAGACATAGTTGAGACAGAGTTGAGACTGATGCATCGGTATCAAGATGAATACTACCGGAAGTACTGGTAAACTAACCAGAAAACGTTGTGACTGAACTGAAATTCTGTTGAAAGCGGCGTTAAACAAACAAACAAATCTCAATATAGAGTAAAAAAAAATACAAAATAAAGTGCCCATACCATGACTGTCGCGTGAATATCAGAATATATCCCGTCACATACACTAGTTAATATACACCGTTTTATTTACAAACAAATAGTTTCGTATCTATCCATGTAGATTTCAATGAATGGTTTATTATGGTCTACATTCAACGAAATGTCACGGGACGAAATTTGACGGTTTTTATATTGCATCTCGGACCATCATCGCTGTTTTTATTTGAATAGCGTCGGACGAAAACGAGTCTTACTGTAACTGCGAACAGTGGTGACTAAGATGAGCCCTTGCACGAGGACAGTAGCACCATATCCGTTGCTGTTCTGCTTGAAATATAAACAGTTAGTAATGTAACTTCTAACGAAATGTAAGAACTGTAGCCCCATTACTTTCGCTTCCATGACCTTTAATATAATGACAGAACTGGGGAACCAGTGATGAAAGCAAGAAGACACTTTATCCCCTGTTGTGGTTCGATTATCTTTATGGCCCTTTCCCCCATTAAATATCCACATAACGTCGATTTACATGAGGGTGGTGTTTGAACAACACTGCAACAATACAGATGGTGCTCAAATCTTCCCTTAATACAGAACACTTGTGAAATTAGTGTGGATTTCTTTCTCTTCTTAAACCGAACAATGAAGCAACTATGAAGTTAAAAACAAACCATACATTCACGCCAATATGTCTCTCGGCTCTTTCTTCACATAGTTTTATCATATTGAAGTTCTAGATAATTATCTGTAAGGGCAATTGCTAATTGTTTGTTATCAAATCTTTTAAATATGAACCGTATTCCTGATATCATATTTATAATGTCACCTGATAAGCAAAATCCAGAAATACGGAAGTATAATCCTTATTCGAAACAGACCATGCTATGAGCAATATGTTAATGATGAATAATTTCTTCTTTTCCTACAACGTTTTCGTCTTCAATAAAGGCATAAAAGGTCGTCTATTTTAAAGAAAAGGGTAAATAACAATTGAAATGGACATCCTCTGATGTAGATGTTTTCAAAGTCGCTGCAGATTTGTTGAATGTGGGAAAGGAAGACTTAATATGATAAATCTTCAAAATCTAAATTCCCCCACCCCCTCCCCTTTAAAAAAAGAAAAAGCCATTTCAAGGTTCGGGAGCAGTGATTATTTGAAACACTGTTTTCCACGTAAAGCTCAAAACCGAGGAGAACATTGGGTTGATAACGAGAAGGGTTTGTAAATAAACAGACGAGATAGAATGTACGTGTCTCAATTGAATTGATAAACTGTTTTATGGGCCGTTTGCTTTGAACAATCTCAAGAGACATCGTAAATATCGAGTCAACTAGTTTATATTGGCCAAAAAATGAAAACATTGTAGGAAAAGAAAAACAATATGTTTTGAGCAATTTTCACTTTGTTGCGCAATGTTTTCAAAAGTCATCTGCTGGAGTGTCCTCTATATCAGGGGTTGATTTGGTGCTTTACGCCGACTTCAACAATTGTTCAGTAATATCACGTCGTTACCTTGATTAGTACTACCATTACTACTGGTCCATTTATCCTGACGCCAGTCAGTCAGTCAGTCAGTCGAAATAATAACCCCGAAACCATGAGTGCCAATGAATGCAGCCATTACTACCATTTTAAAGTATTTGGGATCGAACCCGCGACCTTCCACACCCTAGCCGGGCACTCTATCACTACAACACAGTGGCGTCGTCTATATGAGGGGAAGTGGTGAATTATTTCCCAAACCAGGGTTGTATACGTAAGTAACTGAATATAGGTCACCCCTGGAGCTGTATACTTTACCACTACAACACAGTGGCGTCGTCTATATGAGGGGAAGTGGTGACTTATTTCACAAACCAGGGTTGTATACGTAAGTAACTGATATCGGACACCCCCGGAGCTGTATACTCACCGTTCAGGTTATTGTCATCGTTTACTGATGTATCTGATTCAACCATCGACGTACTTAACCCTTTCACATATACAGATTCGTAGCTGACGACTTTTGACAACTCTATAGCCAAAGGATTTGAATGTTTGGATTGTGCTTTATACCGTTTTCAACAATTGTTCAGTATTATCATGGCGTCTCCTGGGTAAGTTACCAGTATTACTGACCCAAACAACATGCCACCAGCGAGTTAGTCGTAATGCTATCCAGCTAAACCTCAGCACCAAGGAAGGAAAGCCATGACTACCATTTTTAAGAGGCGGATGCTCTACCACTACACCACCAAGACGGTCGCTCTACCACTACACCACAGAGGAGGTTTCTACCACTACATCACAGAGACGGACACTCTACCACTACACCACCAAGACGGTCGCTCTACCACTACACCACCAAGACGGACGCTCTACCACTACACCACCAAGACGGACGCTCTACCACTACACCACCAAGACGGACGCTCTACCACTACACCACCAAGACGGACGCTCTACGACTACACCACCAAGACGGACGCTCTACCACTACACCACCAAGACGGTCACTCTACCACTACACCACCAAGACGGTCGCTCTACCACTACACCACCAAGACGGTCGCTCTACCACTACACCACCAAGACGATCGATCTACCACTACACCACAGAGACGGACACTCTACCACTACACCACCAAGACGGTCGCTATACCACTGCACCGCCAAGACGGTCGCTCTACCACTACACCACCAAGACGGTCGCTCTACCACTACACCACCAAGACGGACGTTCTACCACTACACCACCAAGACGGTCGCTCTACCACTACACCACCGAGACGGTCGCTCTACCACTACACCACCGAGGCGGACGCTCTACCACTACACCTCCAAGACTGTCGCTCTACCACTACACCACCAAGACGGTCGCTCTACCACTACACCACCAAGACGGATGCTCTACCACTACACCACAGAGGAGGTCTCTACCACTACACCACCGAGGCGGACGCTCTACCACTACACCACCGAGACGGACACTCTACCACTACACCACAGAGGAGGTCTCTACCACTACACCACCAAGACGGACGCTCTACCACTACACCACCAAGACGGTCGCTCTACCACTACACCACCAAGACGGTCGCTCTACCACTACACCACCAAGACGGACGCTCTACCAATACACCACCGAGACGGACACTCTACCACTACACCACAGAGGAGGTATCTACCACTACACCACCGAGGCGGACGCTCTACCACTACACCACCAAGACGGTCGCTCTACCACTACACCACCAATACGGTCGCTCTACCACTACACCACCAATACGGTCGCTCTACCACTACATCACCAAGACGGTCGCTCTACCACTACACCACCAAGATGGTCGCTCTACCACTACACCACCAAGACGGTCGCTCTACCACTACACCACAAAGGAGGTCTCTACCACTACACCACCGAGGCGGACGATCTACCACTACACCACCAAGACGGTCGCTCTACCACTACACCACCAAGACGGTCGCTCTACCACTACACCACCAAGACGGTCGCTCTACCACTACACCACCAAGACGGTCGCTCTACCACTACACCACCAAGACGGTCGCTCTACCACTACACCACCGAGACGGTCGCTCTACCACTACATCACCGAGACGGTCGCTCTACCACTACACCACCAAGACGGTCGCTCTACCACTACACCACCAAGACGGTCGCTCTACCACTACACCACCAAGACGGTCGCTCTACCACTACACCTACGAGGCGGTCGCTCTACCACTACACCACCGAGAAAGTCGCTCTACCACTACACCACCAAGACGGTCGCTCTACCACTACACCACAGAGGAGGTCTCTATCACTACACCACCAAGACGGTCGATGATCTAACACTATACCACTAAGACGGTCGATGCTTTACCACCACACCACCCACTATGACGTTCGATGCTTTAACATTACACCACCCACTAAGACGGTCGATGATCTAACACTATACCACTAAGACGGTCGATGCTTTACCACCACACCACCCACTAAGACGGTCGATGCTTTACCACTACACCACCCACTAAGACGGTCGATGCTTTACCACTACACCACCCACTAAGACGGTCGATGCTTTACCACTACACCACCAAGACGGTCGATGCTTTACCAATACACCACCAAGACGGTCGATGCTTTACCACTACACCACCCACCAAGACGGTCGATGCTTTACCACTACACCACCCACTAAGACGGTCGACGCTTTATCACTACACCACCAACTAAGACGGTCGATGCTCTACCACTACACCACCAAGACGGTCGATGCTCTACCACTACACCACCAAGACGGTCGACGCTTTATCACTACACCACCAACTAAGACGGTCGATGCTATACCCACTACACCACCAAGACGGTCGACGCTTTATCACTACACCACCAACTAAGACGGTCGATGCTATACCACTTCACCACTAAGACGGTCGATGCTCTACCACTACACCACCAAGACGGTCGATGCTCTACCACTACACCACTATGACGGTCGATGCTCTACCACTACACCACTATGACGGTCGATGCTCTACCACTACACCACCAAGACGGTCGATGCTCTACCACTACACCACCAAGACGGTCGATGCTTTACCACTACACCACCCACCAAGACGGTCGATGCTTTACCACTACACCACCCACTATGACGGTCGATGCTTTACCACTACACCACCATGACGGTCGATGCTCTACCACTACACCACCAAGACGGTCGATGCTCTACCACTACACCACCCACCAAGACGGTCGATGCTCTACCACTACACCACCATGACGGACGATGCTCTACCACTACACCACCATGACGGTCGATGCTCTACCACTACACCACCATGACGGTCGATGCTCTACCACTACACCACCAAGACGGTCGATGCTCTACCACTACACCACCATGACGGTCGATGCTCTACCACTACACCACCATGACGGTCGATGCTCTACCACTACACCACCATGACGGTCGATGCTCTACCACTACACCACCATGAATGTCGATGCTCTATCACTACACCACCATGACGGTCGATGCTCTACCACTACACCACCATGACGGACGATGCTCTACCACTACACCACCATGACGGTCGATGCTCTACCACTACACCACCATGACGGTCGATGCTCTACCACTACACCACCATGAAGGTCGATGCTCTACCACTACACCACCCACCAAGACGGTCGATGCTCTACCACTACACCACCAAGACGGTCGATGGCAAAGGTGACAATTGGTCATGATGAGGAATTTCTCTCTTTCCCATGATGTTGTTAACTTTATTCAATAATTATATGATTTATTTTATAGAGTTTTTCCATATATGAGTCGTTCCACGAGAAAATCAACATTATGGTCTCTGCGTAATGTATCGATCCAGATCAGCCTAGCGGTATACGAACTATAAAGTAATGACTCTTGAAACAGAAAGTCCACAGGAGGCGAAAAGCGTCTGTCCGGGTTAGCCTGCGCGGCATGCTTAGGCTGATCCGCATTGACAATTTACGCAGAGTCCACAATGTTAGTTTTCTCGTAATTCGGCTCATATTGCCTATGTGTTTTCAAAGTCGTCTACTGCAGTTTCGTTGGAGGAAATGGAAATAAGCCCTTCTTCGACGTATCTGCAAAAGGTGACCTATAAAAAGTAGAGAGCAAGTGCGGAGATTCCCGAAATGAACCGTCCCGCGAGAAAACCAACATTGTGGACTCTGCGTAAAGTATCGACCCGGATCAGCCTAAGCATGCCGCGCAGGCTTACCCGGATAGACACTTTTCGCCTCCTGTGGATTTTCTGTTTCAGGAATCATTGGTCTATACCTCTATTCCCATGAGACGGAATGTGTCGGCCCGGATCAGTCTGCGCGGACAGCGCAGGCTGATCTGGTCGATACATTACGCAGATGCCATAATGTTGGTTTTCTCGCGGTACGGCTCAAATGTCTTTCATTTGCCTATATTTGTCATTTCTCATAACGACTTATATTTGTAAAGATGTCACGATATTCGTAAAATGTTGTCCCTAAAGTTTGCTACAAGTTCAATGTTCTAAGTGTTTACACTTTCCCCGATACAACAAATCCGCAACAGACGACTTTAAATACATGCGTGAATGATAGATACTCTTTATCTCGATAATTGAAAGTATTAAATTGAATATTGAACACATTGAAATTGACAAAAGAAGAAATTGCTCATAATGCCAAAAAGTATTCTACTGTAGATGCGTCAGAAGGCGTCTACGTAAACTCTGATTTGAAAGCAGACGACAAAAAGTGTACATCAAGTGAACTTAACCTTATTCCAAAAGATATGCGGTTATTATAGTAAGGAAGTATATAAATGAACCGTTCCACGAGAAAACCAACATTGTCGACGCTGCGTAAATTATCGACCCGGATCAGACTAAGCATGCCGCGCAGGCTAACCCGGACAGACACTTTTCGCCTCATGTGGATTTTCTGTCACACAGACCGCGCAGGCTGATCTGGGTCGATTCATTACGCAGAGTCCATACTGTTGGTTTTCTCGTGAAGGGCTCATATCTAGATCTATATGGGAGCCCGATCTATTTCTAAAGGTGGGTAGTTTAACCCTTTCACGCATATATATAGAGACGGATTTATGAAAAACATTATGACAAAGGAAGAACTTGCCCATGATGTTCAATGTCTCCTTTTGTCGCATAGTTTTCTACTCTAATCATTAATTATACGTTCCATATGTGTGCCAAGATGGTTTCAAAGTGATCTGTGTCAGAGGTGTTGTATGAGGGAAAGGGTTAATAAGTACATACATTTAGACGCTCTGGTGAAGCTGAAAGCATGGGAGTGTAAACAGGTCACGTCAGGCGATAAAGGGTCCTTGTGCACATCTCGCCCGTGTTTAGTATTAACCCTGTCCCACATACGACACATCTGCAGCAGACGACTTTGAAAACATACCCGAAAAAAAATGGAAACTCCCTTTAAATGATCATTGAAAAGAGATGAAAACATGGTGACAAAAGGAGAAATTGCTCGTAATGAGCAATTTCTTCTTTTGTCGCCATGTTTTCAAAAAGCCGTCTGATGCAGAGGCGTTAAAAAGTGTCTATATGAGGGAAAGGGACAAATAAAGGTCGAAAGGTATGAGTCTAGAAGGGCCACACTTTTATCACTTTTCGAACAGTTACAGTCACAGGCCCCTATGTTTACAGTCATGGCTATTCTACGTGTAGGTAAACAGTGACAGTTTTGACGAAACTGTATGTTGCACTGGCTCGTCCGAGTCGCCGCTGTACGCCGTTGCTATATTACCCCACGACGCACGTGACGCGGCTCAAACTATTTCGACATCAAACGGTATAATTCGTGTACATGTAGTAAATGAATTATCATATACATTGTTGCTAATGATGAAAGTAGTCTTAATTGAAATAAGTACACGTACGACTTAGTCACCTCTACACGACACATGTCATCTTTATGAATAGCGATGCTGTCACTGCCTTCATATTAAGTTATGTAAATCAACAATATCAATTTTCAAAAAGAAACAAAATATTTTTTTGCCTCTCAAAAATGTCAGTTTTATTTCAAATATCGAAGTCATTAACGTCTATGTTTCCTATGACAATCATATCCACATGATAACTGTTTAAATGAAGTATTCTATTTTGTCTGTTTTATAACTGTGTGTTAAGGGTTTTGTATTGCTTTGATGTACATCAGCATTGACGTCATTTCACATTGCCGTCATAGCTTACTAATGTTATCAATGACAATTTACCCAGCCGTCCATTGACCTAATGACCTCTAGTAGATATACCACAAATGACATCAATATAACAGCAGTTTTATAGCCAGGACTGTGACAAATTATAACCATTTCCCACATACAATAAGTATGCAGCAGACGACGCAGAAAACATTTAGATACAACTATGGAAACTCCTTATAATTGAAATAACATTTTATTATTTTACCACACTGTTTTCAAAAGTCGTCTGCTGCAGAGGCGTCGCAAAGCGTCTGTATGAGTGAAATGGTTAACCTGAACTCTATAAATGACAGTCTTATGTGGTGAATAAATTTGAAAACATTGTGGCAAAAGAAGAAATTGCTCGTTTTGAACAATATCTCCTACGTCATTGGTTGCAGAGACGTCAGAAAGGTTCTGTATTATCGGAAGGGTTAAACACATGGTGAAATCGATCGATAGAAATCAAGTCTCTCGAAAAACAACATTCCAAATCTTTGAAAATAAAACAAACAACAAACCAGATGAAATTGTCTTCTTTGGTCATAACCAGAATTCTTTCATGTACAACAATATGCAAACAAAAAGAGATAATGATGCTCATTAAAGTTGCTTTATATATGATTGATTGATTGACTGATTTATTGGAGCTTAACGCCGTTTCAACAAGTTTCAGTCATATCAAGGCGGCAAGTAAACCTACCTATGTGTTTCATGGCTTTCTCACACCAGTTCTCCACAAAACATTTTTTTCAAGCAGCTGGCTACTTTTCAAATATACTGTTAGCCAATTGTTGAAGACAAATGACGCTGGTCGGCGTCGCATTTACAAACGTCGGAAAGATTGTTGCCCGAAAATGGGTCCGAACATCACAACCCGTGGATTGACATCCCGAGTAAATACCGATTGAGCTACCAGGGCTCGGCGCGAATTTGCAGACTGATATAGATCTTCACTGGTCGAAGTCAGACTGATCTAGATGTCTATAAAAAAGTAACCTTTCTAGTTTTGTTATGCAAGTATATTTTTGAAAACTGACGGCTCTAGAAAACCGTTAAAATACATAGCATGTTTAACCCTTTCCCTCATATAGGCGCTTTCTGACGCTTTTTGAAAACATAGTGACAAAAGAAGAAATTGCACAAAACGTGCAATTTCTCCTTTTGCCACAATGTTTTCCACTTTTTGTCATAGGTTATCCATTCAATTATGGAGATTTTCTATGTTTTGACAAAATACGTTCAAAGTCGTCTGCTGCAGAATTGTCGTATGAGGGAAAGGGTTAACATTGTTCTCATACAGTGGCATTGTGATGCCTCTGCAGCAGACGATTTTTGAACACATTGACGCAAACTAAGAAATTGCTTATAATGAGATCATTATGATTTTGCCACAATGTTTTCAATTTAATTGAATAAGTGTTATTTCATTTATATATAGATAGTTTCCATCTTTTCATTTAAAAGTTACAAAAGTCGTCTGCTACAGATTTGTTGTATGCGGGAAACGGGTTAACTTCAGCGTTACTATCGATTATTACAGAACGACGATTTGTAGGAATCTCCAACACGGTCCAATGATTCATAGTGCATGACGGGAGAAGATGAACTATTTTAATTGTTTATGACATGCAACCTACCTCGCCGATCTACACGATTCTTCAAGCCTGGAGTACTTTAACCCTTTCTCTATTACAGCATATCCGTAACAGACGACTTTGAAATAATTCAGGCAAAAACACGATAAATCTCAATAAATGAAGTTATACATACTAAAAAAAAATTGAAAACATTGTGGCAAAAAGAGAAGTTGCTCGTATCGAGCAATTGCAATTTCTCCTTTTGTCACATTCTGCTGCAGAGGTGTCAGAAGGCTTCTTTATGTTGGAAAGGGTTAACTGTTTACCTGACATGCAATGTTTAGAATCGTCTGCCCTGGAAACATCAAAGAAAATATCTTGAAATGAGGAAGAAGAATTTCAGTGCGGATTCATTCTGAGCAATGTTTTATTTGTTTCAAAAAGGCTTTCACTTCTCATGTGTGCTGCTAAGCCGTCAGTCTTCGATTTTGTATCAGTAAAATATTTAACCCATTTCCTGATATATCACACAAAAACCGACCTTCGGTACTTGGCGACCAACTGAGATTCAGCCTGCGCCCCCACTAGTCTGATAATGACCTTCTCTGTTCGTCATCTTTCTGCAAAAAGCGGCCTGGAATGCTCCGAAGAAAAGTCATGACCAAATAGCTTTTATACAAACAATATATGAGACATCTCGCGAGAAAACTATTATGGCCTCTGTGTAATGTATCGACCAAGATCAGCCTGCGCAGTCCGCGCAGACTGATCCGGACCGACACATTTCGTCCCACGGGGATAGAGGTATAGAGTAATGATTCCTGAAACAGAACATCCACAGGAGGCGAAAGGTGTCAGTCCGGGTTAAGCTTAAGCTGATCCGGGTCGATACTTTACGCATTGTCCACAATGTTGGTTTTTTCGTGGGACGGTCTACACAAGATGCTGCGGCGATAGACATCTGCGTAATGTATCGACCAGATCAGCCTGCGCTGTGCGCGCAGACTGATCCGGCCGACACATTCCGTCTTAGGGGGATATATGTATACAGTAGTTATTCCTGAAACAGAAAATCCACAGGAGGCTAAAAGTGTCTATTCAGATAGGCCTGTGTGGCATGCTTAAGCTGATCCGGGTCGATACTTTACGCATTGTCCACAATGTTGGTTTTTTCGTGGGACGGTCTACACAAGATGCTGCGGCGATAGACATCTGCGTAATGTATCGACCAGATCAGCCTGCGCTGTGCGCGCAGACACATTCCGTCTTAGGGGGATATATGTATACAGTAGTTATTCCTGAAACAGAAAATCCACAGGAGGCTAAAAGTGTCTATTCAGATAGGCCTGTGTGGCATGCTTAAGCTGATCCGGGTCGATACTTTACGCATTGATCCGGGTCGATACTTTACGCATTGATCCGGGTCGATACTTTACGCATTGTCCACAATGTTGCTTTTTTCGCGGGACGGTTCATATGTGAACGTGATTGTTATTGAATTTAAACACCTGAAGTTCGGTTTTCGCATGGCGGGGTCCATTTTCCGACGTTTTCAAAACGGACAGAGTTAATAAAGCGAATGGTTTGTAGCCCAATTAAGATATTATTCAATTGTACTATTAATGATGTTTGTTAATAACGTCGGATATGACCAATAATTGCCACACTCTTCAACGAGAGACCACCTGTCCGACAAGGGTGGTGCTCTAACAGGATTGATTGTAGTTGTTTGGAAAGCAAACATTTCCGACAATGGATCAACCGTTACGAAACCAATTACTAACCCGAGCAAATCCTCTGAAATCCCATAACAATGATACCTTTATAAAACACAATGGACATTATAATCTATCCCGACCCATAACAATCATACGTATATAAAACAGAATGGACATGATAACCTATCCCGTCCATTTGCTGTGTGAACTTGTTGATGACCAGGGACAAGAACGCTCTGAAAACTTTATCTTTGCCCAGAAATGAACTCAATGCTCCAAAGAAGACTTCTGATTTAGAGAATTAATTAGCTTTTGACCAATCAGATATTAGAAAACAATTTTCTAAGGGCAGAGTAAACTTAGTTTTAGAGCCAGACCTTCCTATTGGTGCAATACATTGTGTTTTAGAGCCAGGCCTTCCTATTGGTGCATGTTACATTGTGTTTTAGAGCCAGACATTCCTATTGGTGCATGTTACATTGTGTTTTAGAGCCAGACATTCCTATTGGTGCATGTTACATTGTGTTTTAGAGCCTAGGCCTTCCTATTGGTGCATGTTACATTGTGTTTTAGAGCCAGACATTCCTATTGGTGCATGTTACATTGTGTTTTAGAGCCTAGGCCTTCCTATTGGTGCATGTTACATTGTGTTTTAGAGCCAGACATTCCTATTGGTGCATGTTACATTGTGTTTTAGAGCCTAGGCCTTCCTATTGGTGCATGTTACATTGTGTTTTAGAGCCAGCCATTCCTATTGGTTCATGTTACATTGTGTTTTAGAGCCTAGGCCTTCCTATTGGTGCATGTTACATTGTGTTTTAGAGCCAGACCTTCCTATTGGTGCATGTTACATTGTGTTTTAGAGCCAGACCTTCCTATTGGTGCATGTTACATTGTGTTTTAGAGCCAGACCTTCCTATTGGTGCATGTTACATTGTGTTTGTTTGCTTAACTATGTATCACGGAACTGTACACTTTAATCAGAAATGAATCTTAGCTACACGTTAAACAGTTTATATTTTGTGAATCTTAGACACTACATAGTGAAGATACTGAGCTTGTTCGTATATCCAGATGTAAATATTGTTAATTTCGACTTCGTATCACGAGTCAGGTCTTCATTCTTTCAATGAACACGTCACGCGAAATCCGACATTCGACGCTTTACGAAAACCAGGGACGTAGATAAGACGTTCCTGGTAAAACCAAGATCAGTCCTCACACTCGTGTAACCTTATCTTGCTTTACTTTGTTCGCTACTTACTTGTTAGTCTAAAGATATCTTCTATAAGAGCCTTAATTTATTTGACAAAAAGACGAGGATGGCGATACAGTCGTAATTATGCAGGATAAGGGTTAAGCTGATGACGAATGTGAACTGATCGAGAAATTGCATGTAGCAGTCTCTTCACTGAGTTAATCCTGTTCAAATTAGAACACATCTGCAGCAGACGACTTGGAAAAAAAAATTAAATCATTTTTATCGAAAAGATTTTAAAAACATTGCGGCTTTTGGAGAAATTGCTAAACATGAGCAATTTTCCCTTTAGCCACACTGTTTTCAAAAGCCGTCTTCTGTAGATGCTACAACATTCATCTATGAAAGGTTAAAACTGTTCAAAGAATGTTTATTCAACCATGTAGTAAAATCACTCTTCACGGACTTCAATGTTGTGAGTTGACCTTTGGTGCGACTAGATATGACATTATCGAACAGCAACAGAGACGCAGTCTGATCTGAGTATTCACTGATCCGGCGCTGATTGAAGACGATCAATGATTTGGACAAGCCACAATTCTGATTTAAATCGTTCTTTTCTTCACAATACTATCCGTTAAAACCATTTCGATAATGATTATAAACAAGAATTACGCGTAATTAAATGTCTCGCTGTCCCCTGCTTTGATTATCAATGCAAGTGTAAAAGACAAAAAAGTCAAATAACAAAACTTTAACTTTCAGCTAAACACAATTGTTTTTAAACAAGAAATTAAAAAAAAAAAAATACAAAGTTAAAATATACAAGAAATTAAAAAAAAAAAAATTGACCTAAACGCAAAGTTCAAAAATACAAGAAATTAAAATAAATAAATAAAATACAAACGTTTTACGCCGAAACCTGTTTGATATGTTGAAGTACTTTATTTGTGAAATGTTTGTTCACAATTTGAAATTAATTCACAACAAAATATGAAGTAGCTATGTCCAATTCTCAAAATCCACCAAAAATCAAGTGTTTTACCCCCAAAAAAGATCACACTCAGCATCATCAGCATACAATGTGCAGAAGGGTATTTGATGTCACTATATTCCGAATATGAAAGCCCTAGTACCAGTACTTATTGAGAAAAATAAAACAAAATAAAAACTTTAATGTTGAGCTTAACGCAAAATTGAAAAATCCAAGAAATGAAAAAGAATAAAATCCAAGTGTTTGACCCAAAAACCCGTTTCATGTGTTGAAGTACTTCATTTATGAAATATGTGTGCAAAATTTGAAATCGATCTAACAAAAAATGAGGATGTTATGACCAATTCTCAAAGTCAACCAAAAACCACCAAAATCATGTTTTTTACCCCAAAAATAAGGTCACACTCAGTATCTTTAGCATACAATGTGAAGAAGTGTATTAGATGTAACTGCATTCGAAAAATGAAATCCGTAGTACCAGTACGTATTCAGAAAAGTTAAAAAAATGTAACTTTAACGTTGAGCTAAACGCAAATAGTTGACGCCGTCGCCGTCGCCAGAAAAGCAACACCTTAGTCTCGCTTTCGCAACTTCGTCGCAGCGAGACAAAAAACCACGCTAACCGGTATCGCGCATTACGTGACTTTGATCAACGATTGTATGCTAATGCTTCTTCTTTAACCCTTTTCCTCATACGACAATTCTGCAGCAGACGACTTTGAACATATTTTGTCAACAAATAGAAATTCTCTATAATTCAATGGATAGGATAACCTATGACAAAAGTGGAAAACATTGTGGCAAAAGGAGAAATTGCTCGTTTTGAGCAATTTCTTCTTTTGTCACTATGTTTTCAAAAAGCCATCTGCTGCAGAGGCGTCATAAAGCGTCTATATGAGGGAAAGGATTAATTGGCATGGTGTTTTCCCCAATTCAATACTGTTCTAGTCATATCACGGTATTTCCTGGTACTCCTGGTTCATTTATCCTGACACCTGCGAGTCAGTGGTAATGTTACCCCCCCCCCCCCACCCCTCCCCAATCGTGAGTGTCAAGGAGGGAAAGCCATTACCATCATGTTCATGTTTCGAAGTGTTTGGTATGACCCGGCCTGGGATCGAACCCTGTGGTATCCCGAACCACAGGCGAACGCTCTACCGCAACACCGACATAGCGATATATCATGCTCTTCAGTTTTCGCTACACATTTATCAATATTTATAAAATCCATAAACTTTGTAAGAACGTATCTGGACTCAAGGTGGCTATTTGTCGTTGCAGGTAAACAGGAGCCCTTCCGCGAGAAAACCAACATTATGGCCTCTGCGTAATGTATCGACCCAGATCAGCCTGAGCAGTCCGCGCAGACTGATCTGAGCCGACACATTCCTTATCAGGGGGTTAGAGGTATAGAGTAATGATTCCTGAAACAGAAAATCTACAGGAGGCGAAAAGTGTCTGTCCGTGTAAGCCTGCGCGGCATGCTTAGGCTGATCCGGTCGATACTTTTCGCAGAGTCCACACTGTTGGTTTTCTCGTGGGACGGCTCATCGTATGATAAGGGTATACAAGGTGTGAATGAACACAGGTTATCGTTCTGTGATATGCCACTAAGCTTGTTTGCCAAGTAGGAAGTTTGTCTTTTAAAATTTAACCTTTATTACCCGAATCGTTCCGCTTAATATTTGATTTATGACAGAAGAAAAGGGTTCATTTGGCATCACTTTACCCTTTCCAAAACAGAATAAATCTGCAGTAGACGAATTTTAAATCGTCTAGGGGAATATATAGAAGTAAAGGAAAGTTTCATTATTGAATATAATTGAAAACAGTGTGGAAAAAGGGGCAATTTCTTCTATTGCTTCACTGTTTGTTAATGGTTACTGCAGAAGAGGCGTCAACATGTGTTTATAAGTGGTGAAGGATTAAAGGGTGTCTGGACGTGAATTCAGTAGGGCTACATCACTAGTCATCTGTCAGAAGTTACACATATAGTCATCTGTCAGAAGTTACACACATAGTCATCTGTCAGAAGTAACACATATAGTCATCTGTCAGAAGTTACACCACTAGCCATCTGTCAGAAGTTACACATATAGTCACTTGTCAGAAGTTACACATATAGTCATATGTCAGAAGTTACACATATAGTTATCTGTCAGAAGTTACACCACTAGTCATCTGTCAGAAGTTACACATATAGTCATCTGTCAGAAGTTAAACATATAGTTATCTGTCAGAAGTTACACCACTAGTCATCTGTCAGAAGTTACACATATAGTCACTTGTCAGAAGTTACACATATAGTCATCTGTCAGTAGTTACACATATAGTTATCTGTCAGAAGTTACACATATAGTCATCTGTCAGAAGTTAAACATATAGTCATCTGTCAGTAGTTACACATATAGTCATCTGTCAATAGTTACACATATAGTTATCTGTCAGAAGTTACACATATAGTCATCTGTCAGAAGTTACACATATAGTCATCTGTCAGTAGTTACACATATAGTCATCTGTCAGAAGTAACACATATAGTCATCTGTCAGAAGTTAAACATATAGTCATCTGTCAGAAGTTAAACATATAATCATCTGTCAGAAGTTACACCACTAGTCATCTGTCAGAAGTTACACATATAGTCATCTGTCAGAAGTTAAACATATAGTCATCTGTCAGAAGTTAAACATATAATCATCTGTCAGAAGTTACACCACTAGTCATCTGTCAGAAGTTACACATATAGTCATCTGTCAGAAGTTAAACATATAGTCATCTGTCAGAAGTTACACATATAGTTATCTGTCAGAAGTTAAACATATAGTCATCTGTCAGAAGTTACACCACTAGTCATCTGTCAGAAGTTAAACATATAGTCATCTGTCAGAAATTAAACATATAGTCATCTGCCAGAAGTTAAACATATAGTCATCTGTCAGAAGTTACACATATAGTTATCTGTCAGAAGTTACACATATAGTCATCTGTCAGAACTTACACCACTAGTCATCTGTCAGAAGTTAAACATATAGTCATCTGTCAGTAGTTATACCACTAGTCATCTGTCAGAAGTTAAACATATAGTCATCTGTCAGAAGTTACACATATAGTCATCTGTCAGAAGTTACACATATAGTCATCTGTTACACAGTATGTACTATGTACATTTCTAAGTATAGGTTGACAGTGGAGGTTCTGATGAGACAGTGTTTAAACACATACTCGTTTGAGTTTTTCTCATTTCACGTAAATAATAAGATACCATTTCGTGTATGTAATAAGATACCATTTCGCATGTTGCGGCTGATTTATATATATGTGTACGTATTGGTCATTACTATACAATTACAGAGTGGCATGAGCACTCTATCAACCCTAACCAAATACAACTAACACTAAAGTACATTGATACGAGAGAAATTATTTAACACATTTCCACCATACAACAAATCAGCCGTATACCGCGTTTAAGACATGTCGGAGAAAATATAGAAAATCAAAACGTATAATTAATTTATTATTGAATAAAGTTGAACACATTGTTCCAAAACGAGAAATTGCTCATCATGGGCAATCCCTTCTTTTCCCACAATGTTTTCAAAAGTCGTCTGCTCGCAAATGCACCAAAATGCGTCTTCTTGTGGAAAAGCGTCATTGATACGAGAGAGCAATTATTTCAAGAGAAAGAACAACACTGCTTAACACTCCATATGTTTTCGGACATGTTCGAATAATTACGAATTTGAGCTCACAACTTCAGTCGAAGTATCGGATCTGTGACGAGCCACGATGGATCAGTCGGTAACGATTAGGGCTATCAACCAATGGGTAGTGAGTTTGAACCCCGATCCGGCTACCCAATCTTTACGATTGACAAGCATCATTCGACATTTTGTCTTCCAGCAATGCGCTAAGATGCTATGTTGGAAGGTAGTAAGTTGCCTGGGTAAATGTTGTGGGGCGTACTGGCGCGAGAAAGCTAGGAAACACACGGTTGGGTATACTATGCGCCGTGATATAACTGAACAAGTAATGAAAACTCATTCAATATATCGGATCTGTCTTCCATGATTTATGTTCGAAAATAATTGATTTAGAAACAGAGCTTATCATCAGACTTAGATGGTCCGCACTATGAGCGAAAGGAATCACGATAGATCCACACACGATTCATATCTTAGACTTCAGAAATGGCAAGTAAATGAGAAGTGTAGGTCAAGAAGGTGAAGACTCAGGTGAGACAAAATCCCATCATAACATTCACTACATGCATCGACAGTTACCGCTTTCCCACATGCAGACGCTTTCTGACGCCTCTACAGCGTAATGAACATTATCTCATTTTGTCACAATGTTTTCAACTCTATTCAATAGTTCTACATTCATTTATAGAGACATTCTATATTTTAGTATAAATGTTTTCGATTCATTTTACTGCAGAACTGTTGTATGTGGAAAACGGTAAGTATACAGAAGGTGTGAAGTACCCGTTATTAGAAAATACTGTGATTTACTAACGTAACGGGTTATTGTAACAACTTAGAGAACACGCTGTTTATCCGATTTCTCACAGACGGTGTTTAAATGCCATTGAAATGCTTATCTTTTGTGTCAATATTTTTGTGTTTGGTTAAATATTTCAAGTTTTATTTGATAAAGTTATTCCCGCCGTATTAACCCATGTCCCCGATACAACAATCTCAGACGACTTTCGAGGCCTCTGCGACGGACGAATTAAAAAAAAAACCACTACGCGTTTTCATTAAAATAATGCATCAAGTTAATTATTTCACTGCCGAATTTCACAAAGTCGACTCTTCCATGCTGAAAATTGGATCACTCAAAAGGAAATTTGGTTAAATGTTATGTCTAAGTGGCAAACAATGCAGATTTCAGGAGAGACAGCTCGTTACCTGAATCTGCATTGTTTGCAAAAGCCTTTAATTGCTTCCCAGTTCGTATGTCATGTTGTCTTTACATTACAGTGGACCACAGCTCGAAGTCGAAAGGGGCCTATGAATTACCTCCAGTTATCGCTTTATTTATGCTATATTCAATTATGCATTGTCAGCTACGTAATTAATTTATTATAAAAATAAAGCCTGTGATAAAATCATATGCTATATTCAATTATGCATTGTCAGCTACGTAATTAATTTATTATAAAAATAAAGCCTGTGATAAAATCATATCAGGTAAATAGCATAGCAGTAATTCTGATTGCAAATTACAAATATGTTTCAGATATTGCTAAGAGTTAAACTATATATTCGAATTAAGTGACCCAATTAACATATTGTCTGTCGAGTTATCATCAATCCACATATAATCGGAATTCTAAAGTCGCCAGCTATGAACATTACTGATTAAGAAACTTGAACAATTTGAAAATTGGGAGGTAAATGATATATACAGCTTTGCCATACAAATCTAAGAAACTTTGCTAGAAATCAGAAATCGACAAATATTACGCACATCACACGTAAAAACGGCAAAGATACGTAACAAGTTTGCAAATAACATGTCTATCACTGTTAGAAAACGAGTTTATTTCTAAACGTAATGCAAATTCACCGCGCCTATCAAAAACCTGTCTCTTCGCATATAACGTGGAGACACGAGGCTATGTGCAGGCACACTCAAACACCTCTTATTCAATATTTGTTTATATGACTTGTGAGAAAAGTTCATGTATAAAACATAAACAGTGTAACCCCATTTCATTACTGAAAGCTTAACTCTCAGAGCTAGACAAAGTGCATATTTCATGCTCAAAACTCAATATTTGACCTATTAGCTCTATGGTGTTGGTACTCAAAAGAGTCGTCTCATTTAGGCGATATTTTAGAGTACCACACCAGTGGGTTACTTTGGTAATACAAGGGATATTGAATAATGTAATAAAAAAGGAGCATTGTACTTCTCCTTACCTAGGTCCATATATAATAGCTAGAGACGTTGAGGAGTAGGAGAAACACTGAAAACTGGTTTTTACTGAGTATTTTTCTCAAATGTCATGATGTTATACCGTGCCCTTAGTGAGAAATGGTTTGGTGGGCAAAGAATGGACTTAAGAAAAGCAAAAAAAGCTCCCTAACTCTTTCCCACTTGCAGACTTAATTTGAATCATCTGCAGCAGACGACTTTTGAAAATACTGTGTCATCTTGAGCATTTTCTCCTTTTGTCACAACGTTTATAACTCCATTCAATTATTAAAATTCAATTAGAGAGATTTTCATATTTTCATCCAGATGTTCATCAGTCGTCTGCTGCAGATTTGTATTACGTTGGAAACTTCCAAGTGTTAACTAAACCTTTTAGAGCAGGAGACAGACGAAGGGTCGAATTGCCCTGCCATTCTCTCCCATGTCAGAATGTTATATGACGCACTCGCGTGTTCATGTCACCTATTTCATTTCTGCTCGACGGCCATGTCGCCTTTCCGAGAACTAATGCCGTGTAAGAGAATAATATATGACGTCATTTCGTTTTTCTGATATATTTTTTTCTGGTTCATATATATTAACCTTGTAACCGGATTAGTATGCCACGATGAACTGAAAATAATATGGGAAAAGGAGCACTTTATCAACAGAGCAAAGACGTCTTGCAGCCCTTTATTTGGCAGGTGGAGTAGCTAATGGTTATATCTTTGCCCGATACAACGACACAAGAAGACCCATTTAGAATACGAATTTTATAAATATTGTTGGAATATGCTAAATTGTTTAACCCTTTTGCTTCCCAAAACAAGGCTTTTGCAAACAATGCATATTCAGGTGAGACAGCTCGTATTAAAGGACCTGTCTCTCCTGAAATATGCATTGTTTGTCACTTGGACATTACATATTACCAAAAACTCCTGTTAGACGAACAATGGAGTGGTCCAATTTCCACCACCGAAAAGTCGATTTTGTGGAATTCGGCTGTAAAAGAGTTAAAACAAACGATTTATCGACAATTTTTCAAGCAAATGATAGTTTTAAATTGTTCAACGTTGCAATTATGTTTCCTCGTGTGTAGCAGACGGCAATTTCTCTTTGTTTCGGTTTTCAGAAAAACACAGTCCCAAAACACGGCGAATATTCTTTGTATGAAGCTTGATTAATTGATTGATTGATTGATTAATTAGGGGATTAATGCAGTTTTCAAGCAATTTTTCAATCATATCACGGGCGGCTAATTGACATGAGCATGTGTTTCCTCTGGCCTTCGTTCGGCAGTACTCACAACATAAGTCTGTCAAAACAGTGGACTTCTTTTCAAGATATGACTGTTAGTCCCATTTGGTGGTTAGAAATGCCACAATTTCGCATTGACCTTTGCAAAGCGTCGGGAAGTTTTTGAGCGAGCTGGAGTTTGAACCCCTGTGTTGACAGCCCGAGTTGGCTATTGAACTGAACGCCTGAGGCTCGAAACTTGTAGAATCAAATGGCTGTACGAAGTCAAAAGGTTACACGGCAATTGTATACAAGCGGGCAGGTATCTAGAACCTGCAATATTGTAAGTACGAGGGGGCAGGTATCTAGAACCTGAAATATTGTAATACGAGGGGGTAGATATCTAGAACCATTGACATATTGTAAGTACGAGGGGCAGGTATCTAGGACCATTGTAATGTTGTAAGTACGAGGGGTCAGGTATCTATGACCTTGCACTATTGTAAGTACGAAGTGGGCAGATATCTACTGACCTGCACTATTGTAAGTACGAGGGGGCAGGTATCTAGAACCTGCACTATTGTAAGTACGAGGGGGGGCAGGTATCTAGGACCTGCACTATTGTAAGTACGAGGGGGACAGGTATCTAGGACCCTGCACTATTGTAAGTATGAGGGGGCAGGTATCTAGACCTGCAATATTGTAATAAGTACGACGGAGCAGGTATCCTAGGACCTGCACTATTGTAAGTACGAGGGGGCAGGTATCTAGAACCTGCACTATTGTAAGTACGAGGGGGGAGGTATCTAGGACCTGCACTATTGTAAGTACGAGGGGGCAGGTATCTAGGACCTGCACTATTGTAAGTACGAGGGGGCAGGTATCTAGAACCTGCACTACTTGTAAGTACGAGGGGGGCAGGTTCTAGGACCTGCAGCTATTGTAAGTACGGAGGGGGCAGGTATCTAGACCTGCACTATTGTAAGTACGAGGGGGCAGGTATCTAGAACCTGCACTATTGTAAGTACGAGGGGGGCAGGTATCTAGGACCTGCACTATGTAAGTACGAGGGGGCAGGTATCTAGAACCTGCACTATTGTAAGTACGAGGGGGCAGGTATCTAGGACCTGCACTATTGTAAGTACGAGGGGGGCAGGTTATCAAGGACTGCACTATTGTAAGTACGAGGGGGCAGGTATCTAGAACCTGCACTATTGTAAGGTACGAGGGGAGCAGTATCTAGGACCTGCACTATTGTAAGTACGAGGGGCAGGTATCTAGAACCTGCACTATTGTAAGTACGAGGGGGCAGGTATCTAGAAACCTGCACTATTATAAGTGCGAGGGGGGCAGGTATCTAGAACCTGCAATATTGTAAGTACGAGGGGGCAGGTATCTAGAACCTGCCATATTGTAAGTATGAGGGGGCAGGTATCTAGAACCTGCAATATTGTAAGTACGAGGGGGCGGTATTCTAGAACCTGCAATAATGTAAGTACGAGGGGGGCAGGTATCTAGAACCTGCACTATTGTAAATAACGAGGGGGCAGGTATCTTGAACCTGCAATATATGTAAGTACGAGGGGGCAGGTATCTAGAACCTGCAATATTGTAAGTACGAGGGGGGGCAGGTATCTAGAACCTGCAATATTGTAAGTTACGAGTTGGGGGGCAGGTAATCTAGGACCTGCACTATTGTAAGGTACGAGGGGGCAGGTATCTAGGACCTGCACTATTGTATAGTACGGAGGGGGCAGGTATCTAGAACCTGACTTTTGTAAGTACGAGGGGGCATGTATCTAGAACAGCACTATTGTAAAAGTACGAGGGGGGCGGCAGGGTATCTAGAACTGCAATATTGTAAGTATAGTGGGGCAGGTATCTAGAACCTGCAATATTGTAAAGTATGAAGGGGGCAGGTATCAAGAACCTGCAATATTGTAAAGTACGAGGGGGCAGGTATCATAGAACACTGCAATATTGTAAGTACGAGAGGGGGGGCAGGTATCTAGAACCTGCAACTATTGTAAGTACGAGGGGGCAGGTATCTAGAACCTGCACTATTGTAAGGTATAGGGAGGGTGGGGGGGGGGGGCAGGTATCTAGGAACTGCAATATTGTAAGTATAGAGGGGGCAGGTATCTAGAACATGCCAATATTGTAAGTATGAGGGTGGGAGGTATCTAGAACACTTGCAATATTGTAAGTACGAGGGGGCAGGTATCTGAGACCTGCACTATTGTAAGTATGATGGGGGCAGGTATCTAGGACCCTGCAATATTGTAAGTACGAGGGGGCAGGTATACTAGGACCCTGCATTATTGTAAGTACGAGGGGGCAGGTATCTAGAACCTGCACGATTGTAAGTACGAGGGGGCAGGTAACTAGAACTGCACTATTGTATGTACGATGGGGGCAGGTATCTAGAACCTGCACCTATTGTAAGTACGAGGAGGCAGGTATTCTAGGAGGCCTGGCATCTATTGTAAGTACGACGAGGGGTTGGGGCTGTAATCTAGAACCTGCACTAATGTAAAGTAGGAGGGGTGCAGGTATCTAGGACCTGCACTATTGTAAGTACGAGGGGGCTGCAGGTATCTAGGACCTGCAAATTATTGTATTAAGTTCGACGGAGCAGGTATCTAGGACCTGCACTTATTGTAAGTATGAGGGGGTAGGTATCTAGAACCTGCAATATTGTAATTACGAGGGGGCTGGTATCTAGGACCTGCAATATTGTAAGTAGCAGGGCGGGCATGGGTATCTAGGACCTGCAATATTGTATTGTAAGAGGGGCAGTGTATCTAGACCTGCACTATTGTAAGTACGAGGGGGCAGGGTATCTAGAACCGCACTATTGAAAGTACGAGGGGGCAGGAATCCTAGAACCTGCATCATTGTAAGTACGAGGGGGCAGGTATCTAGGACCTGCACTATTGTAAAGTTACGAGGGGGCAGGTATCTAGGACCTGCAATATTGTATTAAGTTACGACGGAGCAGGTATCTAGGACCTGTACACTATTGTAAGGTACGAGGGGGGCAGGTATCTAGAACCTGCAATATTGTAAGTATGAGGGGGCAGGTATCTAGGACCTGCAATATTGTAAGTAACGAGGGGGCAAGGTATCTAGAACCTGCACTATTGCTAAGTACGAGGGTGGCAGGTATCTAGGACCTGCACTATTGTAAGTACGACGGAGCAGGTATCTAGGACCTGCAATATTGTAAGTCCGAGGGGCAGGTATCTAGAACCTGCAATATTGTAAGTATGAGGGGGCAGGTATCTAGTACCTGCAATATTGTAAGTACGAGGGGGCAGGATCTAGGACTCTGCACTATTGTAAGTACGAGGGAGCAGGTATCTAGGCCTGCACTATTGTAAGTATGAGGGGGCAGGTATCTTGGACCTGCACTATTGTAAGTACGAGGGGGGCAGGTATCTAGGAACTGCAATATTGTATTAAGTACGACGGAGCAGGTATCTAGAACCTGCAATATTGTAAGTACGAGGGGGCAGGTATTCTAAGACATGCACTATTGTTAGTACGAGGGGGCAGGTATCTAGGACCTGCATATTGCATTAAGTAGCACGGAGCAGGTTCTAGGACCTGTACTATTGTAAGTACGAGGGGCAGGTATCTAGGCCTGCAATATTGTAAAGTAACGAGGGGGACAGGTATCTAGGGACCTGCCAATATTGTATTAAGTACAACGGAGCAGGTATCTAGGACCTTCAATATTGTAAGTACGAGGGGGCAGGTTCAAAAAATATAGGACCTGCAACTATTGTATTAAAGTACGACGGACGAGGTAATCTAGAACCTGCACTATTGTAGTACGAGGGGGGCAGGTATTTAGGACCCTGCACTATTGTAAGTACGAGGGGGCCAGGGTATCTAGGACCTGATCTATTGTAAGTATGAGGGGGGGCAGTGATCTAGAACCTGCACTATTGTAAGTACGAGGGGGGCAGGTATCTAGAACCTGCACTATTGTAAAGTACGAGGGGGGCAGGTTTCTAGAACCTGCACTATATGTATGTACGAGGGGGCAGGTAATCTAAGAACCTGCACTATTGTAAAAGTATGAGGGGGCAGGTATCTAGAACCTGCAATATTGTAAGTACGACCGGAGCAGGTATTCAGGACCTGCAATATTAGTAAGTATGAGGGGGGCAGGTATCTAGGACCTGCACTATTGTAAGTACGAGGGGGCTGGTATCTAGAACATGCACTATTGGTAGTACGAGGGGCAGGTATCTAGGACCTGCACTATTGTAAGTACGACGGAGCAGGTATCTAGGACCTGCAATATTGTAAGTACGAGGGGCAGGGTATCTAGGACCTGCACTCATTTGTAAGTACGAGGGGGCAGGTAATCTAGAACCTGCACTATTGTATTAATAGTATCGGACGAGAGCATGTATTAGGACCTGCACTATTGATAAGTACGGAGGGGGCAGGGTTTCTAGGACCTGCACTATTGTAAGTACGAGGGGTCAGGTACTCTAGAACCTGCACTATTGTAAGTACGAGGGGGCAGGTATCTAGGACCTGCCACTATTGTAAGTACGTGGGGGCAGGTATCTAGAACCTTGCACTATGTATTAAGTACGACGGAGCAGGTATCTAGGGACCTGCCACTATTGTTTGTAGATGGGTGGCAGGTATCTAGGACCATCACTATTGTTAGTACGAGGGGGCAAGTATCTAGGACTGCACTATTGTAAGTACGAGGGGGCAGGTATCTAGGACCTGCACTATTGTTTTAAGTATGACGGATAGCAGGTTTCTAGGACCTGCACTATTGTATTAAGTACGACGGAGCAGGTATCTAGAACCTGCACTAATTGTAAGTACGTAAGGGCATGTATCTAGAACCTGCAATATTGTATTAAGTTACGACGGAGCAGGGTATCAAGGACCTGCACTATTGTAAGTAAGACAGGGGGCAAGTATCTAGGACCTTCACTATTGTTAAGTTACGAGGGGGGCCGGTAATCTAGGACCTGGCACTTTTGTAAGTACGAGGGGCGGCAGGTATCTAGGACCTGGCACTTTTGTAAGTAGAGGGGGCAAGGTTTCTAGGACCTGCAATATTGTCATACGAGGGGCAGGTATCTAGGACCTGCACTTTGTCTTACGAGGGGCAGGTCATCTAGGACCTGCAATATTGTTCATCGAGGGACAGGTATCTTAGGACTGCACTATTGTAAGTATTGAAGGGTGCAGGTAATCTAGGACTCGCACTATTGTATTAAGTACTGCAGGGGGTATCTAGGGACCTGCTACTATGTAAGTACGAGGGCAGGTATCTAGGACCTGCACTATTGCATTAGTTACGAGGGGAGAGGTATCTAGGACCTCGCAATTATTGTATTAAGTACGAGGGAGGCAGGTATCTAGGACATGCACTATTGTAAGTACGAGGGGAAGGTATGTATGGACCTGCACTTTGCATACGAGGGGGCAGGTTTTCATGGACCTGCACTATTGTTTAGTACAGGTGGGCAGTGTATCTGGACCATTGCAAAATTAACATGCGAGGGGGCAGGTATCTAGGACATTGTCATACAAGGGTTGGCGGGCTGGGGGGGGGGGGGGGCTGGTATCTAGGACCATTGTAATATTGTCTTGTCAAACGAGGGGAAAGGGGCGGGCAGGCTTTTATGACCATTGTAATATTGATCTTCGATGGTAGTGGGGATATAAGTTAATCTAGTAATTAAAGCAATGTTTGTTTTAAAAAATAAGATAATACATTAAAATCTATCGGCAATACGGTCAACCTATTTAGGGTCAAACTGTTATCAACTTTATACAATATTTAACTTGGATACGCATTTGATCGCATCGGAAGCAGACGACTTTTTGAAATCAACATTATTTAATAATTATTATACTTTCACTTTAAGAGAAATGCCCCAAGTATTGTCTACATGCTTTCATAGTCGTATGCTGCAGATTCTTATATGTGGGAAAGGGTTAAATATCGATCCTCATAGAGTCAATACTAACCAATAATATAACACATATAAGCACGATTGCAAAGCTACGCACTTCTCAAACCAGTTTACAATTGAAACATTGCTAGAAATGACAGAAATATGTCCACTATGTGATTCCGGGTTATAAAAGGATGAGTGACATTTCGTTGTATGATGAGCG